>JAUIMM010000895.1:3027500-3520051 GCA_031769625.1 Taudactylus pleione | reverse complement strand
CAAGTACCAATGTTACTGAATCGGGGTTAAGCCGTCTAGTTAAACTGGTCGGAGACACACTGTGGCCATGTCAATAGGACGTCTTGGGAGATTATGGGTGGCCCATGATTAGGTTGTCTGCTAAATAAAAATAGTCACCACAGTGGTGTTAGGCTTCTGTTATGTCAAAAATAACATTAGATCTATTGTACTTCAACAACGCTGATGGTTGTGGTGTATTTTATTTTTCATTTAGGAGTATTAAAAAGGTGGTTTGGGAAAATTTTCAGGGAGTTACTAGTAGTTTGGGAGGTTTGTGGAATTCTGAGCAGATTGGGGGGGGGGGGGGGGTTGTGGAATTCTGAGCAGATTGGGGGGGGTTGTGGAATTCTGAGCAGATTGGGGGGGGTTGTGGAATTCTGAGCAGATTGGGGGGGGTTGTGGAATTCTGAGCAGATTGAGGGGGGTTTGTGGAATTCTGAGCAGATTGGGGGGGTTGTGGAATTCTGAGCAGATTGAGGGGGGGGGTTGTGGAATTCTGAGCAGATTGAGGGGGGGTTGTGGAATTCTTTGCAGATTGGGGGGGGGGGGTTGTGGAATTCTGAGCAGATTGGGGGGGGGTTGTGGAATTCTGAGCAGATTGGGGGGGGGGGGGTTGTGGAATTCTGAGCAGATTGGGGGGGGGGGGTTGTGGAATTCTGAGCAGATTGGAGGGGGTTGTGGAATTCTGAGCAGATTGGGGGGGGAATTGTTTTCCTATAATAATAATATAGCCGCTGTACTCCATAGTGTAGGGGTGAAAGATGACCAGTTAGGAGGGAATTACTGCCAGAGGTTGATGGTAGAGAAATAATGTTCTGGCAAAGTAGGATACATGGAGTTCTGGTGAGGTTTCTTCAGCCCGTGTAACCGGTATAGGAGACATTGACTCCATGTTTTGGATGATACGTAGGGAGTATATTTACTAAAGTGCGGGTTAATAGAAGTGGAGATGTTGCCCATTAGCAACCAATCAGATTCTAGCTACTATCTTCTAGAGTCTACGCGGGTGCTAGATAAATAAGTAGAATCCGATTGGTTGCTATGGGCAACATCTCAACTTCTATAAACCCACATTTAGGTAAATATACCTCCTAGTGAGCGAGTTAGGGGATGGGTTTATTGTAGTGTTGTCAGCAGAAAGGGATATCCCCCAGGTTGGCTGGTGGGGAGGTTAGCATCTTAATTTGTTATGCAGTTTGAAGTGAAGAGCGCATGTCCCAGGATGATGCAGAAGCGCACTTGGTGACGCCGGGCAACACATGGTTAAGATCTGTTGAGCAGATATCCGTATGGATGTCTTCCAGTAGAAGTTATTGTTCCCCTACAGAAGTAGTATACAGTAGATGGCGAAGAGCAGAGGGCCTAGGACAGAGGCTTGTGGTTTTCCTGCTGATACAGGAAGCCGACGGAGGAGGTGCAACCAGAGAACTGACCAGCTTCATAGATCAGACGTGAGCCAGGATAGGACACCCATAAAGACCTCATGAATGCATCATTCCTATGTGAATTGGGTGGTGCCATATGTAGGCAGGTCCAGTAGGATTAGAAGAGAGCATGGCCTTTATATTTGGCATTGAGCAAGTCATTACGCCAGTGGGGTTGGGGACGGAAACCTGACCGATCCAATAGGTTGTGTGAGGTGAGGAGCATGTCTTACACCCAAAAACAGCCTGATAGAGAGATGGAGCCAGCTAGATAATAAATCTTGTGGAATTTTATAATCTGGGTCAAGGTTGACCAGTTTTATCAGATGTTATATGGAGAATACACTGAATTCTGATGTTCTGTTTTCACCAGGGCCCTAACTGTGTGGAGTTTGTGTGTTCTCCCTGTGTTTGGGTGGGTTTCCTCCAGGGTGCGCTGGTTTCCTACCGCACTCCAAAACACACCAGTAGGTTATTTGGCTCCTGACAAAATTACCCTTAGTGAACTTGTGTCCACATGTGGTAGGGAATATAGATTGTAAGCTCCACTGAGGCAGGGACTGATGTGAATGGCCAAATATTCTTTTGTAAGCCTGCAGAATATGTGTGCGCTATATAGATGGCTGGTAATAAGGATTACTGTGGCGCTTCGGAGATTATTAACTGAAGACTTTGAACCTACAGATGGCCACCCAAACTCCTTACGACCAGATCATCTCTCAGTTGACTTGTGGGTGGGCATATCTTCAGTGGAAAATCTGTATTTAAGATTATTAATAACAAGGTTGTACTACATTGTACATCTGCTGCAACGTATTTCGGATCTCTCATTATTTATAAATAAATAATTATTGTTAAATATGTGGTTGTGGCCTTTGTTGCCTGTTGATGTGCAGCCATTACCTTGGAAACCAGAGAGTAAACGATAAATGGGTCTCCAGCTTAAAGCTCTGCAGTTTCCAAGAGTCTTCACATCCTAAAATGCCATCACTTCCAATGCAATCTGCACACAAATCACTTTGCCCGGATTGATGTTTCTTGGACGGTTGTGCAGCCCTTGTTCTCTGCAAGCCAGACGCTCTGTAAGTACATCAGCTGTGAAAGATTTGCAAGGCTTTTGTTCGGCTTTAGGTCTGTGTAATGAGCCTCTGCCATATAAGGAAGTCCCGTGCCCTTGGAGTGATGCCAATTCAATTCTGCTGATTAAGTGGCGAAACTCCTGCCCAGCAATCGGGAAATCTCTCGGAGATTGTTGAAGGTCTAGGCAGCTCTCTCTCGAGGCTTGTGACAGGCGAATAGGGCACCTGGCAGAGCACGGGGCTGAGGCAGTGAGAGCGCGGGGTGTTAAAATGCTGCCATCTGTGTTGCAAAATATAAATTAGAGATCAGTTCTGTTTTCACAGTTACAACCTTGAAACTATTTGGTCCCACGGCGAATGTGTATCGCTAAGCTTTTACTACTCAGTGCTGTATCTCGGGTTCCCATGTCACAGGAAGAAAGCTGTTGATGTTTGAGGGAAGAGTGACGTAAGCTCACAGCTGTTCTCCCGCTTTCCGCCCCTGCCACCCTCTCCCTTCCGCCAGGCCGTCACTTAAAGCCAGACATGTAAGGAGACGTGCCTTGTGCCAGCCATTGTAATGCAATGGTAAACATTCCCACGGATGCAAGTCCCTCCTAACCATAACGGCTAGAAGTTCTCATTTTTTAATTTTGTAATAGCCCCGTGCCTCCGGTCCCAGGGCGGACGGGCGGCCCCGTGCCTCCGGTCCCAGGGCGGACGGGCGGCCCCCGTGCCTCCGGTCCCAGGGCGGACGGGCGGGCCCCGTGCCTCCGGTCCCAGGGCGGACGGGCGGCCCCGTGCCTCCGGTCCCAGGGCGGACGGGCGGCCCAGGGCGGACGGGCGGTCCCCGTGCCTCCGGTCCCAGGGCGACGGGCGGCCCCGTGCCTCCGGTCCCAGGGCGGACGGGCGGCCCCGTGCCTCCGGTCCCAGGGCGGACGGGCGGCCCCGTGCCTCCGGTCCAAGGGCGGACGGGCGGCCCCGTGCCTCCGGTCCCAGGGCGGACGGGCGGCCCCGTGCCTCCGGTCCCAGGGCGGACGGGCGGCCCCGTGCCTCCGGTCCCAGGGCGGACGGGCGGCCCCGTGCCTCCGGTCCCAGGGCGGACGGGCGGCCCCGTGCCTCCGGTCCCAGTCCACAAAAAAAAAAAAAAAAAAACAATCTGGTACTAAACAGTATAATGCCACAGGGCTAGAACAAGAATAAAAAATGAGAACTTGTAGCCCGTTATGGTTAGGAGGACTTGCATCCATGGGAACGTTTACCATTGTATTTCAATGGCTGGCACAAATCTCCTTTTGTGTTTCTCAAGGACTCTACAATGCCTGGCGTTAAGTGACGGAGGTATAGGCAGGCAGATGCAGTGAATGTGTTGTCTTCTGCTCAGGGCTTCGGGAGCTGTGTGATTGGACCCTGAGCTGCCCATGCTCAGCCCATTGACTCTCCTCCTATGATGACCCCTTTCCCATCTGCTTTATCTTTCAGTGATGACCTACATGCGTTTCGTGGAGGACTACTCCGAGCCGCAGCCGTCCGTTTTCTATCAGACGCCGCAGAACGAGCACATCTACCAGCAGAAGAACAAACATCTACGTGAGGTCTACGGCATCAATGATTCATTCAGCGGCTCAGACACTGGCGTGGAGCGAGCGCCTCCCCCTGCACTTCCCCCTAAACAGAGGCAGCTGGTAAGTACCAGCCTTGGGAGCCTTAGACAGACTTTACTGTTCAGCGCAGGGCACTGTGTTCAGCATTGTACGTGTCTCCTCTCCTTGCTATGTAGCAGTGTGCTAAATGTTAGGGCTATAGGTCTATATAGCTGCACATGTACTTCACTTGTATCTCAGTAGACAGACTGGTATTAGCTAGGTATAGGGAGCATTGTCATATTATGGTGGAAAGTACACGAGAAGTCACATTGATTTAAGGGCAGATGTCAGTGAAAACGGTACATTCACACTGTAACCCAGCACCAAGCGGACGTTTCATTTCATTTGGTGACGTTCTGCTGGGTTACAGCACCTTCCCGTGCGCGCCAGGTGTCCTACATTTTTCCTTATCCTCTATTTTATCCACGGAAAGGAGGGCTCCCGGCATTGTCTATTCACTTTCCATGAGTCACACGCAGCATATTGTGCAATCCATCTCCACAAATAGGAAATTACCCACAGATTTCGCAATGCACTATCCTGCTCGACCTGTCACAATGTTATTTTTTTTTTTTATTCGTATTTTTATATGGCAGTAGTTTATTATAATACCAGTTGTATGTTATACGCTTACTAAAAGAATGAAAGCGATAGAATTAAGCGCACAACCTTATTATATATTTTTTCAGGTACTGGCAAAGTAAATAAAGGGCAATTATTTAAATTTTTTTTTTTTTTTAGTCCCTGATATTCCTGTCAAAGCGCATGGGGGGCCACAAGCATAAATGTGCACATGATTATGCTTAGGAGATGTCATTATGTACTTCATTCGATAAGAGCTATGTCTGTTACCTGGTTCTATCTTCCCATTTCCTTCACCTTCCTCTGTATCTAATTCTTCCTACAGGCCTCCTTTGCCGCCTCTTCCTTCTCTTCTGTCTCGTACTGTGCCCAACCAACCAAAGGGGTCTTCGCACCTGAGGGACGCAGCCTCCCCCAGGGCATCAGTCTCTCAGTCTCTAACTGCTTCTGAGTCGCCATGGCTCTTTCCCTGTGCCTTCGGTGAGTGTTCGCTCAATTGTCTGTTTCTGATGTGCAAGGAATGGACTGTAATATGCGCATGTTCCTGTCTCTGGTGTGCCGGATAAGGAATGGACTGTAGTTCCTGTCTCGGGTGTGCATTACAAGGAACGGACTGTAGCGTGTGCGTGTTCCAGTCTCTGGCGTGCAGTACAAGTAATGGACAGTAGGATGTGCGGTCTGGTGTGAAGTGCAAGGTATGGACTGCAGCGTGTGTTTACTGTCTCTGGTGTGCCATATAAGGAATGGACTGTAGTGTGCATGTGTTTCTGTATGGTGTGCAGTACAAGAATGGACTGTAGCGACTGTGTGTTCCTGTCTCTTGTGTGCCATATAAGGAATACGGCTGTAGGGGGTGTGTTATTCCTGTCTCTGCTGTGCCATCTAAGCAATGGACTGTAGTAAGTGTGTGTTACTGTGTCTGTTGTGCTGTATAAGGAATGGACTGTAGTGTGAATGTGTTCATGTCTCTTGTGTGCTGTATAAGGAATGGATTGTAGCGAGCGCGTGTTCAGTTTCTGGTGTGCAGTACAAGGAATGGACTGTAGCGAGTGTGTGTTCCTGTCTCTTGTGTGCCATATAAGGAATGGACTGTAGCGAGTGTGTGTTCCTGTCTCTGGTGTGCAGTACAAGGAATGGACTTGTAGCGAGTGTGTGTGTTCCTGTCTCTTGTGTGTCATATAAGGAATAGACTGTAGGGGGTACGTGTTCCTGTCTCTGGTGTGCAGTACAAGGAATGGACTGTAGCGAGTGTGTGTGTTCCTGTCTCTGGTGTGTGCCATCTAAGCAATGGACTGTACTCTGTGCGTGTTCCTGTCTCTGGTGTGCAGTACAAGGTTTGGACTGTAGAGTATGTGCATGTTGTCTCTGGTGTGACGTGCAAGCAATGGACTGTAGTGTTTTCTTATATCATGTATGTTTTCTTTGAACGTAAATCTAATCTAAATCCTTGTGCCCAGTTTCCCTCTTGCTTTCACATCGCCCTCCAAGCAAAATGGTCATTACAGTAGTGATCGTCAGCACACAATACATACAAGTAGTGTGGACAAGCAGAAGATAGATTTTATTCTATGCATGTTCCTTTTTCCCAGTGAGTACTCTGAGGGCTGGCTGTGAATACCCTGCTGTTGCGAAGTTGCAGGGTCTCTATTTGAAGAGGACAATAGAGGATTCTACTAAATCCCATTCCCCTGTAATAATTCTGTTTTTAATTCATCAAGGTTTATTAGGGCAAAAAATTCAATCCTAATTTATATGCACATTGCAAAGTTTTACAGAGACTATACAGCGAGAGGCCTGTTCTATCACAGTATCCGTCTCTGTAGTGTGAAAGGATGGAGAGTGTAAGGTTACACAAAGGCTGTGTGATACTAGTATATGCTCACCGTTAACAGAGCGGAGGCTATATTTACACACCTGCTTATAGCTTCCTGGATCACTGCTCTGGATCCTATCTACCCTCTGTGTTTCCAGCCTAGTGCAGTCATTACTTTGGGATCTATATTATTCCGAGTATATTAAACACAACATAGTCATAGGCTAGCTGTTATAGACTTTGCAACCTGCCAGACACAGTTAATAGTCCTATTTGGTGTCTGTCCTTTCTTACTAGCCCCCCTCCCACGGCCCATAACAGGATGATATTAGATCATCCTGTTAAGATTTATGATATTCACATAAATCGCTTATGCCAGTGAAGGTAAAAATCCTTTCCCTTCAATTCCCTGGTGTAGTTAAGCGCCGCCATTCAATCGCTTATTGCTGTATTAAAAGAGGAAAACTGAGCAACCTGGAACCCCCCCTTCTCTGCATAGGCACTTTAGAACACTGTGGCATGTTCCTTTAAGGGCTTAGAGCTGCAGGCCGTAGAGCTGACAAGTGATGATCCCTGAGCTGGAGAGCGTGATTGAGTCGCTGTCTCTAGTCTGATCACTTGCCGTCCTCCCTGGCCCATTTGTCACACATTGTAAATGTCCTCTGCGGTCACTATCTCAGCTGTACTTGCTAGGTGCCGCAATTACGGTACAGCCAGATTCGCGGATAATTGTTCGCCGCCCCACAGGGCTCCATACAAGAATTCACGAATTTGGGGCGAGAAATCTGACCATGAGCAGGTCAAGTTCTGATGCCGTTGCGATGTCAGCTCGCCCCCCTCTTTCATGCTGGCCGGGTTAATTGGATTGAGACCTATTGTTTGTTGACCATAACAATACCTCATATTAAGTGATTTTATGCAGGGCATGAATTTGTGTTCCTATTACTATAAAGCAGAGTTGTTTGCTCCTAATCAATGCAGAAGTGATGACCGTGTCCAGATAACTCTCCAATAATATATATTCTACTGTTACGTATTAACATCCGTTGTGTGTGATAGGACACGTACAGCAGTGTTAGGTGCAAAAGTGTTTTCGTTGTCCGTCCCCATTACAAAAGCTCATGGGATCCGAACGTCTTAGAAGTTCTCAAGCTGTCCCCTCCCTCTTTCATTTTATAGCTGGAGGGGGCTTCACATCGGAGTGTTGCAGGCGTCTGGGCCCCAGACACTCACCTGTTGGTAAACCAGACTCTGCAGAAACCCGTAAATATAGCTTTCGCGCTGCTGAAGGCAGAGGAGCCTGTTGTGGTCCTACTGCGCCTCCAGTAGGGAAGGAGAAGGGAATGCACACCATATGGGAAGGAGATTAATAGAAGGAAGAAGGGAGGGGGGGGGGGGGGGGGGTTACTGGTGAATTCCAACTTCCCCACTGTGAGAGCACATAGCTGGGATTCCACAGGCAGAATGTGGCATGCTGGAATCTGAGGAAGGAAGGAAGGAGTGGGCAGAGGAGAGGAGGGGATGTGTGAGAGGAAGGAAGAGGAGAGGGAGTATATTAGTCTATTCCCCAGCAAAGGCCTGTGTAATATATAAAGTACACAGCAGAATCCTCTCAGCCAGCGGGCGCGGTAACGTTTTGGCAGCCCTGCGTAATTGATGGCGGCTGATTCTCACACAGTAGTTATCCTGTATTCCACGGTTAACAGGGGTTTTATTACGTTTTAGATGACTAATATGCATTGGCTTGTAAATGCCGCCCTGCATGTTTTACCAAGTCCTTTGCCTGGGAGGAAACACAATGCTGGCCTCTGGATCCTCTTCTTTCCAGCGCATAGACCAGTAAATTAGGGGTCTATGTACTAAGCCTTGGAGGGAGATAAAGTACCAACCAATCAGCTCCTAACTGTCATTTTATTTATTATTTATTAACAGTTTCTTATGTAGCGCAGCATATTCCTTTGCGCTTTACAATTGGAAACATTTATAGAACAAACAGGGTAATAACAGACAGACGTAGAGGTAAGAGGGCCCTGCTTGCAAGCTTACAATCTATTATTACCAGTTATGTATATAGAGCACACATATTCTGCAGCGCTGTACAGAGAATATTTTGGCTTCACATCAGTCCCTGCCCGAGTGGAGCTTTACAATCTATATTTCCTATCATATGCACACACAGACACACTAGGGGTAATTTCTTGTTGGGAGCCAAGTAACTTACCAGTATATTTTTGGAGTATGGAGGAAACCGGAGTACCTGGAGGAAACCCGCGCAAGCACAGGGAGAATATACAAACTCCACACAGTTACGTAGTGGGAATCGAACCCAGGACCTCAGTATTGTGAGGGAGTAATGCTAACCATTACACCGTCAAACACAGCCTGCTAAGTGACAGTTAGGAGCTGATTGGTTGGTGCTTTATCTCTGTCTTCTTTATCTCTCTCCAAGGCGTAGTACATAGACCCCTTAATCCAGGGCAACTACATTCATTAAGACCTGGAGGTCAGGGCGCTACTGCAATGTGTGTAGTAGTAGGTGTATACCAGCCAATAAAGCAGTCGCCTGTAGATGTAAAACCCTTTTCTACTTCAGGGTCCATAGGGGGTCCACAGGGTTGACCTTGGGGTTATAGCTGGAACAGGATCCATGGGCACCACACAGTTAAGCTTTTAGCTCCCAGGATGCACTTGGGTCCTCCTCTATACCCCGCCCCCCGAGCCACAGGCACCTCAGTGTAAGCTGGTGCCCCGGCCGGAGTCGGTCACCGCGCAGGGGGGGCTGCAGGAGCAGCCCCCAGAAGCTTTTTATTTTAAGTTAGATTTTATTTATTTTTAATCTCTTTTTACTACAGACGGCAGCGAAGGGCTGTCTGTACAGACGCCCACGCTGCCGCTCTGATCCCCGACTGGCGCCGCGACGCCAGTACTGATCTGGGGATCGCAGTCTACCTCCCAGGACTGCTGCCGGAGTCGCCGGGGATTCAGGTAAGCCGCGCGTCGCTGGCTAGCGGCGGCGCGCGGAATGCCCTTAAATGCAGTCCTTTAGCCTCCGGTCCGGGGGACAGACCGGAGGCTGCTGGCAGTGGCGGCGGGCCACCCCCATAACCCGTGGGACCACTAGACCACCAGGGATAAAGGGGCAAGCGGGAAGCCAGCATCCCTGGGGTTATGGCCAGCCAGGGGAGGAAGCCTTCCCTGTTCAGCGGCTCCTCCCCTCAGCTCAGCGCGCCTTTCAGCACGCAGTCTGGCGCCGCTGAGCTGCATCTACTCGGCCACTCCTCCTCTGAGGTCTCCAGTGGCCATTTTCCCAGTGGCAGCGCAGATCTCAGGGAGCACGCGGACCGGTCCCCCCTGTGTACCTCTCCCCTGATTAAGGACAGCGTACACAGCACTATAGCCCTCCCAGACACTGAATCTGGGCAGGTTGATTGTAGTGTAAAGGTGCAGTGAGTATATCTTCCTGCATGGTATGTGACTTTTGCTAGTGCTGCCTGTCTGTGCTTATTTTCCGCTTACTGTCAGCTTATACCTATCCCTTTACTTCTCCTACAAGCCCTACAGGTGTGTGGGGGAGGGGCGTTTCTACTGACCTCACTTATATAGATCACGTATTTGTGAGGTCCGTCACATACAGTTGTGTGCTACTCAGTGCCATATTGTGGGCTGTTGTTCAGCACACCGGTGAGTGCGTTTTACTTCTACCCTGGTGCCAGATATATAATATATTCTGTCATGTCAGACGAGGAGGTTGAGCGCTCAGTGGCTCCGGTGTTGGCCTCCTGCGGACGCTGTTCTGCAGGAGTAGATAGGGGAGGATTTGTCACAGGATGGCCTGTGTAGTCGATGCCAGGTGGCTCCTGGCCCATCCAGACCTTCTCTGGCGCAGGAACCACCGTGGGCGATGTTTTCTCAAGTGCTGGTGTCTATTGCGGACCGTCTGTCGGTCCCGACTGCTCTCCCTACTAGGGCGGTGCCCCAGCCGACCATCCCCCATTCCCCGGGTGTCCCGCAGTTATTGCGGAGTCCTCCTGGGTCTCAATCAGTAGGTCCCTATGTGGGGTTGCCTATGTATATACAGGCTTCCCCTGTGCCGCAGCAGCCTGTGGTACCTTTTCAGGCCCCTATGGCGACGCCTCCACCATGGGTGGATGTGCTCTCCAACTCCGTGCAAAATTTGGCGGCCGCTTCCTCGGCTTTTTCAGTCAATGTTGCAGACTGACATGCCTTCTAGGATTTCTAAACGCCCACTCATGACACGGGCTGCTCAGGTAATCGGACTCGGAGGGTTTCCTCAGATGATGGGGAGGTCCCTGATGACACTGACTCGGACGCCTCGGTCCAGGATACCAAGTCGTCCATTAATGTGCGAGCACTAGTTAGGGCGGTGCGAGCTATTCTTCTTATAGAGGATGAGGCACCAATTCCTAAGTCGAAGTTTCCTAGTTTCAAAAAAACTAAGGTGGCTTCTGCGGTGTTTCCCCTGTCGGATCAGTTGACGGATCATATGGCGGTAGCTTGGCAGGCGCCCAGTAAGAGATTCCTTCCTCAGAAGCGGTTAGCTTCTAATTACCCCTTCCCTGAGGCACATTGTAAAAAATGGGAAACTCCACCGGCGGTGGATTCCCATGTCACCCGTTTAACTCGGGCGCCACCTTACCATTACCGTCGATATCCTCGCTGAAGGATCCCACGGACAGGAAAGTTGAGACTTGCTTAAAGTCTATTTACTCCCTCTCCGGGGCGGTGGCCCGACCGTCCATGGCCATCTCCTGGGTGGCCAAGGCCATTGAGGGGTGGGCCAATGCATTGGAAGATACCTTCCCGGACGACGCTCCGGATGTCCAGCGGGCGTTGTTGGGACAAATGAGGGACGCTGCTTCTTACATTGGTGAAGCTTCTTTAGATGCTAGTCTGCTGACCTCGCGGGTATCGGCTGCAGTGGTGTCTGGCCGCCGATCCTTGTGGTTGCGGTCCTGGAGAGCGGACTCTGATTCAAAGAAGGGTCTGGAGGCCTTACCTTTCAATGGTGAATTACTATTTGGTCCGGACTTGGACAAAATAGTGGACACCCTGGCTAAATCCAAGTCGGCCTTCCTCCCTTCGGCGGCACTGCCTGCTAAGGTTCGGAGTTCGGCTTTTCGTTCCTTTCGGGTTCAGGGTAAGGCGAAAGGTCAGTCCTTCCCGAGACAGTCTGCGAGTAAGACTGCCTCTAAACCCAAGAAGCAAGCCTGGAGTGCTCGGCGCCCTTCTTCCCAAGCAGGAAGATAAACCTGCGGCCTGATGGGACGGGCCTCCCTCTGGGGGACCTCAGAGTGGGAGGCCGACTTCTTCTATTTGCCCCAGTGCTGGCACAATACCACCACGGATGCCTGGGTTCGAGAAGTGGTCTCCCAGGGTACGCCCTGTCTTTTCGGCACAGACCACCCCACCAGTTTTTCTGCACAAGTCCTTCTCAGGACAAGACCAAGGCGTTACAGGTTCAGGAGGCTATAGAGTCCTTGCTGAAAGCAGGGGTCATTGTTCCCGTTCCTCTATCACAACGAGGGACGGGGTATTATTCGTCTCTGTTTCTGGTGCAGAAACCCAATGGTTCTCATCGCCCTATCCTCAACTTGAGGTCTCTGAACAGATTCCTCAGAGTTCCCAAGTTCAGGATGGAAACGTTACGTTCCATCATTCTGGCGATGGAACCGGGGGGATTACATGGTGTCCCTGGACATCCAGGACGCCTACCTCCATGTTCCGATAGCATCTTCACACCAGCGGTATCTGAGGTTCGCTATCCTTCAACACCACTATCAGTTCCGGGCGCTACCCTTTGGTCTCTCCACGGCACCGAGGGTGTTCACGAAGATTATGGCGGTCATGGCCGCACATCTTCGGAACCAGAATGTACGGCTGCTGCCGTATCTGGACGACCTCCTGTTGCTGGCGAGCTCCCCGGAGGTACTGCTTCAACATCTCCACCTGACGATCGCTTGCCTGCAAGCACACGGGTGGTTGATAAATTGGAAAAAGTCCTCCCTGATTCCATCTCAGCGGATGGTTCATTTGGGAGCCCTGCTGGATTCGCGTCAGCAAAGGATCTTCCTGACTCCAGAAAAGGTCGCCTCCCTACAGCTGCGGATACACAGTTGCCTGAGCCGTTGCCGCCTGTCGGTCCATTCGGCTATGAGAGTTCTGGGGTCCATGGTGTCGACATTCGACATGGTGGAATTTGCCCAGTTTCATTCCCGGCCCCTGCAGGGGCTGATTCTATCAGAATGGAACGGGTTACCTCACCGGATCCGCTCTCAGGTGCTGGTGTTGTCTCCGGACGTTCGGCAATCTTTGGCTTGGTGGCTTCAGACAGCTCATCTGGTCGAGGGGCGCCCATTTTGGATCCCGGACTGGGTCCTGCTCACGACGGATGCCAGTCTCCGGGGTTGGGGAGCAGTGACCGGCTCTTTGTCGCTTCAGGGTCGTTGGTCAGCAGAAGAAGCACTTCTCCCCATCAACATCCTGGAACTGCGGGCAGTATACAGGGCCCTGCAGTCGTCCGGCCCCGCTCTTCACGGAAGGGCGGTACAGGTGCAGTCCGACAACGCCACCACGGTGGCGTATATCAACCACCAAGGCGGAACTCTCAGTCAGGCAGCGATGTCGGAGGTGTCTCGTATCCTGACTTGGGCGGAGGGTCACATTCCGGCGATCTCGGCGGTCTTCATCCCCGGAGTCCTCAATTGGGAGGCGGACTTCCTCAGCCGTCACGACGTGCATCCCGGGGAATGGTCGCTTCACCCAGAGGTGTTTCAGCTACTCGTGGACAGGTGGGGACTGCCGGAGCTGGACTTGATGGCCTCCCGTCACAATCACAGGTTGCCCGTTTACGGGTCAAGGACAAGAGACGCAGGCGCAAGTCTGGTGGACGCGCTGTCGGTGAAATGGACGTTTCACCTGGCGTATCTGTTTCCTCCGCTATCCCTGCTTCCTCGGGTTCTGCGGAAATTCAAGCAGGACGGCGGCATGCTCGTGCTGGTAGCTCCGGCGTGGCCCAGACGTCCTTGGTACTCCGATCTCAGGAGCTTCTCCATCGACGCTCCGTACCTTCTTCCTCAGCGTCGGGACCTGTTGTCTCAGGGGCCCTGCCTTTACCCGGATCTGGGTCGGCTGTCTTTGACGGCGTGGCTCTTGAGACAGCCGTCTTGAGGTCTCGGGGCTTCTCCAGTTCGGTTATTGGTACCATGCTCCGGGCACGCAAGCCTGCTTCAGCACGGATTTATCACAGAGTGTGGCACACTTACTTTCAGTGGTGTGAGTCCAGACATTATGATCCTCAGGTGTTCCGAGTTTCTAGGATCTTGGAATTTCTTCAGTCAGGATTGGATCTCGGCTTACGCCTTGCATCTCTGAAGGTTCATGTGTCCGCCTTGTCCGTGTGGTTTCAACGGCGGATTGCAATACTACCAGACGTTCACACCTTTTTCCAGGGTGTTCTCAGGATCCAGCCTCCCTTTGTGCCTCCTGTGGCTCCTTGGGACTTGGCGGTGGTGCTACGGGTCCTGCAGGGTCCTCCGTTTGAGCCTCTTGAGGCGGTGGAGCTCAAGTGGCTGACATTTAAGACGGTTTTTCTCCTGGCAATTGCTTCGGCCAGGAGGGTGTCTGAATTGGGGGCGCTTTCCTGTCGCCCTTCTTTCCTGATTTTTCACCAGGACAGAGCGGTGCTCCGCACTCGTCCTGAGTTTTTGCCCAAAGTGGTCTCGAAGTTCCACATTAATCAGGAACTTGTTGTGCCAGCTTTTCAGTCCCCTGGTCTTTCAGCTGGTGAGACTTCCTTAGATGTGGTCCGGGCGCTTAGAATTTATGTAGACCGGACGGCTTCGGTTAGGAAGTCTGATTCCTTGTTTATCCTCTTTGGTTTTCACAAGAGGGGTTGGCCTGCCAACAAACAAACGTTAGCCCGTTGGCTTCGTTCCGTTATTTGTGAGGCTTATGCACAAGAGGGTTTACCTGTGCCAGCCTCTGTTAAGGCTCATTCCACTCGTTCTGTGGGTCCCTCTTGGGCTGCTAGACGTGGCGCTTCTGCTGTTCAGCTGTGTAAGGCGGCCACTTGGTCTTCAATTCAAACGTTTTTGAGGTTCTATGCGTTTGACACCTTCGCCTCTCAGGATGCTTCCTTTGGGCGCCGGGTGCTCCTTTCAGCACAGGAGCGTCCCCGCCCTTAGTTGAACTGCTTTGGGACATCCCCAAGGTCAACCCTGTGGACCCCCTATGGACCCTGAAGTAGAAAACAAGAGATATGGTAAGAACTTACCTTTGTTATCTCTGTTTCTACAAAGTCCATAGGGTCCACAGGGCGCCCGCCCTGACGCACCTGGCTTCAAATGGGCTGTGTGGCTGGTCACCGGTTTTCCGTCTCCTATTGCTGTGAGTATGGTTTCTTGTGTGTTCCAGTCTTCCTTCTCTCTGTTCCATATTCTCCTCCGGCCTAGGCTGCTTACCAACTGAGGTGCCTGTGGCTCGGGGGCGGGGTATAGAGGAGGACCCAAGTGCATCCTGGGAGCTAAAAGCTTAACTGTGTGGTGCCCATGGATCCTGTTCCAGCTATAACCCCAAGGTCAACCCTGTGGACCCTATGGACTTCGTAGAAACAGAGATAACAAAGGTAAGTTCTTACCATATCTCTTGTTATCTGAATTGCTCTGACTACTTCTCCATATTTCCTGTCTCCATTCCTTATTAATGCCTTTAATTTAATGTTTGCTCTTAGAAGGATGATACGAACGAATCCTGTTCTACCAATGAGAAGTTTTGTGTTGAACTGTTATTGAGCTGATGGAATTGGGGAGGGTGGGGGGGGGGATTGTGGCTTTATCAGTCTGTTTCTCCATCCAGGGTCTTGCAATGATGGACCAAGGTGGCTTGTTCCTTCTCGTAGAGGCTCAATGAATTTCCTTCTGTGCCAGCTACTAAACTGCTTTATCACTAATCTCCTGTTCTTTTTACCCTCTCTCTGTCTCTCTTCCCCCCCCCCCCCCCCTGCCTCCCCTCACCATCCCTCTCCTAGTACAAATCCGTGTTCCGCTCCTACTCCCAGGATTTCGCCCCTCACAGTCAGGCTCCTGCCCTTCCCATGCTGAGTCCTTCCATCTTTTACTCCTCCCGCTTCTCCCCGGTGCTCACGGAATCTACCCCCCCTACTCCTGCCATGCCTCCAGCTACTCCCTGCCCTCCTTTACCCTCCTCTCAGGGCGGCAGCACCTGCGGGACCCCTCCTGCCTGCCTTCCTTTCGAGCCTCCTTTCTCCGGCTCTTTCCAGACATCAGCGGTGAGAACGGGGGAGGGGGGCCTGGCTGGACGGGTTTATTATGAGGGGGGGGGGGCATTTGTGAATGGCAAACCAGCTTCTGTCCGTGTACCATTCTCATCATCCCCCGCACTGTCCTGCTGCAGCTTGCATTGCTTCCCCATGCCGTCTTGTCTATGTGCCTAGCGTGTCCATTGTACTCATACAGTAACCATTTACAGTAGAAGGAGTTGATCATGAGCATCAGTCTAGGTCTGCTCTGTGGTCCTGTTTCTACAACACACGTCTACTGTACCAGGGGCTTTAGTGTGAATACTGATGGACTTGGGTTGGTCCTCCAGACCACATTGCACGGAGTACATGTTGTGATCTCCTATGGCATATTTGCTAAGCACATTTTCTTTCTCCTTTTTAAGGCTTTTGTCTGCTTTTTCGTCATGTATTTATATCTTCAGGCATCATTGTTCATTTCTATTGCCCTTGCATACAACCAAATAAAAATAGAACACAATATTTGCATTGGTGTATACAGAGAGTTGCTTTGTGTTCTAGAGCGCCATAAAAAAAAAGGAACTGTCTGACAGATCACACGAAAGCTGAAACTCGAAGTCCCATGTGCTTGGTAATATGACGGAGGGTCATGTACATGCCCATAAATAAAATCCTCGTTACCTAGTAGATCCTTACAAGAGTCACAGCTGTACAATTCACAATTTTAAGCCTATTAACATATTACCTAATTGGAGAAGTTCCTGTTATTTATCAAACATGTTATTCCCACTGGCTAAGGAGTCTGGGATTTATGTTTGTTCCAAAAAAAAACAAAACTTGAAGACTTATTTATTATTTATTACCAGTTATTTATATAACGCACACATATTCCGCTGCGCTTTTACAGAGAATATTTGGCCATTCACATCAGTCCCTGCCCCAGTAGAGCTTACAGTCTAAATTCATGCACACACACTTACACACTAGGGTCAATTTTGTTACGACCCAAGTAACCTACCAGTATATTTCTGGAGTGTGGGAGGAAACTGGAGCACCCGGAGGACACCCACGCAAGCACAGGGAGAATATACAAACTCCACACAGTTAGGGCCGTAGTGGGAATCGAACCCAAGACCTCAGTGTTGTGAGGCAGTAATGCTAACCATTACACCATCTGTGCTGTCCCACAATGAGGTCAGGGTTCTTCAACCTCACATGATTTGGGGTGTTGGGGTAAAGTGTGTGCCTAGGTTTAATAACAAGTCCTTTGCAAACTGCCTGAAACTTATGTATCTGAGACTCAAATGATATAATTGTATAGTAACCAATTGAAACCATTTTATTTGCTTTGGGTCAGATAACAGATTGGCTAACATGCATATTGGTGGACAGGAGGACGAAGGTGTTACTTGTATCGCCGCCTAGTGCAGAGTTTGCCAAGCTCTGCCACTACAGTCCACGTTTTAAGGATATCCATGCTTGGGCACAGGTGATTTAATTAGTGTCGCAGTCAATATGATTTATCCATCTGGAATCAAACATGGATATTCTTAAAACCTGGACTGTAATGGAGGAGTTTGGGAACTTTTATAGTCACTGAAACTGCAGCAAATATCTGGTTTAAGATACAACAAGGACTTGGCTCCCTTTGTAGTTTTTATAACCTGTAGGTCTGCTACATATATGAATCATGCGATATAAGCTGGCCATCTGCTGTGAGTTCATTGATTCGTCTAGCGGCCCTACGCTAAGATACTGTTCTCACAGCCAGGTGAGGATGAACCATGTTATGTGGTTCACTGTCCCGCTGACCAATACAATTACTCCTGTAATGTCATTTGCTTTCTACATGAATTGTATCAATGGGACAAGCCTTAAGGAATGATCTTAAGGGCATGTTCCCTGTTTTTTCGCTTAGAAAAGTACGAGAAGCTTTTCGGCTGGCGTTACGCTGCCACCACCCATCGAGATGGTCTTAAGCACTTTTCTACAGGAATTTTACTGTCCGTTTGATGGCTCCACAAGTATGAAGTCTCTCTATTATCAGATACACTGCCAACCATTCCCTCCACCCTGTCTCTTCCCCTCCCTACGTAGAATGAAAATGCCAGTGAGGAGGCTGGAGATGGGGAATACGTCAACCTGTATTCCTCTGGGCAAAGCAACGGAGACCCCATGCCCTGTGATGTAAGTAAAGACACAGATGGGGTAAAAAAGGGGCACGGTGGGAACTTGAAAGCCAAACCCAGCCCGCTGCATGTTCAACATTATGCACCGCACGCCCCTCTGACCTCCCTGCTGTGCCAGACCACTGCACCGCACGCCCCTCTGACCTCCCTGCTGTGCCAGATCACTGCACCGCATGACCCTTAAGGAAATGACTCTCACCCCATCTGCCTAACACTAACCTCTTAGCCTAGCCTGACTTCAGGACTACAAGTCACCCATGCACTTACAGAAATTAACGTGTGCATGTCTTTACCAGTAACCTCTTATACGCAATGTAAACCTTTATTCCATCAATTCCACTTTATTAACTGCACATCGAGATTCTTTTTTTTTGTCTGGTGTATGTATGCATGTGTGTGTATATGTGAATATATTTATATATATATATATGTGTGTGTGTGTGTGTGTGTGTGTGTGTGTGTGTGTGTGTGTGTGTGTGTGTATATATATATTTATTTATTATAAATATATAGGTTATAAATTTTAAATATATATTAATATAGAAATATACCTTTTTATATATTTCCAAGGCAAACAAAGTGATCCCCAAACATAATATGCCTCCTTCATCAATCTCACTTTGTTTGCCTTGGAAATATATAAAAAGTTATATTTCTATATTAATATATATTTCAAATTTATTATATATATATATATATATATATATATATATATTTATATTATGTGTGTGTGTGATGTCTGAGAGGGCGCTATTCTAGATAAAGTGAAAAAATTCTACCAAGTATACCTTTATGGTTACAATCATGTCAAATAGTCCTTTTAAAAGATTACTGACGTAATATGACACTTATAAAAACAAAACCGTATTTATTTTATAAAACACTTGCACTTGGCTTAATCAGTACAAATTACAATCGATGAATGATACATAAACGAATCCCACATCTGAGCATGTACAGTTCACCCTTTTGTTGAAGTCAATATCCATAATTTCATATTCTCAGAGTGGGTCCAGTGAACGATCACCCTACGTGTTTCGTCTCCAAGAGACTCCTTAAGGAGTTAATCTCAATTTGATTACATATTATGGGCAATTGTAAATCAAAGCGCAACTTGTGTGGTAATATCCGGGAATGGGTCATTCATTTTCTTGCATCCTTTAAAAATCCGTATTGGTTTAGGAAGAGTATCACACCGTTAACATGTAGGACCAAACATGAGATCATGATAGGCTACAAATTGCCAGCTGTGGAAGTATGATGTCCTCCAATTTGTTTGTAACATCCTTCTATGTAGATGTAGAGATATATATATATATATATATATATATTTATTTATTATTATTATTTTTTAAGGGTGGGCAATTAGCAGCCCCCAGCTGTTGTAGAACTACACATCCCAACCTGCTCTGCCACAGTTTTACTATTTTGGCCACGCTTTAACTGTTGCAATGCATGCTGGGATTTGTAGTTCAACAGCTGGAGGGCCATATATAAAACGAGGTGCGCCCCCTAGTGCAGTAGATCTCATAATCACCTATAGTGCATAAATGTATAAGGTGGACCTGTACCAAATAAAAATTAAATATGGCTTATCTGACCATCCAGAATGAATCCACAGGTATCATCAATGACCAGAATTTAGTCTATTATTAGTGGCTTCACATTACCTAAAAACATGAAAAAAGCATATAGTGTAATCCCGTATAGCAACCAATGTCACCAATACACTATATGATAATGCTCGTACAATTTAAAATAATTATTTGTGTTTCTCTTAAAATTGGAGAAAGCCATCCAGCAATATATACCCAACGCGTTTCGTCAGGTCAGAGCTATGTGCTATCTTTCAGCCTTCCTCAGGGGTAATATAAATTAGAAAAAATATATTTTTTGAGAATTAGACAGCGGCACTCAGATTTTTCATACATATAAAATGTATTTAAAGCATAATATGTAAAGTAGCCGACGTTTCGGGGCACAAGCGCCCCTTTGTCAAGGTGAAATACTATTTTTCACCTTGACAAAGGGACATTTGTGCCCCGAAATGTTGACTGCTTTTCATATTATGCCTTAAATAGATTTTTCATACATATAAAATCTAAGTGCCGCTGTCTGTTTCTCAATTTATAAAAATCCAACGCGGAGGACACCTGAGTGGATGAACTATCAGTTTCGAGGAGTGCCGGACCGAATTGCATTTTAATATAATCTCTCTCAAATGAACCGCTACATCTCACAAATTTGCTTTCAGCCCGCAAAGTAACAGAATTCACATCAGCCGGGAGATGAGTCCTCTTAAATATCGGAAGCTTGCTAGGCATAGGGGAATAATCTAATATTGACATCTGTATAGCTAAATCTTCAAATCTCATACACTTTTACATATATAATTGCGATTGTTATTAGAAGCTCATCAATGTGAGACAACTCATATTACAAATAAAGACAGTAAAACATCCAAATTTATCTTTGTTTCATTCTGCCCAGCGCAGAGGGACGCGTCCGCTAGACACGGGGCCTTCCTAGCCCACCAAAATAATTCTCTGTGGCGTTCTAAAATTATGCACGAATCGAACACACACACTCAAAAATGCATGGTCTCAAACCTACAGAAATTATAACCATCAACTATATTTAGCCAGACCACTCCTGACCCTATACAAAGTCCACATGTTTAGCTTTTTCTGTACATAGGAGCACTAATGTGTTACACATTGTAGTACATTGCAAAGGGAAAGCCCCTATATATGTTCTGTGGGAGAGTGGAAAAATCTAGGATGAATAAAACATTTTTGCCCATGTCATTCTTGGTGAAAAGATACATCTCCAATATTTTAAAATTGGTATTGCTGTGACTTGTCATTTAGTAGTTAGTATATTCTATAATAGGGGCAGGGCATGCTAGGTACAATGGCAAAGAAGAACCAGATGAGGATTAATTGGGCGGACAGTTCCAACAACCGCACAGGAAGGCTGCCCCAAAAAGGTAATAGGTACTTTCCACTAAAAGAGAGAGCATACAAACCCATAACATCAAGTGCTGTGCAAAATGATCACACTAAACCGATATATCACAATGACTAAACAAAACAGAAAGTACAAATCACTATAACACGGAATATACATCAATTAGAATCGGGCTCCTATGGTTTTGTGTAAACTACTGTAAATTTGTCCATCACTGTAGTATAAACGCGATACAAAGAGGGAAACGTGTATCACTGCGCTGATAAATCCTTATACTGCTCGTTTCCGTAAGGTTATATATATAGAGCCGTCATCAAATGAAGGCCCAAGTTCACCCTACCGAATATTACGGAGGGCGGATAACCCCAAAGCACACGCTCTGCAGTACTGGTTAGAGGGCAGTCCAATAACAAATATTCCTTTGCAGCCAAGCCGTTGGCCCAGCTTGAGAGTTTTTAGGACTTGCCAAATTGAAAATACTCTCTGAGCCGATTGTCACAAATTAATGTCAAAGAAGAATTATCAAGCAGTGATTAGTTCCGTTCTCCCAACGCTCCTTACAGACATAACAGCCCGTGATTAATTATCCTTTTCAACACCAAGTCAGCCATCACAATCCCAGGATCTGCAGTAAACCAAGGCTCGTAACTTAACATGCTCCAGTATTTCTGCTTTCACCAGAGCAATGGAGGGGAAGGAGCTGATGTTTAAATACCCCTCTAAGCCAGATAAGGAGGCGAGACCGAAGTTCACACCTGTTGCTTATAAACTATGGAGGCAGCCAGTTTGAGAGCTAACCAATGTTTAGAAGAAAGCATTTATCTTTAGATTGCCTGCCATTTCTATGCATTGGTGGTGACTGGTATTCGTTAATACTCAAGGAACCAAGGTATAATCCTGCTTCAACTTGGATCTTCTTTCCCATGAAAGCAATGAATGTCCCACTTTCATTAATAACTTAATGAAGAGCTGATTTTTCTTAACTTAAGCTGGGCGCACACCTGGACGACGTGCCGATCTAGCGACGGCCCCATACGATATAGCGTGTCCGCATCATCACTGCACAGTTCGCTGTATGATAGCACGATATATCGTTGCAGGGGTGATGTTGCCACACTGCATCGTAAGTCACATCATCCCCGTTAGGATGATGCAAGCAGACAATTCATCAAATGATTAATGTGGGGGTGGTGATACTATTAAATAGCTGATGCGGTTCATTGTGTATTCCAAGATTTGGCTGATATAATGCATAGTTTGTACCCAGCTTTAGAATTGAGTTATATCCGCACAATTTAAATTCTAGCTGGATTAATTCCTAACTATAAAAGAGGCCCAATATGTTTGTAAAGCAGAACGAACTGTACAAATAAGATCTGTTAGGAGCATTAAGGTTGGGCTTAATGGAACCCAAATAACAAAAAAAATAATAGGGTGTCATATACTGTTAAATTCGTTCAAATCCAGATAGGACAGTCCAGAAATTCTCATTGACCCATTCCTGCCACTGGTGAGGGTTACATCTGCAGATCAGAATAAATTGTCCCCTTCTGGATACTACTGTTGCGCCAAGTACTGAATGATTGGATTTATTCCAATATTTGTCTCCATAATGGTAACTAAATGTTTATTATCACTAAAGCGCCGTACAGCTAGCAGAGGGTAGAATCCGATTTTAAAACTCATACCCTTAGAAGTTATCAATACTACTATATATGTTGAGCTCTTCTCCAAACCCCCCCCCCCCCCCCCCCAAAATTTTTTTTTTTATACAATTGTCCGTATTTGTCCCACTTGACCCAAAAGCAATTTTCGTGACCAAGAACATTTGATCAAAGTTGATTGTCGTTTTCAGGCTCGACTATGTTTAGAGCCCCTTGTGTGCTAGCCATCGACCAATTTAACAGGTGTTCATTTTAAGGTCTGCAATCGTGGTGCTTTATATAATAGAATAACAAACTTGTAATTACTGTACTGCTAGAAAACGAACAATAAACCACAGCATATAGTCAAGCAGTGAAATGGAAGCCACAAACTTTAATTTGTTTATTTTTGTAGATGGCAGCCACAAGCTACTTATTATATCACAGTGCTAGAGTAAAAAAGTTAGCATAAAATAAATAAGTTACACATTTTTAAAAGGTTGTATTTAAGTAGTTTTGTTGCTTTTGTAGTTCTGCTGTTTGAGAGAGATATACATACACTGTACTGTGCAAAAGTTTTAGGCAGGTGTGGTAAAAATGCTGCAAAGTAAGAATGCTTACAAAAACTATAATCACTTTGTATCAATTAAAAAAAAATCAAAGTGAATACAGAGAAGAGAAATCTAAATCAAATCAATATTTGGTTTGAGCAAACTTTGCCTTCAAAACAGCATCAATTCTTCTAGGTACACTTGCACACAGTTTTTGAAGGAACTCGGCAGAGAAGTTGTTACAAACATCTTGGAGAACTAAACACATATCATCTTTGGATGTAGGCTTGCTCAAATCCTTCTGTATCTTCATGTAATCCCAGACAGACTCGATGATGTTGAGATCAGGGCTCTGTGAGGCCATATCATCACTTCCAGGACTCCATGTTCTTCTTTTTGCTGAAGATGGTTCTTAATGACCTTGGCTGTTTGTTTGGGGTCGTTGCCCTGCTGCAGAATAAATTTGGAGCCAATCGGACGCCTCCCTGATGGTATTGCATGATGGATAAGTACCTGCCTGTATTTCTCAGCATTGAGGACACCATTAATGCGACAAAATCCACAACTCCATTTGCTGAAATGCAGCCCCAAACTTGCAAGGAACCTCCACCATGCTTCACTGTTGCCTGCAGACTCTTATTATTGTACCACTCTCCAGCCCTTCGGAGAACAAACTGCCTTCTGTTACGGTCAAATATTTCAAATTTTTACTCCTCAATCCAGAGCACCTGATGCCATTTTGTTGCACCCCAGTTCCTATGTTACCATGTTGAAGTTATGGCTTTCGGGACTCAATTCTTCCATGAAGACCACTTCTGGCCAGACTTCTCCGAACAGTAGTTGGGGTGTACCTGGGCTCCACTGGTTTCTGCCAAGTCTGAGCTGATGGTACTGCTGGACATCTTCCGATTTCCAAGTGAAGTAAGCATGATGTGTCTTTCATCTGATGAACTTAGTATCCTTGGCCAACCACTGCGTCTACGGTCCTCAACGTTGCCCGTTTCTTTGTGCTTCTTCGAAAGAACTTGAACAGCACACCTTGAAACCCCAGTCTGCTATTAAATCTGCTATTAAATCTTTGTCTGGGAGAGACCTTGTTAATGCAGTATAACTACCTTGTGTCTTGTTGCTGTGCTCAGTCTTACCATGGTGTATGGCCTGTGATATGAAACGGTCTCTTCCACGACCTCACCTTTGTAGCAGAGTTTGGCTGCTCCTCACCCAGTTTTAAGCATGCTACACAGCTGTTTCAGTTAATGACTGTGTTTTAACTACAGAAGTGCGGGTTCAGTTTTAACTGGTTCTTATTGCCAAATTACTGCAAGTTCGGATTTGTTTGGATTTATTTAATTGGATATCCAAAACACGTGAGATAGCCGATTATGGTGTCTTCTTTTTTTTTTTTTTTTTTTTTTTTAGATCCGAACGTATCCGAGTAAAACCGAACCGCTCATCTCTAGTTTTTAACCTACATATGAAAATGATGATCATTATCACCTGTGTGGTATGACTGGTTAATCATACACCTGACTATAATCCTACAAAATCCCTGATTTTGTTCAAGTGTACCTAGAAGAATTGATGCTGTTTTGAAGGCAAAGGGTGGTCACACCAAATATTGATTTTATTTAGATTTCTCTTCTGTTCATTCACTTTGCATTTGTTAATTGATAGAAAAATACAATATTAACACCCCTATTTGTGAAAGCTTTCCTACTTTGCAGCATTTTTTTGCACACCTGCCTAAAACTTTTGCACAGTACTGTGTATGTATGTGTGTGTGTGTGTGTGTGTGTGTGTGTGTGTGTGTGTGTGTGTGTGTGTGTGTGTATGTATGTATATGTGTGTGTGTATATGTATGTATGTGTAATATATATATATATATATATATATAAAATAGGGAAAAGGATGGCACTCACCAGTAGAATTGCAGCTTGTTTATTATGTCAAAAATTAGACAATAGGCTTATATACAGGCAGGCGACGTTTCGGTCCCCAGAATGGACCTTTCTCAAGCAATCAAGCCTTGAATTTCATATAGAACATAAGGTACAGTTCCCCGTGAACAGGAGTTCTGATGAACCTTGGATTAAGGAGATACAGCTGGTGTGCACCCCACTGATGTGTACTGACAACTGATGTGAGTGCTTTATATATATATATATATATATATATATATATATATATATAATATACGCACACACATAGTGGGGCGAAAAAGTATTTGGACAGCCACCGATTGTGCATGTTATTGCACTTTAAAAGATGAGTGAGGTCTGTAATTTCCATCATAGGTACACTTTAACTGTGAGAGACAGAATCAGAACAAATAATTCTGGAAA
Source organism: Taudactylus pleione (assembly GCA_031769625.1). Taxonomy (NCBI): domain Eukaryota; kingdom Metazoa; phylum Chordata; class Amphibia; order Anura; family Myobatrachidae; genus Taudactylus; species Taudactylus pleione. The sequence continues at coordinate 3,494,535 of JAUIMM010000895.1, read as the reverse complement.
TCGCATTGTATGATTTTTAAACAACTTATTTGTATATTCTTTCGGAAAAAAAATATTTGGGCAGTCAAAAAGTTTAACTCAGTACTTTGTAAAGTAACCTCGGTTGGCAATTACAGAGGTCAAACGTTTCCTGTAATTCTTGACCAGGTTTGCGCACACAGGTATTTTGGCCGCTCTTCAATGCAGATCTTCTCTAGATGTGTCATGTTTTGGGCTGTCGCCGGGCAACACGGACTTTCAACTCCCTCCACAGATTTTCTATTGGGTTGAGGTCTGGAGACTGGCTAGGCCAATCCAGGACCTTGAAAGGCTTCTTATGGAGCCACTCCTTAGTTGCCCGGGCGGTGTGTATGGGGGTCATTGTCATGCTGGAAGACCCAGCCACGTTGCATCTTCAATGCTCTTACTGAGGGAAAGAGGTTTTTCACCAAAATGTCACGATACATGGCCCCATTCATCCCCTCCGTAATAAGGATCAGTCGTCCTGTCCCCTATGCAGAAAAGCATCCCCAAAGCATGATGTTTCCACCCCCATGCTTCACAGTGGGTATGGTGTTTTTGGGATGCTACTCATCTTTCTTCTCCCTCCAAACACAGCGTGTGAAGTTTATACCAAAAAGTTCTATTTTGGTCTCATCTGACATGACATTCTCCTAGTCCTCCTCTGGATCATCCAGACGGTCACGGGCAAACTTTAGACGGGCCTTGACATGTGCTGGCTTAAGCAGGGGCACCTTTCGGGCACTGCAGGATTTGAATCCATGACGACGTAGTGTGTTACTAATGGTAACCTTTGTGACTGTGGTCCCAGCTCTCTTGAGGTCATTGACCAGGTTCCCCCGTGTAGTTCTGGGCTGATCCCTCACCGTTCTCAAGATCATTGATACCCCACGAGATGAGATCTTGCATGGAGCCCCTGGTCGAGGGAGATTGTCAGTGATCTTGTATTTCTTCCATTTTTTAATAATTGCGCCAACAGTTGATCTCTTCTCACCAAGCTGCTTGCCTATTGTCGAGTAGCTCATCCCAGCCTTGTGCAGGTCTACAATTTTCTCCCTGGTGTCCTTGGACAGCTCTCTGGTCTTGGCCATGGTGGAAAGGTTGCAGTCTGACTGAGGTTGTGGACAGGTGTTTTTTATACAGTTAACCAGTTCAAACAGGTGCCATTAATACAGGTAACGAGTGGAGGATAGATGAGCCTCCTAAAGAAGAAGTAACAGGTCTGTGAAAGCCCGAATTCTTGGTGGGTGTCCAAATATTTTTTTTCCCGAAAGAATATCCAAATAAATTGTTTAAAAATCATACAATGTGATTTCCGGAATTTATTGTTTTGGTTCTGTCTCTCACAGTTAAAGTGTACCTATGATGGAAATTACAGACCTCACTCATCTCATCTTGTAAAGTGCAACAACTTGCACAATCGGTGGCTGTATGTATATATATATATATGTATATGTGTATATATATGTATATGTGTATATATATATATATATATATATATATATATATATATATATAATTTTTATTTTTTTTTATTTTTTTTTACATATTCGAGATGGTTTTAAAAAAATATATATTTCTCTCTCTGTAATAAATATATATATATATATTTATACACAGAGATAAATATATAAAAGTAAGCTATTACAATTTGTAACTTTTTTTTTTTTTTTATATTTAATTTTTGACTATTGAGTCTTATTTATTGTGTTTCGTTGAAGGTATACTTCCGTTATATTCCTTTTATAATGCAAGTCCTAAGATTCTAATCACACGCACCGATCTGGACAATCTTTTGACCCGACTAAACTACAGAATCAATCTTCTATAAAATCGCCTCCATATTTCGGCAGCTTCAGATAACATCTTGCTGCAATGATGCCTGTTAAACCTGAGTGTTACACTCACCAGCTAATCACTGTGTGTTAGGAATACTGGTGATCTGTGACCTGCACATGATGGACGACCTTATCGTATCATCCGCCAGCCATTATATGAGCTGACCCATTGTTAACGGCGCAGCCTACCAATTCACTAACGTTTAGTGACATTCTCTGTGGTCAGCGATGTCACGTGATTTAGAGAATCGATTGGCTGATATGGGTACAGCCCACAAAATGGCTGCTTTCTCTGTGTGTGCGGTCATCGGGTTCAATTTACTGCTCCCACCAGATCGTCACTAGAGCAAAAGCATTCTGAGTTGGTCTACGTGGGTTTTCTAGCCATATAGAAGTCTTGTGTGTGGGGGGGGGGCCCAAAGTTTTTCCACAGAAGTATGCTATAGGTTACTGTGCTTGTGGCAATTTGTGGACATCCATCCAGATGTGGCTGTTTTGTTTTGCATTGCTCCCATATTCTCTAATTACACCGCTTGTGAATGTTATTGTGCCTGCTCATTGTCCTACTGTGCAAGTTCCATTTCCTATTTCACCAGATTCGTTCACACGGTGCAAATAATGAGTTTCACTGTGACAGTAATGTTCTCTTCAGAGGGTCTTATACCCAGTCTGGTCAGCTATACAGAGAGAGGGGTGGGAATATATTTTGTTTATGTGAAAGGAGGTATCTACGTATAGCCCTTCATTAGGGAGCCAGCAGCAGTACTGGTACTGTGCAGCAGGTAGAGCGCGGTCAATGCTGAAGGTCTACACCAGTTGTGTCAAACTCGGGCCACCCAGCTGCAATGGAACTACACATCTCAGCATGCCCTGTCATAGTTTTGCTCTTAAGGCATGCTAAAACTGTGGCAGGGCATGCTGGGATATGTAGTGGATCTGCGGAGGTCCTTGCTATAAGTTAGTGCTGGGACTTTGCCCAAATAGTTGGAGGGCACCACAAGACGGGAAGTACCCCCATTAAAATACTATTATTCGGAAGAGAGGGTATTTTTAAATGTTTTGGGAGTCCAGTGACCATAACAAATGCCTTGTGCTTTTCCCTTCATAGAAACTCAAGTTTAGTTTTTAATGTTGATGACCTCAGACAATGACATGGTTGCCTAGCTCCGATTATAGCTAGGGGTATATTTACTAAAGTGCGGGTTTTTAGAAGTGCCGTTGCCCATAGCAACCAGATTCTACTAATCATTTTTCTAGCACCTTCTAGAAGATAATCACTAAAACCTGATTGGTTGCTATGGGTAACATTTCCACTTCTAAAAACGCTCTATTTAATAAATATACCCCTTAGGGTATTTTGTTTCTCTTGAGAACATTTGCGCTATTTCCATCACATTGAAATATACATGTAGCATAGCTTAGGTCTTAGTTCCAGCTGGTAGTTGGTGGTATTTGCCAGTGCCGGTGTTGGCACTGCAGAGTAGCGTGTGAAGAGGGCACTGATGACCGTATGCCAGCACTCCCCTCTCCATAGCTGTGGCTGAATGATCGGTGATCAGAATAATGGGGGGTGTACAGTGTATTTCTTCTAACGATGCAGTGTCCCAAACATATTGTATAAAGATTAGGGAGGAGTGGAGCGTGTATTAAAGCTCACCGTAGCCGTTACCTACCTGACACACATCTATTGCCTTCCTGCAGGAATCTCCTGTTCTCGATGACGGACATCAGAGGGTCTCATCACAGCCCTGTGTACCTGGAGACGAGGACCATGAAACCACAGACAGGTACGTGTTAGGTCTTTCACCTCCCTACGTGGCTATTCCTCTCCTGGTGTTCATCTTCTCTGCCCTGCTGGTGTTATAAACACCAGACCCTGTACAGGTGGTGTCCTATAGGTAGTTCATCCAGATCCCTATCTCTATCATCCCTATGTATGTGCCTCTTGGATTAACATTTGTAAATTTAAATGATTATACAAAAGTTTGAGATCGTTCTTGAAACCCTCCTGCCTTTGCTAATAATCTTACCTCTGCCCCTACTTCCCATGCTCCAGGTGTACTGGAGAAAGCTGCTCCAGATTTAGGCCATCCCAACTCATGTTGTGTAGTCTAACTCTTCTCTCTTTGCTAAGCTGTAGACCAGTGAGTGTTACCCAAAGCCACAGTAGTGCAGTACTCTGCTTTTACATGAAGAGGCAAGGGCAAAATCATTTAAACCATTTGGCTGAATATTTACCACCTTTCGTATTTGTCTGCGTCATTGTGTATTATTTAACAATGGCATTTGGCTTCAATTTGCCCTGAAGGATGGAGGCAGAACATATTATGTTTTATTAGTATGGAGTTTCTTAAATTCAGACCATTCTTTATCAAAAATGATATAAGCAGTACTGTCTATGGTCCCGGGGCAAGCGTTGGGTTCTCCGGTCCCGGGGCAAGCGTTGGGTTCTCCGGTCCCGGGGCAAGCGTTGGGTTCTCCGGTCCCGGGGCAAGCGTTGGGTTCTCCGGTCCCGGGGCAAGCGTTGGGTTCTACGGCCGTTCGTTACATTTCCAATGCGACTGATCACCAAGATCCTTATTACAGTGGTTACATCCCCTCTTTCCCATGTTCTCAGGCCGCCAAATTCTCCTGACGGACACAATCATGAGGAGGAAGAGGCTGAAGAAAACGAGGAGACAGAGGAACTTTCTCTTGTTGACCACAATGAGATCATGGCCAAGCTCACACTGAAACAAGAGGTGACTAGTGGGATCTGTATGGGGGAGGGGGGGGGGGGCTATGGCTCCTTAACCTCACCAGTACAGTGGTGCAATGTTTAGCTTTGCTCTCTGGGGTCTTGGGTTCGATTCCAACAAGCGTCCAATCTGTGTGAAATTTATACGTTCTTTTAAGTGTTTGCGTGTGTTTCCTCCTGGTCCGAAAACATACTGGTTGGGTAATTGGCATAAATTAACCCCTAGTGTGTAAATATAGTATGGGAATTTAGATTGTAAGTTCCTCTACTCCAGGGAGTGATGTGAATGACTGCGTAATATATGTTCGCTATATAAATAATGGGTAATAAATACTATATCTCCCTTTGTACAGGGCGATGATGGCCCGGACGTGAGGGGTGGTTCTGGGGACATCCTCCTTGTCCATGCCACCGAGACAGATCGAAAAGGTACATTTCTGGTCACCTAGCACATACCCCTGGCCACCATAAACGTGCTCCGTTATCCAGCTATAGCCACAACAAAACTGGTTACTTTTAAATACCATTGGCAGAAGTCATTTGAGATATTTAATGACAGGAGTCTGTCTCTTGCGCTGGCGTGTCCTGTCCGTACATATCTACTGTATGTCACAGGCATGCAATGCAGGAGGCCGTGTCCTCTTAGTGCACTCAATCTAGTTATTAAACCTTGAAGAGTGTGGTCTTCTCGTGCCTTTGTCACCCTTCAGCTCAAATCTCTGGTTAGGGGGAGGGGCTGCCAATTAATTTATTTGGGGTGAGGCTCCTCTCGTGGGAGCATGTCTCTATGACCTCACTGTTTTCCGTCCTCTCCGGGGGGGCCCTAGATCAAGTGCTTATTTTTATAATTTCCTTTTATAACAAAAGCACCATGGGGACATATTTGGAACACTGGAATACAGGGTAGAGAAAAGAAATGTTAGACGTGAAAGCAAAGATTAGGGAGAGCACAAAGTATTTAGGAGGGGACAGGACAAGCAAGTCTCTGGGTGGAAATCGGGGCAGTAACCTGGGTGTACCAGTGTAGTATAGGTGGGCGCGTAGAGAAGGATCTCTGTACAAGTTGGGTCCTCAGATCTTGTTTAATGATTTGAAGGCTGGGAGAGAGTCTAACCAGTCATGGTAAGGAGTGCTATAGAGAGAACTTGTAGGTGGGAATGGTTAAAAAAAACAGATCAGACTTCAGAGTAGTTTGCCACTTTACATGGTGAGTAGTTTGAGTTGGATCCGGGAGGATATGTGTAGCCAGTGCCTGGAGTTGGGTGCTGGAGGTGGAAGCTGGATGGATAAAGGTACTAGCAATATATCATGGGTGGAGGCAACAGGCCTGTATGAGGAATAGAGCGGAGAACAGGGTGGCACCAAGGTTTGTGTGTCAGCTCTTCCGCACTTACTGGTCTTACCACACAATTATATAATACATTTAAAAGCTGAAAAACTTAAAGTGCAAATTGTAAAGTACCATGACAGTATCTTGGTAAATTGCCTGGTGTTTGTATGACAATGTTGATCTATCTGTTAACCTCAATAAAGGCAAGAAAATAATCTCTTGTCTACTGCACAGTGAATGTTGGTCTTCATGTTGCTTTGATATGTCTACAACTGACATGTAGCGTTGGGAATGTGTGTTAGCTTTTTGTGCTCTGGTCTGTACATCTTATGACCATGAACTATTGTGACCCACAGATTTGGTTCTATATTGTGAGGCCTTTCTGACCACCTATCGGACCTTCATCTCACCCGAGGAACTGATTCAGAAACTACAGTATAGATATCCTTTGCCAAGTCTGCAAAACACACAAGGGGGGGCACATATTTCATCCCTCCCAAATATAGGGCATTCGTCTTATGGTAAGTATACACACAGGGCTAGGAACATACTCAAGAACGCCTCAGCTTTCAGCTGGGTACACACTAGACCAGGGGTAGCCAATCTCGGTCCTCGTGAACTACCAACAGTTCACGTTTTCCAGACCACCTAGCAGGTGCACAGGTGTGTTCATTACTAACTAACACACATTTGAAAAGATCCACAGGTGGAGCTAATTATATCACTTGTGATTCTGTGAGGAGACCTACAGAACATGCACCGTTGGTAGCTCTTGAGGACTAGGGTTGGCTACCACTGCACTAGACGATATGTCATCCGATCGGACGACATATCTGGCTCACCGGCCCAATGTGTACCCTCATTGTAGCTGACGATGCATGCTCCCACGCGTCATCCACAACATCACCAGCATGCAGGTCTGACGGGCTGACGCTTCCGGCATCGGCAAGTATGTATGCACTTGTCGATGCCGGCACCCCCGCCAATTCCCGCCGCACGCGACATTGGGCTGGGTACACATCGCTAAGTGTGTACCCAGCTTTACAGAAACCCAGGAGGATGATTAATAGGGATTGTTGATCACTATTTCAGACCCGAGGGATGTACGAAACCTTTGAGAGCGATAAAGTGGAGAAGTTGCCCCATATCAACCAATCGGCTTCTAGTTATTTATCTAGAATAGTCTATAATGTGACAGAAGCTGATTGGTTGCTATGTGTGACATCCCCACTATCTCACTTGAAGGTTTGACACATCTCCCACAGTGTTGAGAATAATAACGTTACTGTGCTATATGTTTGTCAGCTAGAAAAGTAATGTTAAGAACAATTGACAGTTAGATGATAGACCGGAAATGAGCCTTGTTTGATTTTTGGGCCATTGCCTTTTTGAAATAGCGATAGGGAACACATTCAATGTTTTTGTATCGCATTCCATAACCTCCTCAATGCCGTAGCCCAGTACAAGGCAACGCACCATATTGTATTGTGCTGTTAGATTTGTACGGGTGAAAATGTGATTGGGGCCAGATATTCCTTTCTTACAATGTTTTTTTTGGTTTTGTTTTCCTTTTAGCTTTTGTCTATGCTTTGTGTTCATGCATTTACATCATCAGGGAGATTTTCCATGTTCGGGGACACGACCCAACACTGCTGTGCTCTTTGCTTACATAAAATTGTGCGTTTTGTATTGCAGCGCAACCAAATACAGAAATATTCTGTGATATAAATGGGTGGCAGAATATGCCGGAAGGGGATCATATAGAAAACCAGCAGCCTATTTAGAAAAAATTGAAAGAGCTTATGTAGAAGAGGATAAATTCATACACCGACTGGAAAATCACTGCAAAGCTTTTACTGAGAAGTTTAGTTTGCTGGGCTAGTGCTGCCCCCTGCTGTTTGCTACTATAAATCACCTCACCGCATGAAATAGTCACAGTGAAAAGAAAAGATATAAATTCACCTGATCAGTGATCCTTTCAAATTTTAAAAGCCGTATACTGTACTTGCGGCATCTATGGCGAAATGCGTGTCTGAAAAAGTCTTGGCAACAGAAAATTTTCTTTAACCCTTATCAACATATGAGAGATTCTGTCACTTCCAGGACACGTTCAAGCAGCGTGTGAGCAAAAACACCTTCTTTGTGCTGGTGCGAGTGGTGGATGAGTTATGGTAAGTAAGAGCAGCCACCTATGTAATTGTGAAATGCGTCGTGTCATGTGGTTGGTCCTTTAACTTGCGCAGTGGACGTATACTCATTCAGCTTTCTCCCCCCAGCTTGGTGGAACTGACAGATGAAATCCTGAAGCTGCTGATGGAACTGGTGTTCCGGCTGGTGTGTAAAGGAGAGCTCAGCCTGGCGCGCGTGCTGCGCAAGAACATTCTGGAGAAAGTGGACAACAAGAGGATGCAGAGTCATTGCAACTCCGCTATGAGACCCCTAGCTGCCAGGGGGGTAGCCGCAAGGTATGGGGGGGAGTGGGGGGCTCTTTCGGCATAAGACTGTAATACACTATACTGCAGTTTTAGATGACACAAGGGACAAGCTGACCCGATTTATAGGGCGATTTAACCAAACATCGATGTTAACTCATAGGATTATTTACTTACATATTTTAAAAGATTTTGTATCACAGGCGCCGCAATGTTTAGCCCGTAGCTTTACCCCATTGCAGACTTACAGTGGCTGCGGTGACTACATCGGTGTTACTGGCGGAGAGCGGAAATCAAGATTAACAAAAAAAAAAAAAAAACTTACATTGGAACCAGATTTCTTACAAGCTCCTGAAAAGTTTGCATTGTTCATTATCCGTAGCTGGTTTATATAAAGCCGTTTGCATTTTAGGTGTATAAACTGTATTTCTCCTCCTGCAGTAGGACCCTCTACCATACAGTCTTCCTGCTCCCCCTCATTTTTATCGCCAGTGCCCTACATGGGATAAGGATATAGGGCTTTGGGCCCCAGTTATTAGCTTTATAGGGCCTGGCAACACCTGTATTGGGTGGCTGCCTCCTGCTGTGCCCCGTGGTGCTCCCTGGATAAGCCTCAGGTGTTCCTTGGAGAAACTCTCCTGCTTCTCAAGACCATACTTCCACCAAACTTACCACTAGCCAGTGTCTATAGCGCCACCACCGTTGCAATTCGGCCTACCTGCTAATTGAACCTTTCCCGTAATGGGCATGAACCGGGGCTTCTTAAGCGTGGCACTTCCTCAAGTCATTAAGAGGCTCACAGATGTTTTCATGAATATCTCCAATTATTGATCATACAGTCCGTAAAGATGTTTACTTACATCTGTGATCAGCTGAAGACCTGGGAAGAAATCTCTCTCCCTACTCACCCAAAGCCCCTGACATTGTGCCTCACTGTCCTGGCGCACACAGAACGTTGAATTACTTTCTAGCTCAGGGAACTTTTTTTTTACCTTTTACCCCAAACTATATTTAGATACGCCGACGTTACCCCCTTGATTTGAAAGGAAGGAAATCATATAGTAGTGCCCCCGTATAATGCCTCTGTAGTAGTGCCCCCATATAATGCCCCTGTAGTAGTGCCCCCATATAATGCCCCTGTAGTAGTGCCCCCATATAATGCCCCTGTAGTAGTGCCCCCATATAATGCCCCTGTAGTAGTGCCCCCATATAATGACCCTGTAGTAGTTCCCCCCCATATAATGCCCCTGTAGTAGTTCCCCCCATATTATGCCCCTGTAGTAGTTGCCCCCATATAATGCCCCTGTAGTAGTGCCCCCCATATTATGCCCCTGTAGTAGTTCCCCCATATAATGCCCCTGTAGTAGTGCCCCCATATAATGCCCCTGTAGTAGTGCCCCCATATAATGCCCCTGTAGTAGTGCCCCCATATAATGCCCCTGTAGTAGTTCCCCCATATAATGCCCCTGTAGTAGTGCCCCCATATTATGCCCCTGTAGTAGTTCCCCCATATTATGCCCCTGTAGTAGTTCCCCCATATAATGCCCCTGTAGTAGTGCCCCCATATTATGCCCCTGTAGTAGTGCCCCCATATAATGCCCCTGTAGTAGTGCCCCCATATTATGCCCCTGTAGTAGTGCCCCCATATAATGCCCCTGTAGTAGTGCCCCCATATAATGCCCCTGTAGTAGTGCCCCCATATAATGCCCCTGTAGTAGTGCCCCCATATAATGCCCCTGAAGTAGTGCCCCCATATAATGCCCCTGTAGTAGTGCCCCCATATAATGCCCCTGTAGTAGTGCCCCCATATTATGCCCATGTAGTAGTGCCCCCATATTATGCCCCTGTAGTGCCCCCATATTATGCCCCTGTAGTAGTGCCCCCATATAATGCCCCTGTAGTAGTGCCCCTTGTACAAAAAAATATGACGCCTCTCCCATAGTGCACATGGAGAGACCCGGAAGCTGGAGTTCAGAAGAGAACTCCAGCCTCCGGCTAACGCGGCGCTGCAGGGAAGGAGCCGGGCGCCCGCTGGTAATACCTCAGCGGGCGTCCGGCTTAGTGGTCCCTGCGGCACAGCCGGGCATGCATATGATTATAGAATGATTCAAATGCATACCCGGCTGTCCTTCCATTACCCCCAGGAATTTAATTTTTACCCCATGTGGGGTAATTTACCCCTGTTCCCCCGACCACTGCTCTAGCTATTCACCAGATGTCTCAGGGAATTAAGGTTCTACATTCCTGTTGCAGGCCGGGGACTCTCCACGACTTCCACAGCCACGAAATTGCCGAACAGCTGACTCTCCTGGATGCAGAACTTTTCTACAAGATTGAGGTGAGGATGGCAGATAGAGGTGTGAAAAGTGATTGGTTTCCTGCTTGACGTCTGTCTGTATTAAACTGTATCCGTCACCTACAGACTGTGGACAGAATCCATTTGATGTGTTCAACCAGCATCCAGCCTTTCTCAATTCAGTGCGATCGAGCGACATCACTGAGGCACGAGGTGCCTCTGCCTCAGAAATGTCACTGATTTGTAGTGACTTGACAGGCTGCGTTCTCTTAGCTGCCTCCGCTGTGACACGTCCACTTTAAAAGTCCTCTAGTATTTTTAATAAGCTCCGTATTTTCGTACTCAGATCCCCGAGGTTTTGCTGTGGGCAAAAGAGCAAAACGAGGAGAAGAGCCCGAATCTGACACAGTTCACAGAGCACTTTAACAACATGTCCTACTGGTGAGAGAGAGGGCAAAGCTGGGGGGTTATAGCTGAGGAAGGAGCGTGGAGAAGACACAGTGATGCATCGCACTGAGATACTTTTATAGTAACTGTGATACGTGTCCTACGCAGGGTCCGATCCATCATCATGCTGCAGGAGAAGGCGCAGGACCGGGAGAGGTTGCTGCTTAAGTTCATAAAAATTATGAAGGTGAGAAATGGACTGGTAGCCAGTAATGATATAATGACGCACTGGCTGAATGGAAGCTGTATGATTTACTGATGTTGAAGATCCTGACAGGGGCCAGTTAGTAGCTTAACCCTCCCTCTCCCCCCATGCCAACCCTAACCCTTCCCCCAGTGGTGCCTAACCCTATCCTCCCCCCGGTGCTCACTAACCCTCCCCGGTCTGTGCCTAACCTTCCCCCCCTGGTGGTACCTAACCTCCCCTGCCCGCAGCCTAACCCTAATCCTCCCTGGTTGGTGCCAAACCCTAACCCACCCTGGCAGGACCCTAGACGCGCCAAGTGGGGATATTTGCCGAGACTTCATCCCCCCCCCTTGTATGATGACACATCTGTAGCAATACCAGTCTTGGAAAATAATAAATTATAGAGAGGGGACAATAAGTGTCACTGTATCTGTTTGCCAGTGAGGTCACGCAGGATGCAGGAGAGACTGTGTTGACCCCTGTGGTAGGGAGAGTCCCCATTTCTGATCAACATAACTAAACGCTAGACCTCTTGGCTTTGTATGAAGTATTTGCAGATTCTGTGCTTTTGAGGCTCACAGTCCGTTCTCCATCTCTATTGCTCCTTAGCATCTGAGAAAACTGAACAACTTTAATTCCTACCTTGCCATCCTCTCTGCCCTGGATTCCGCCCCCATCCGTCGGCTGGAATGGCAGAAGCAGACGTCAGAGGTGAGGTCATGAGCACTTTGCTGCTTACAAGGCTAGTGGCAGTGTCTTACGGTCTAGTAACACCGTGTGTGTATGACGTTCCTCAGGGGCTGGCCGAATACTGCACTCTGATTGACAGTTCGTCGTCTTTCCGAGCGTACCGAGCAGCTCTCTCTGAAGTGGAGCCCCCGTGTATACCGTACTTGTAAGGGTCCCTATTTTGAATATTCCAGCCATATAGTTGAAGAGCAAATAACCAGTGCTGCGCAATTTTCCATGTTGGCTTAACCCTGTCTCATTACCCTCTTCCCCCACCCTAGGGGTCTAATCCTACAAGACCTTACGTTTGTGCATCTGGGGAATCCAGACCATATTGATGGAAAAGTGAACTTCAGCAAACGGTGGCAGCAGTTTAACATCCTGGACAGTATGAGACGTTTCCAGCAGGCGTAAGTGACAAATAATCCCTACCTTTTTTTTTTTCCCCCCCTTTTCTGTGGCCTATATGGTATGGATGGCTTCACCGCCCTGTTACCCAATAACATGGTGCAGCACGGATAGGGCTGAACGCTGCCGGTGTCACTATTCATAACCGGTGAAGCCGTCTATTAGTGATATTCTGTATTTCCGGTGAAGAGGTTGCAGGCCTCAGTGTGGGGCTTATTTTATAGAACGGACATAATGGAAAACAGAATTCAGTACACTAGCTGCTAATCCCAACACTTCCGGGCTACACCTGAGCGGGTGACGTTACCCCGCGGATCATACTACTATAGTGATATTACAGTAGAGACGTTACAGCCTGACATGTTCTGCAGCAAATTCCAGCAGGCACAGATACCGCTACACTGGCCTTTGCCAGTCTATTTGCCACTCACATCGTCTCCTTTCAGTGTCCCTACTAATTGTGCTGCATCTCTCCATAGTTAATCCCTGTGCTGTGTGCAATCTCCTCCTATGATTAGCAAAGCTAATTAGCTAATCCTCCTATGATTAGCAAAGCGATGCCAGTCGACAACCAGTGAAACCTCATAAAGGGGCAGATGTATGGAGCTCTGGGAAGTGATAAAGTGGAGAGTGATAAACGACCAACCAATCAGCTCCCAACTGTCATGTTACAGCCCGTGATTGATAAAGGACAGTTGGGAGCTGATTGGTTGGTCGTTTATCACTCTGCACTTTATCACTTCCCGGAGCTCCATACATCTGCCCCTTTGAGGTTTCACTGGTTGTCGACTGGCATCGCTTTGCTAAACGACCAACCAATCAGCTCCCAACTGTCCTTCGTCAAACACAGCCTGTAACATGACAGTTGGGAGCTGATTGGTTGGTCGTTTATCACTCTACACTTTGACTCTCCAGAGCTTCATACATCTGCCTCAAAGTGCGGTGGCAGTAGCCAATCCTGTCTGTGTCTTTGTGCAATTAAGGGGCCCATTTATCAATGTTTTATCAAACGCAACAAGTTTTACAACTCGTTGCATATGATAAATGATGCTCCAGCCAATCAGCTCCCAACTGTCATCCGTTTGGAAACTGACAGTTGGGAGCTGATTGGCTGGAGCACCATTTATCATACACAACAAGTTTTAAAACTTGTTTATAAATGGGCACGTACAATAAATATCTGTCTGTTGAACATCTGGTTCTGGCCAATGGGCATGCTTGTTAGTTGGGTCTGTGTAAGATGATCACCTGCACATCTACTTGTGTGCGCCGTGTTCTGTGTATAAACGCATTGGTCACTCACAGTACCAGGTTACGTCTTGCTTGCGTTAAGTCACTGACTTATGGTGCGTACACACTGGGCGATTAAAGTGGACGACTGAACGTTAACGATATCGTTAAGTCGTCCACTTTATCGTCCATTTTTAACACAAAAACGATGAACGATAACGACGACGAGCTTTCCCGCGGGTCGTTCGTCATCATCGTTCATCGGGTTAACATGCAGGCCAACCTGAAGATGTCGTCAGGTTGCTGCATGTTATGGAATGGGGGAGAGAGCCCGGCGCTGAACGATATCGTTAATTATATCGTTCAGTGGGTGTGCTCAATGTCATGAACGACACTGAGCACAGCCTGCTGGGGACACACTAGACGATATGCTCCCTGACCAATATCGTGTAGTGTGTACGCACCATAACTCTATGACCTGTATAACTCCCATGTTTCTTGAATATAATGTGCGTATGGCGGTCTCTCTCCTGCAGTCATTACGAAATCCGCCGGAATGACGACATCATCTCTTTCTTCAACGACTTCAGCGATCACCTGGCCGAGGAGGCGTTATGGGAACTGTCCTTAAAAATCAAACCTCGGAACATCACACGAAGGAAAACAGAAAGAGATGAGAAGACATAAGGCGGGGGAACAACTGCCAAGCGGACATTGAAGAAGAGATCTCCCTAACCGAGGGGGGAGGAGAGGGGTACAGGGGCTATTCATCGTGTTTACTAGTTGTCACTGCCCCCTCCCAAAGAGATGGGTTACCCTCACCCACTGTTGTCTTGTGTCTTACGATGTTAACCTACGGTCTCCTGGACGGTTGCGATCACAAGCAGCTCTGTGCCATGTCTCCGGAACTGCCTCCTATTTACCCACAGTATTGGAAAGTTGAACATATTGGATTTCCCCCATTCATGAACAGAGGACTAACTGGATAGCAACAAGCTGGTAAAGACTAGATGCTGAGCCCGGATCCTTAAAGTTATCGTTTTGTTTTTGTGTTTCCCCCATCCCTAACCCAACAAGTTTTTGTTTTTTATTTTTTTGACTTTGGCTTTGTTTCTCCTCCACCCCCAGCAGAGGGCAGCGCAGAGCTCCTGTAAATATCCACAGTCTGTTTTTTCGGCAGGGGGGGCAGATCTATGTTATATGTATTATTATATATTATTTTTTTTATGACGTTGCATGACGAGTATACAGAGACTGAGTGTGTAATGTACATGGAGGAGAAACGACACGCTGCCATGTCATGAATCTGTGCAAGTGAACATACCAATGGAGCATTGTCTCACAACAGGTCAAATAAATGTTTTAAACAGTAATCTGTGCGCACCTGCCTGGCTCTTGAAGGATAAAAACCGAGTACCTCTACCTCCCGCTGATGTGTGTGTGTGACCTGTGCATGTTACCATGACATAAATCACTAGTGATGGCCTCTGCGCTAGCTAAACGTGGATCTTCGGGTGAGAAGAAGTTTCCCTATTGGCTCTAGTGACAGGGCTGGGATGGTGGCTTCACACCGTGTATCAGGTTAAGGTGCCCATACATCTGACCGGTATTTCCGCGATCCTGCGACGTGATCGGAAACGCCGGCCGACCAACATCGATGTTCAGCGATCCGTCGCAGGATCACTGAAATTTCACGATCGCAATAATTTTTTGATCGCGATCGTCAAATCGGTAAAATCCAATATGTTGGATTTCGGCGATGCCAGGTTGCAGCATCGCGGCAATCCATCGCTGATGGATGGGCACCAGAGTGATGCATTTTATGGACCTGATTAGTCTGTGATCAGAAACTAATATGGCCTCACCGGCATGAACAGGAAAACATGAAATGCATTAGGCACAGGCATCACCTCATCTCTACCTGGCCGGCTCACTGCAACCTACAACCACTCCACCACCATCAGCTCTCCCTGGTAGGGAACGGTAAGGAATGGATGACTGATTTACCAATCTGGTTTGAGGAAAAGGCAACAGTATATAAAGCAACACAGTTTCCGGACAGTGTCACAGACCCTTATCACTGCGTTCTCACAGTCAGCCATGGGTCTAAGTTGTCTCATTTCTGTTTGGCCGCTTTTTCGTGTAGTTCAGCCGATTACCAGCAGAGACAGCGTTTTGGGATGAGAGTCCTTAAATAACTGGGTCAGACACATTGTAGGATCATGAAGACTCTTCAAGGAAATCAATCCCTGCCCTACATGCCTAAATGACCAGACTATCCAACCCGGGATCTGCTAGCTCCTACTCTAGTCCATGCAGTTCACTTTCCCCAAACATCTCGTCCTTGTACCAGACGAGAGCCCCAAAAAGTGTCTCCATATATGTAATGTCCCGTGATTCCATTATTTGCGTTCCGTGGAGAATTTGTCACACTACATGTGCACCCCTGCCTGAGTTGCACTTACATGGCGTTAGTGCAGTCTGAGCGCATATACAGGGGCAAGTTAACCCCGCCCCTTTTCGATGCAGCCTGTTGTTGGGGTTACACCAGGGTTCCCCAAACTGGGTCCTCAAGGCACCCTAACGGTCATCCATGCTTGTGCATAGATGGTATAATCAAACTGATGTACTAATTAAAGGTGCGTACACACTGGGCGATAAAGTGGACGACTGAACGATATCGTTCAGTCGTCCACTTTATCGTCCATTTTTAAGCCCAAAAAGATGAATGATAACGACGATGCGCGTTCCCGCGGGTCGTTCGTCATCATCGTTCATCGGGCTGACATGCAGGCCAACCTGACGATCTCGTCAGGTTGCTGCATGTCGGGGAATGGGGGAGAGAGCCCGGCGCTGAACGATATCGTTAATAAACGACATTGAGCACAACCTGCCGGGGACACACTACACGATATCGCTCAGGGAGCATATCGTCTAGTGTGTATGCACCTTAAGTCACATGTGCTTAATTATGGATATCCTTAAAGCCTGGACTGTAAGGGTGCCTTGAGGGCCGAGTTTGGGAACTACTGGGTTACACGCACATCCATAAGCTGATGGCTGTTTGCATCATACACCCCTAGACACACAAGCGGCTTCTGCTACACCAGTGGTTTTCAACTCCTATCGTAAAACAACCCCAACAGGTCATGTTTTCATGATTTCTGTTGTACACAGTTGAGCTAATTTAGTTTGGAAACAGGTGGGATAATTACGGACCCAAAGACAGGAATCCTAGAAATGAGACCTGTTGGTGGTAGCTGGGTATTGTAGTTGAAAACCCCAGTGCTAGGCCATTGATGGGCAGGTGGGGAATATACCAATAGTTATGTGAAGCAGGAAAGGATTTCTCTATTCATCATGTCTTTATGCTTATTATAAAGCAAATATAGTAATGAACACAACATGATGGGCGAGCCAGGTGTAGTGTGTTATCTGTTTCCTATGCACTTTATAAACCAGTAGGTGGCGCTGCTCTGACACTATAGATGGGATATTCTTGTCCAGTGTTTGCTGCACAATCCTTCAGTAACAAGCAGTGTTTGGATTTTTGGTTTTTGGGGGGGGGGCGGGTTAATGCCTCCCTAGGAAGGTGACCCCTTGTCTGCACATAATTATATTTACATACTTTTCTTTTCATGGAAAAAATGTACATAAAGAAATGTAAAAAAAAAAAAAAAGTATATTTTTATTTAAATGTTTTTTTTCTGTACATATACACATTCCTCTATTACCTGGTCAGCATAATCATCTCAGGGCGGTCACCCTATAAAAAGTTTGTTTGCTCCCAGTACTGGGATACAGGATGACCAGATGGTCATATAATGGATGAGGTTTTCCGGGTGAGCTCCGCTCGGGATAGGATTCTGCAGAAAATGGGACCGTTCTCCGCACCTCCTCCGTCATAAGAAGATGGTCACCACCACGTATATGATCCAACTGATGGAGACAAAGACTCCGAACAGCAGACTGAAGAGGACGAGGGAGCGAGCTTTGCGGGAGGACTCCTGAGCCTGCAGCACGTCCCCTCTGCTCAGAGCCGTCCGGGTCTGCAGGAGACAAGGAGAGGGGTCCAGGTTTATATTTAGTGACTGACTGTGGCGGTAACTGGTCACTACTGGCCCATTACTGTAGGGCTGCGATAACGTTCATCTAGGGGAGTATTTTAATTTCTTGTAAAAGGTAGTGATGCCCAAATGATGAGACTAAGGAACAGTAAATGGAATTCCCTTTATTTGTAGCTTTTATACCTTGATTAGAACTAGTTCTTTACATTTGTTATACAGTTGTGCTCAAGGTTCTCTGTTAGTTGCAATTTCCATTGGGTGATTGCAGGATTACTGGCAGGAAGTGAAATACTTTTATTAATCAGCCATAAGATCCTGGAACTTATAAAATATATACAGTATATAAATATAAATCTTTAATTGTTATTGTAGCTCTTTTAAACAACAAGGAACCAGTGGTTATCTAGATAGAGGCACACCTATTAACAAGAAAGAACAGTATAAAGGTTATTAGGTGTGCCCCTGTCTTGATAACTTTACTCCTTGATCCCTTAGTATTTCTGTTACTATTATGTGGGTGGCACCCTCTTTCAGGGACTACAGATCTAGATTTGATTACAGTATAATAAATGATCTCTCTAGTATATTAGCACTGGGAGACAAATGCTGGGTACACACCTATCAGATCTCTGCACACCCGTTAGACCAGTGGTTCCCAAACTGTGTGCACCGGTGTGCCTCAGGCTGGTGGTCTAGAACCAAATCAAACTATTTAAAGTCAATGTAATGTAAATATGTGGACAAACCTATCCAGCACCAGATAACTGGACCTAAGGATGACCGGTCAGCACAATTTACTTAATCATTTCCTTTTTTTTTTTTTTTTATCTTTTCCTGAATTTCTCAAGTACAAACTTTTGGCTTAAGGGTGCCATGAAAACAATGCAGATATTCTAGGGCATGATTTAAAAAAGTTTTGGAACCCCTGCGTTAGAAAGGACGATATATCGTCCAGTGTGTACCAAAGCTTTAGTCTCGGTGCAGTGTTTCTACCATTGATTAAACAGCTCCTTCTAAACAAGTCAGCTTGTGTTTTAGATTTAGCAATCTCTTTAAGCTGCCCATCCACTAGGCGATTAAACCTAGCGCTTGAGCGATAACAACTGTCTGCAAATCGTGCAGTAAAATGTCCTAAACTACCAGCAATGCAGGATCCCGCTGGCCGTTTGCGTTGTCCTGTTTTGCCCGTCAATTAGTCGTTATTGGACATTTTATGCATCGGTGCACATTTTCAAAACTCCAACGACCAACATATATAGATTTAAATAAATATTTCAGCCCACTTTTATTAGCAACTGCTTTGAAAATCGTTGGTCTATGGTCATTTTGTGCAATCGTTCATGCACATTAACTATCATCAGGAATTGATGAACGATTTGTGAAGATCTTTCAGGGACAAGCCTGCTAGTGGATGGGCAGCATTAGAAGTCTTCTAGCTCTAGGGATGAAAACAAAATAGGACACTTTAAAGCCTCGGGCGTAGATTACTAAACCCTCTTCCTACTTGCCAGTAACACAGCAGTTAATACCGTCCAAGACTTTTCTTTTGTGGCTTATTACCTTACCAAATTCATTTTCTTTGTGTAATTAACTACTATAAACATTTAGTGCTAGGCTCTTCCAAAGCTAGAAAATGACAGATATTTAGTAACATGGTACAATGTTTATAAATGTGCTGTAACCCCTAGCAACCATCCAGTTATCTGCCTAGACCACCATAGGGAGTTCTTTGTGATTAATGTTATAACTTGTGTAAATACAGGCTGATAGAGTAAAACAATATGTTTAAGCAAAGGAAGAGACCTAATTTGTAATAACTTCTGAGACTAAAGGGGTCCCATACATAGGCCGCATTCAATTTGAGGCGAAAAACCGTTTTCGTGTGTTTTTGGCGGAAACTTTTCGCCGATGACGTAATTTTCACCTGTTTTGATTTTACTCCATATTCAATTTGGAAGACTTTTCGCCTAGGTGGAAAGTCAATGCAATGCAATAGGCGGAAAAGTTTCGCCTATGAATGGGAGGCGGAAAAAAGAGCAGAATTGGGGTTTTGGGGTGCAACGTTGCAGGATTCCCCATGCAGCCTTCAGACAGTCCCCAGAGGTAAACTAAAAAAAAAAAATTCAAAAAGACTTCACACCCCAAAAAAATCACTTCGGATTTGGGGGCGAAAAAAAAGTTAGGGGACAAAGTTAAAAACTAGCGAACTTACCTCTGGGGGGTCCCCAAGTATGCCCCAGGTGTTTTTTTTTCATTGCAGGGCCTTGCGGATGGTGGATTTTTCATGTTTTTTTAAACTTAACTTTAAAATATGCTGACCCCCATTTTCAAGTACCCCAAATTTGATGGGTTGTTAATTTCTGCAAAAAAACCCAAAAAACTCCTGAATACTATCCTGCACCACTTATACAAAAACGCTACTTAGCAGCTATTGAGCCCATTTAAAACAGGATTTTGGTACTTACCGATAAATCCCTTTCTCCGATTCCACAGGGGACACTGGAGTTCAAGACAGTGGGGTATAGACGGTGGTAGAGTAGAGCCTGGCACTTTAAATAATTCAGAAGTGTGACTGGCTCCTCCCCCTCTATGCCCCATCAGCCCCAGTTTAAGAACTGAGCCCGAGAGGAGACGGAGGACCATAGGAAAACGAGGAGAAGGAGAGGACCACAGAACGGAACAAGACCGAATGAGGGAGAACAGAGGAACCAACTGCAGGGAACACATGCAGTCACACAACCTTATAAGAAACCAAACAAAATGGCAGGTACGCAGCGCTGGGCGGGTGTCCAGTGTCCCCTGTGGAATCGGAGAAAGGATTTTATCGGTAAGTACCAAAATTCTGTTTTCTCCTTCATCCACTAGGGGACACTGGAGTTCAAGACAGTGGGGACGTCCCAAAGCCAACCTCCCGGGTGGGAAGCGCGGAGAACTTGCCGAATCCTTGGCAAAACCGAAAACCGGGATCACCAAGAACCGTAGGCCTAATGGAAAGGCAAGAGCTGAAGATCAAGTGTTGTAGAGCAGAGGAGACAATCAAGGCTCCTTGCTAAACAGCCATAGAAAATCCACACCTTACAGCGTAAATCGAATGGAATACTGCTAGCAAGAGAACAACCGCAGATGAAAACAGCTGAACACCGTAAGCTCAGCCGAAACAGACCAAGCACGAACCAGAGTTGAACATGAGAAGTTGTATAATTTGGAGACAGAATCCCAGCACTGCTGGACATAACTCATAGTTATACATATAACAATACCAATCTACAGATACAGAGTTGATCCTGTCCACAGACTCCTAACAAGAGTATACAGGGAGCAAAAGACAAGACTGAACAGTCGCCCTGGAACATTCTTGAGGTCCAACTACTACAAGGTTGGCAACCAGAGTGAAACCATAGAAGTCTCCAATAAGGATAGAGATCCCAATGACATGAGGCAGAGGCAGCTCTGAAAGAATCGAGACCACAATTCCTTTCAGAGCGTCAGACAGCAGTACAATCAACTCAGAAACAGAGGGAAAAACAGCAACTGAAACCTTGCAGCTGTAAATCCCCATACCAGACCACTGGCAGAATGTCTGGCAGCCCATCAGTTGTCTGCCTATTGAGTGGTTACTACTGCCAGGGGCGGGGCTCGAATTAGTGTATGGGGCATCCCAGGTGGAGACCTTACAGCACAAGCCACTGTGCCGACCTGAAAAGAAACCCACAGCAACAAACTCCAAACAACATCCAACATGATGGAAGTGCGTAGGCAGTATCAACTGCTGTCCTGAACATAGTATAAAAACAACCCAGTTACCCTAGCAGTTAAAGAGCACGGATGCAACAGTCACCCAGTGAGAGCTACCAATATAGGGAAGCAACCATACAGCAAGGCTACAGAACTAGGACAACCATAGAGGTACCTGTCAGTGTGATGAAAATATTCACAGTACTGAACAGGAAAACCAACCAGGCCCCCTGCGTGGAACATAATGACTGTCACGCTTTAATATAAAGAAGTGCATAACCCCCAAGGCGCTACAGTCACAGTCCATTATAACCCCAACAGAAGAATAAAGTGACATTCTCAATGTTGGAACTATGCACGCCAGGAAAGCTCTAAAGTGTAGAGCCTACTGCTAAAAAGAGTGGATGGCTACGAAGTCTGCAGCTAGGATGCATAAGGGAGAATAACGGCTATGTCGTGTCAGGTTGCATGAAATCGGAGCATCTTCCGAGGCAATAGTGGGGTACCGCTTACCTGTGAGCAATCAGAAGCCCTCTAGAAACTATGTAGAATGTCACTGACCTTCTCCATCTCACAGCAACCCGTCACAGCGGGAATAGAGAGTAGCTTCAGTGGGCTAAAAACCAATGCTCCATAGCACAGTCTTCAGTCTGGCGATGTTGCCGTAGGAGAGACTGTAGAAAACTAGCAAAATGTTAGTGGTAACAAGAAGGTCGTACTACAGGACTCTATACCTGAGCTTGTTCCATTAGGGATGTGTATCCTTATATAGATTATACATATACCCCAAGCACGGTCTGCTAGAGTAAGTATTAGTACATTAACACTTATAATGGTTAAGTGCGTATTAGTCAAGAGGCGGGATAGTGAAAGAATTAAATAAGACCCTGTACTGGTCAAGATACACATAGCAATATTACATATTTGATGATGGATCCCACCAGTGACCCTTGACAATCATAGTGTTCACAATGAGGGATTAAACTTGAACCGCAGGGCCCATGATTTACTGGATACCCACCAATCTAATCAAGCCAGGCCTGACCCTGCCTATTCGGCAGGTGGCCCTAGACCTTCAGGCACAGGAGCAGAAGTGTGGTCTGTTGTCATTTAACCAAGTAAGCGCTGAGGATGGAATAGAATCTGGATTTTTATGTACTGATAGGAATGTACCCAGGGGCCACTTTATAGCCTCATTTTATTGAGATATGCGACTAAACAATAATATGGAGTACAGGAACCTATACAGAGAAAGGTACCTGTACATAGACATAGAATACAATAATTATCCCAAGTAAGAAGGGATATATCTGTAAAGAAAACCCCAGTTAGGGCTAAAAAAAAAAAAAAAAGGTGTTTCCCAATAATTAGGAAGTAGTCATACGAGGAACATGAATATATTGGTATACATACACACGTACACTTAGACAAATGGTTGCATGAGAAGTCAACATAGTAATTATACTTGTCAGACTCCTGCACCAGGAGATCATTATGCTCTATATAATATATATACATATACATAGTAGGAACCACAAATAGCGGCACTCCGAGACTTAAATAGTGATCAAAAAGGTATATCTAAACTATGTTGAAACAAACAGGCCGACGTTTCGGGGGATACGTGCCCCTTTGTCAAAGCGAGTATATATTCATATACACATACATTGTAATAATAATAACTCCCCCGAAAAGGGGGCGCTGTAGATATAAACTGACAGGAACAAAACTGTAACCCCAGAAGGGTGTAAGTGCCTATCTTATATACATGTGTGGACTACCAGAAGGCTCCCAGACAAGTATATGGTCAATATTAGAAGCCATGCCTTAGGGAATTGTGACTATCACAATGTAAACTGCAGAACATGACTCTAGTCTATAGAGCCAATATAATATATTATAGCCTACAGCTTCTGGTAATCACAGCTGGCTTCCCATCTGTGGAATTAGAGGTAACCTAATGATTGCGGAAGCATAGGCATACCCACACATATAACAAATACATTCATACATAGTATGTGTAAATCGAAGTTGTTGTACCAACCCACCGCAGCAGGAGAGTCCAGCCTCCAATTGCAGTATCTTTCTTTTTAAAATATGCAAGGTATTAGATATAAAACTGATAAGAACAAATCCTACCTTTGCCTTTATGGCAAGGATAAGAAGCGATACATACATATATATATATATATATATATATATATATATATATATATATATATATATATATATTGTATACATGTACCCTCATACAAGGTCACAGGTAACGATAATTTATCCAGGAGAAAGCGTGAACGCAGTCCCCCACTTCCACAAATTATGCAGTCGAGATTTCCGCATTTTGAGAAATCGGGGGTCAGCACACCCAGAGTGCAATGGATGCGCCTCGCCCTGGGAGAACCACCTTTGTGATCATGGTATCTCCCCTGCCAGGTAAGTATGAACTGTGGCTTACCTCCTGTATTAGGCTGCGGCATGTTCCTCCCTGAGCTAGTGTCAGGGGTCCAGACACTCACTCTATAATAGTGGCGGCGGGTCCCATGATATGTAGAGGTACTGCTTCAATAACATCTGACATTAGTGAGTACTGATTAATTTCCTAATCAAACAGACTCCAGCAGCCATCTTGAGATAGACAATTGTAAAATAGTCGCAACTATCTCTACACAGTGACATCTCAATGACGTAGGGCAACAGTTAGGATAGTTGTGGGGTCGACAGTTTTGAAGTGCTCTCCCCTACATAATATAAGTACATTACTGCTAGATAAAGTACTAACAAGTTCATTGCTGGAATCTGACCACCATATAGGAACTACAGAGATGAGCCAAGTTCTATATGGACCATTCCGCTGCGTGACTAAGTAAGCAGGAAGACTTGTAATCAGCTCAGTATGCCTCAGCATTATACTATCATAGAGACCAAACTAGGTTCTATCTAGATTCTACAGCTATGCACAGGGGAGACTATACACATAGGTCCTCTTCAGCTATATATTTATTAACAGTACTTATATATCGCAGCGTATTCCGCCACGCTTTATCATTGGAAACATGAATAGAACAAAACTGGTTTTAACAGACAGTATATATAAGCAGGAAAGCCCCGTATATATACACATATATACTCATACATACACTTAACTCATGTAGGCATGTATACAAAGCTACCCATATTGCATTATGTCATAGGTAGACAAATGTGCTTGGAACTAACTCCAGCAGCGGTACAGTGAGTGCAGCGTCTTCAGGCACCAACTTCTACCCTCTCCCTGCACTGCAAGCAGCTGCCTCTGCAAAGTTACAGACTGCCTGTATTCTGTACAATGACAGCCTCTGCATATGCCTGCGCTGTAGTGCGCGCCAACTGAGAGGCTAGAAAAAATATGCGGCGCCTGCTCCCCGGGAGCAGTAATGGCTGCCGGACCTAAGCCACGCCCCCTCACTGCCGGGAGTAGAGCCCCGGTGCTAACTGCATCCGGTCTTGACCGGCAATAAACTAACCCCTGCTGCTCACCACTATGGCATAGAGCAGAGGGAGGAGGAGATCACATCGGCAGCAGTCACACAGCGCTGTCAGACTCTTTTAAGTGAGCCAGCGCTGACTCAGCAGTGCAGGGATGTTAAGAGATGCGCCAGCAGCTCGTAGAAGGGCATTGCACAGCGCACCTATGTAATTAGACTGTCTGAACAGTCTCCCTTGATGGGTATCCGCGCTATATGCGCGGTAGCTCCGCCCCTTGCAATAACGCTAGCGGCGTTATAACAGGAATCCAGGACTGTATGAGCCTGGGAGGGGGCGGAGGGGCCGCAGATATAACTCAGTCCCCCGCTAGTCAGGGGAATAGAGCTATACTTACCAGCTGCTGGCATCAGGACTGCGGCTAGGCATAGGGAAGCACGGACACAGCTTCTATATTAAGCTGTGGCGTGTCCCTCCCTGAGCTACTGCCAGGGTGCCTGGGACCCGGACACGCACTCTTTATTAGTGGTGGCGGGTCTCCTGATGCCTCCATGTAGCAGGCTGACAGACGCAGCACTCTGTCAGCCTGTCCTCAATGCTTGTTGAAGCTATGAAAATAAATAAAGTTAAAATAAAAGTAAAATTATTAAGTGTGGGCTGGAGCTCAGCCCTATGTGACCGGCTCTTCTCGGGCACATTTCTAAAACTGGGGCTGATGGGGCATAGAGGGGGAGGAGCCAGTCACACTTCTGAATTATTTAAAGTGCCAGGCTCTACTCTACCACCGTCTATACCCCACTGTCTTGAACTCCAGTGTCCCCTAGTGGATGAAGGAGAAAAACACCAAATACCTTCAGCAAGCCAAATCTGGGGGTACCATAGCCAACTCCCATGTCCGTATCTTTTGGGGGGTGTCAGGCTGATTTCCCCAAAACTGACAGTACTTTCTGCTTGTTTAAGTTTCGCCGGGTCCCGTTTTTGCGTACTTTCAAATTGAATACGGCGATACGCGGGCACAACGGGCGATTCTTTTCCGCCTGCAAAACATGCGATGTAGGCGAAAAGTCCAGCAGGCGAAAAAGTATCGCCGGTCCACTCAAATTGAATACGGGCCATAGGGGGGCAATTACCCATCCTGCCGGGATCTGAGAAAAACATCATGTTGTACAATCTCGATTCACTGATGCCGACCCAAAAATGATTGTAATCTGCGCGTCTAAACATGTTGAAATTCCCTGACTGATCGCCAATCATCGATGTCCGCGGATCAGATTTGCGTCAGCAGAACGGGGAATTAGGCCATCGCTGTGTTGCCCGCATGAGGAGAATAAGCGGCCCTTTTGAAGGTTACCAATACGTCTCTGAAGTGTATCAGTTGCCAGTCACTGGTATAGGACAAGTTGGGCTAAATCAGATACTGAAAAGTGTTTTGAGCGCTTAAATATTTATAAGTTTTATTTTTCACCCACTCCAGCAATTAGGCTCCCGAGCTCCCCTACGTGTAATAACATCTCTGCATTAGTCTGGATTTTAGGCTTATTGTAGAACAGAAATAGCTTCTATTGGCAGATGGTACTATGTACTGTGCATTCACATCCTGGGCACCCAGCCTTGTAGCTCTACATTCGGATAGGGGTACCTCCTGTTATCTGGGTACACAATATGAGGGGACTGTCTTATGTTACATTTCCCAGCAGAGAGAAAGGAGAAGACACTGGGACTTTACCCCAATTAGTGTCTGATGTTTTCTACTTTTAAATAAAAGGTCTGTTTTGTACAGTACAAAGCTAATGTCAAGTTTACATTTTGTTCTCGCTGTGGGATTTATATTATATAGATAGATATAGTGGAGAAATCTGAAAATATATAGTCATTCCATTAAATACATTACACAGTGTTTAAAAAGGTATTTGTGTGAAGAAGGGGGTGGATTAGCTCTTCCTTTTCTTTGCAGACATATGATCATAATATTTTACATTGAGGCCCCCATTTACTAACGAGTTTTATCACCAAAACGAGTGATAAATGTCGCTGTGTATGATAAATGCTGCTCCAGCCAATCAGCTGCCAACTGTTATTTTTCAAACAGATGACAGTTGGGAGCTGATTGGCTGGAGAACCATTTATCATACACTGTGACATTTATCACTTGTTTTGGTAATAGGGCCTCATTTACTAACGAGTTTTATGTGTTGATTAGTTAAAGATAAAAAAACAAAAACTACAGTATCTTGATATAAAATGCTATGGGTTTTTTTTTATATATATAAAAAAAGTAAACAGTGTCCACTTTTCCATAGTATTCATGTTATAGAGGAGGGTTTCCCTAATCCACGCCCCCTAACAACTCATTGACTGGAACTTTGAAAAGATACAAAGCAAAGATTTTAAATGATCACAGAATTCCGAGGTTGGAGTGACTGATCTAGTTGCATTAAGGGGCTTAAGTAAGCGCTGGCCTGGCGACGGGTGCAGAGGGGACACTTGTACTGGTCCCCGATATTCTGAAGGGGCCCCAAACCCTCAGGAATTGCGGGAGCCCAGTTCACGTGTCCCCTTTGCCTCTTGCTTAGTAAGGGCACCGGCACGGGTGAGATCCTCCCGAGTCCTGGCAGTGACAGGGAGGCCAGGCTGGCACAGCGTGCGTGACATCGTGACGTTGCACTGCTGAATAAGAGAGGAGCCGCCGGGTCTACTCTGAGCCGCCCTCCAGAGCAGACTGAGGAACACAGGCAGCGCAGCAGGTAAGTGTTGGCCGGGCTGGGCTAGAGAGGCACGGGGTGAGTGGTGGGTAGCTGCAAACGAAGGGGTGATGGACAGACATGGGGGCTGGGGAAGAGGGGTGGGAGGGTGACAGACACAGGCAGGCCCGGCAACAGGGGGGTACGAAGGGGGACACTTTTACTGGGCCCTGAGATTCCAAGGGGCCCAACCCCACAGTAATCTCGGGAGCCCAGTTCAGGGCCCCCAAAAATTAGTGTACCGGACCCCAAGATTTCTGTTGCCGGCCCCGATTAAGCGTGCACTGTCATTGGCAGTTCGTGTTGCGAATTCATCTTGCCCTTACATTAGGCCGATTCCGCTTAGCATCGCCATAGGCTGCAGGCAGAATCAGCCTTCAGCCCGTTAACGTACACTGAGCTGCCAGAACGGGTGCTGGCCACCACCACGCTTAGCAGATTCTGCCCTAAAGTGTATAGGGAGATGCCCGCCACTGTGTTTCCTAACTTTGTGCCTTATCATTGGATTTCTTGCTCCTCTTAAAGTAGACCGGGCACCTAAACACTGTGGAGGCAGCCATTTTGTCACCTGACTTAATATTCATGAGACTGCAGCCTTACCCATTCATTGAGTACCCAGTACCTCAAGACTAGAAGTCAGGACTATAAATGTTAGACAGTGCCGCAGAGGAGGTCACAGGTTCAGCCTGCAAAATGACCACTATATTTAGGGGACGTGTTTGCTTTAAAGGAGGACTTCAGTCTCACAAATCATTTAATCCATCCATGTATATTCTGGTGCTAGGCAAGGTTATACACAGGAAATGTCCGCTCCCCCGCCTGCCGGTGACTTACCTCATGGGAATACACCACGGCTATGATTCCGGTCAAAAAGCAGCAGAAGAACATGACCAGCACGGACTCCACCATATAATCTTTAATCCTCACTTCTGGCTGTAGAGGCGACATGCCCAGCGACCCATCATTCTGCAGGGAGGCAATGTCTCAGTCAGTGAGGGACAGGGAGAAAGTGGCAAACATAAAATGGCTCCTCTATGCTCACTAGAGGGCAAAAGCCACTATCTTAGATCATTGTACAATCATTTCAATGCATTCATTGTGAGGGATCTTATTAACGTAATAAGCCTACTCACACATTACGGTCAACCATTTGTTCGGTTGCATTAATGGTCATGAAAATAATGCCTGTCGACGCACTGGGAACCGTGAGGCATCACTGAGGTATGTGGCCATCTGTGCCTCAGTGATTTCCCTAGTGAAGCCGTGACAGGCTGAATATTGGTTTAGTTCACCAGTCTTTATTGCACAACTTGTACACAATGAGAAAGGACTAGTAGTGGTTGCAGCAGGGATCACAAACACATGGGTGTAGGTGCACCACCGCTCCGCAGAGCAGTAACTAGATTGCTTGTTGTGTAGAGAGATTGCTGTGTGTAATGGGTGGAGAAGATACATTTTCAGGGTCATTCGTCCACTACTCACAGGGACTACATTGGCTCACATCTAATACTCTTAGTAGGACCCGTTTTGTGACTTAATTTTGCACAAAGGTGAAGAATTCTGAGTAATGTTACAAAAAGCTTCATACACAATATTTCCATTTGCAATTATGACTGTCCCCATTAAGATGGATCATAAATAAAGCTAAACTAAGCAGCATTTCAAGAGTTTATTTAATTGAAAATTGTGGTCAGGGGAGGGGGTTGTAACTTGTCAGTCTCTACTTCCATCGGTGGTATACTTGTAGTTACCTAGACTGTAAGCTCTCACGACCAGGTATCTCTATTCCCTTTGGCATGTACTTCACCTACAACCTTTTATTATCAATATATATACCCTGCTTACTGCACTGTGGAACATCACAACTTGACAACAGTAATAAGGATAATATTAAAGTGGAGGCCAGTGTGGGTCACCAATGCAACCGTTTTATGAGTTATGTCATATATGTTACCTCATTATCCGGACTACGCGGTTTTCAACACTTCGGGGCATATTACCCTCCAAATGTATGAAGGAGGGAACACAACAGGTATCTCCATATCTGCTACAGCCCCCATAGGATAGCCGCTGTAACCTATGAGCTACATTTCACAAAGTCACCAGGTGATGGTTCCTCAGGAGCCCACATATGGGCAGATTATCGCCATTTAGCAACTTGTGACGAAACGCGTTGAGTGACCACCTTCTGTTTCCAGTCTGGTGATTTTGCTGCCGTTATCTGTTTCTTGGGAGGTTTCAAATTGGTCCGGTGGTCCACGCCTGAGCGGTTGGGCACGTTGGCTATTCAGATAAGCCTTTTATAAAGAGCTCGCTTGTGGGCAGATTTGGTGCTGTTTTTTAATTTTCTATTTTAACAGAATGACACTAATTAGCCATTTTCTATTCTAGGGATCATTTTAGGGTACTTTTTCTGGTGCAGTGAGGTGCGCCCCCCCTCGATATGGATTATCCTCCAATAAATGCACCCTGATAGTTTCAAAATGTCCCCTTCACAAGGGCTACACATCACCCCTAATCTTAGTGATGTATTAAAATGCCTGTAAATCTTTGTTTAAATGTGAGATTACAAAATAGAAAAAAAAAGGAAATCATTGGAAGAGATAGTAATAAATCTGACACTAGAGCACTGAGGAAGTGACAGGCTCAGAGACCGTCCGCTGCCCATCACCGATATAAACTGACCTTAACCGGAGATCTAAGTCTGTCACCAAACCTAGAAGGCACTCAAACATTAAAATGACGACTTACAATATTCCCCTATATACGGCTCAAAATATTATCTCTGGACAATAAACTGACTTCCCAGTGTAATAAATCCATTAACATAACAGGGGGATGGATTTATAGTACACATTGACTCCGATGCGCATTAATGGACGTCTGCAGTGACCGCACTGGATCAGTGGACATTAATAATGCATTGTCTTTCTAGAACAAGAAACTCCAACAAGTCACTTCCTAATATCCTGTTTCCTCATCATTCCCCATGGGAAGCTTACATTTAACCCATCATGTACCTGAAGGGCACAGAGACGCAACCAACTGAAATCGGCAGAAACGATAAACCCAGTATGCATGGCGACTCTGCAAAGTAAGCCACGGTCACTATAACTGGCCACATTTGAAAACACAAATTGGAGCTTGAAAAGACGAGGCTCATTGCTAATCATACAGTAATATTTAGTGCCGTCAAAATGGCGGTAACACATGAGATTGGCTATCCACAGCATTGCTGTACAGGATCAATATCGCCATAGCAGTCAAAATATTCAGCCTTCATTAACTCTGTACTGGGAATAAGAACATCCAGCTGTATAACAGACTAGGGTTGGCCATCAACCATCAGTTCTGTAGCAACCACTGATGGTCATAGGCCCATGGTGAGTTTTTTCACAATCAATGGAATAATATCGATGGCTGAACCCGATGGTGAAGCACAAATGCATTTAATGCAAAACACTAACCATCGATGGCTTTTATCGCTAACCATCAATGGTTAATGTTTTAAAACCACTGATGGAGAGTATAGAGCCTAAGTATCCTGTCTTCAAAAAATATATAAAGCTGTGCACACACACTGAGTATATAATTGAGGTGCACATATACATTACGATATTCTGCTTTGTATTGGATGTAGTTGGTGGTGTGGTTATATTCAGAGAGAGAAAAGGGAAGTGTTGGTAGGGACAGAATGGTACAAAATGATGCAGCAACAAGTGTGTTTAAGCAGACTCGTGGCATAGATAGAAGTGACATTCGGATGCTCCAGAGTAAAGAGATGGTCTTACTATGATATAGGGGTATGATCCTGGCGGCAGGTTCTGGTGAGCGTAGACACTTTGCATTTGGGGTCCGGGCTGGTACATGACCGGCATTTGGCTGGAAAAGTTAGGCTGATAATTTGGGTACAGCAGGTGTGCAATCTTTGGGTCTGGAGGAGAATATGGTGGAGGATCCCCAACAAATCCAGTGTTCTCGATGCCTTTTGGGGCTTCTGAAATGTGCTTGGGCTGTTCGGGTGCTTGGACAATTCCTGTGCATGGAGTGTTAGCTCTGTGGCTCATTTCTGCTGTAGCTCCACTTTCCTCTTCTTGTTGAATTGCAGCCTCCATTTCTGTTGGAACAATATGAAGACATGTTTTAGTGTGATGTGCGCGATACGTGAGATCATACTGTCTGTGCATTGATAGGGTCTGGAATGGAGAGAGTATGTATTCATAAGACGAGGGAGCAGATTTCTCCCAAACCCCCTTCATGTCCCAGTGTAAATCTCTTCTGAGGAAGCCGCTAACAACTTTTCTGCAATAACACTACAAGAGCCATTTCACTCTCAGCAAACTAAAGGAGCGTACACACTAGACGATATGCTCCCTGAACGACATTGAGCACACCCGCTGAACTATATCATTAACGATATCGTTCAGCGCCGGGCTCTCTCCCCCATTCCCCAACATCGTCAGGTTGGCCTGCATGTTTACTCGATGAACGTTAATGACGAATGACCCGCGGGAACGCACGTCGTCGTTATCGTTCATCGTTTTGATGTTAAAAATGGACGACTGAACGATATCGTTATCGTTCAGTCGTCCACTTTAATCGCCCAGTGTGTACGCACCTTTACTGTCGCTTTCTGTCTTCTAAATAACTGCTTGCTTTTCTCACTATAACCCAAGCTGAAAGTCATTTCAATTATAAACAGCTCTATGCCATTGAGATTTTAGCCGTGGACTGACTGTCTCCAAAGTGGAGGAGTTTTAAAGGATGTATGAGAATTAAATACCAAAAGGTGTTCTCTCATTTTTTGAAAGATTGCAATAGCAGAGTACGTATTTGGACTGATTTTTTTCTATACGATTTATATATGGTTTTTACATTGTAATCAAGTGGTTATACCGGCTGGTTTAATACCATTACCTTATGGTTTTATTGATAATATTTGATTTATATTGATTTTTATTTTGTGTATTGGTTTGTCTATTAGCACTGTTTATACTTTTGCATATTTTAGATTCTCATTACTAATATACAATGCAGAGCCCATACTGGTGACCGT
This sequence comes from Taudactylus pleione, assembly GCA_031769625.1. Lineage (NCBI taxonomy): Eukaryota > Metazoa > Chordata > Amphibia > Anura > Myobatrachidae > Taudactylus > Taudactylus pleione. Next base: position 3,461,840 of record JAUIMM010000895.1, on the reverse strand, counting down.
TATATAATGACATACTCATACTGGCTACCATTACCTATTGCAGAGCCCATACTGGTGACTGTTATATAATGACATACTCATACTGGCTACCATTACCTATTGCAGAGCCCATACTGGTGACAGTTATATAATGACATAGTCATACTGGTTACCATTACACATTGCAGAGCCCATACTGGTGACTGTTATATAATGACATAGTCATACTGGTTACCATTACACATTGCAGAGCCCATACTGGTGACAGTTATATAATGACATACTCATACTGGTTACCATTACACATTGCAGAGCCCATACTGGTGACCGTTATATAATGACATAGGGCCTGATTCAGACCCACTCGCGAGCGGCTGTCTGCTCGCAAGTGGGTCGATGTTATGCACTGAGCATGCGCACGACGGAGGGAGCTCCGTCGTGCGCATGCGCCAGACGCGACGAGTGAAGGAAAGTCCATCGCTCGTTGTGTCCGATCAAAGGGGGCGTGCTGTCAATGTTGATTGACAGCACGCCCCCTTTGGTGGGCGTGCCGGGGGCGTGCCTCCCTGACGGGGGCGTTCCCACGGGAACGCCTCCCGTCAGAAGCCGGCCCACTGACATCACTAGTGATGTCAGTGGGAGTGATTTTGGCTCTGATAGAGCCAAAATCACTCCGGAGCTTGCGGTTGAAAACCTCAACCGCAGGTTCCGGCTCGCAATTTCGATGGTCGCGATGGTCTCGACCATCGCAGCCATCACAAAGCACGCTCGTATAGCCTGTGGGTGGTGACCCACAGCTATACGAGCATCCAGGAGGACGCTCCATGAAAATGGAGCCCGGCCCTCATTCAGAGCGTGCGCTCTGCTCAGAGCGTACGGCTCTGAATGAGGGCCATAGTCATACTGGTTACCATTACACATTGCAGAGCCCATACTGGTGACTGTTATATAATGACATACTCATACTGGTTACCATTACACATTGCAGAGCCCATACTGGTGACCGTTATATAATGACATACTCATACTGGCTACCATTACACATTGCAGAGCCCATACTGGTGACAGTTATATAATGACATACTCATACTGGTTACCATTACACATTGCAGAGCCCATACTGGTGACTGTTATATAATGACATAGTCATACTGGTTACCATTACACATTGCAGAGCCCATACTGGTGACTGTTATATAATGACATAGTCATACTGGTTACCATTACACATTGCAGAGCCCATACTGGTGACAGTTATATAATGACATAGTCATACTGGTTACCATTACACATTGCAGAGCCCATACTGGTGACTGTTATATAATGACATAGTCATACTGGTTACCATTACACATTGCAGAGCCCATACTGGTGACTGTTATATAATGACATAGTCATACTGGTTACCATTACACATTGCAGAGCCCATACTGGTGACCGTTATATAATGACATAGGGCCTGATTCAGACCCACTCGCGAGCGGCTGTCCGCTCGCAAGTGGGTCGATGTTATGCACTGAGCATGCGCACGACGGAGGGAGCTCCGTCGTGCGCATGCGCCAGACGCGACGAGTGAAGGAAAGTCCATCGCTCGTTGTGTCCGATCAAAGGGGGCGTGCTGTCAATGTTGATTGACAGCACGCCCCCTTTGGTGGGCGTGCCGGGGGCGTGCCTCCCTGACGGGGGCGTTCCCACGGGAACGCCTCCCGTCAGAAGACGGCCCACTGACATCACTAGTGATGTCAGTGGGAGTGATTTTGGCTCTGATAGAGCCAAAATCACTCCGGAGCTTGCGGTTGAAAACCTCAACCGCAGGCTCCGGCTCGCAATTTCGATGGTCGCGATGGTCTCGACCATCGCAGCCATCACAAAGCACGCTCGTATAGCCTGTGGGTGGTGACCCACAGCTATACGAGCATCCAGGAGGATGCTCCATGAAAATGGAGCCCGGCCCTCATTCAGAGCGTGCGCTCTGCTCAGAGCGTACGGCTCTGAATGAGGGCCATAGTCATACTGGTTACCATTACACATTGCAGAGCCCATACTGGTGACTGTTATATAATGACATACTCATACTGGTTACCATTACACATTGCAGAGCCCATACTGGTGACAGTTATATAATGACATACTCAAACAAAAATGGCAGCTGCTCAATCAATCCAGCAGTACTAATCAGGTGCATGAAAGGGAGAGGTCACACTAAGTAGAAAAAGGAGGGGGATTTAACCCCCTATTGTACCTCAGCACACTGAATAATACCTGCAACAATATATGAAGACTATATGGTCATAGAAATTCAGAGATATTAGTTGCATGCATTTGCAAATACATGGGAGGCTGCTGGGCCACGTCACGGCTTCTGTTACCAGCAGTCCCTAACACTAAGGGGTGTTAGGGACGTGAACCCCTTAGTGTTAGGGACTGCTGGTAACAGAGAAGCCATGACGTGGCCCAGCAGCCTCCCATGTATTTGCAAATGCATGCAACTAATATCTCTGAATTTCTATGACCATATAGTCTTCATATATTGTTGCAGGTATTATTCAGTGTGCTGAGGTACAATAGGGGGTTAAATCCCCCTCCTTTTTCTACTTAATGACATACTCATACTGGTTACCATTACACATAGCAGAGCCCATACTGGTCACCATTATATAATGACATACTCATACTGGCTACCATTACACATTGCAGAGTCCATACTGGTGACCGTTAGTCATACTGGTTACCATTACACATTGCAGAGCCCATACTGAGGCCTGATAGCGTGCGATGAGGTTAGCAATTCCTGAGTAAGGTCAGCGCTTGTGCCAGTGTGCATGAGGCTGCGATGGTACTCCATGTCACCGATGGTTTCACAGTCTTGCTAAACATTATGGGTGTGTGTAAAGTAAAGTAGACATCCTTATGTAGTGCTGCGGCGGCATTGCGATCGCAATGAATTAACATACTATCGCAGTCGAACTGCGTGCGTAATCGCTATTGCATTCGCAGTTGCGATCGGCAATGAATCAGGCCCACAGTCCCTACACACAATGCTTATTAATGACAAGGTAGGATGAAATCCCTACTATTTCACCTGTAGCACTAAGGGCGGGCACACGCTTGTCCATAATATCGTTTGTTCGATCGACGAGCGATATATCTTGAGTACATCAGCAGGTGTGTAAACCCAATAAGTCTGAACGACGTCGTTCATAGACATCAGGTCGGCCCTGCAGCACAGCCGATGCCGATATATCTGTAAGATACATCGGTGCATTTGGCTGTGTGTACGGGCGGTTGGAGCAAGGGCGTTAATTACGGCCCTGAGGCCCATAATGTCAGGCCAGTTTGTTTGAAAGGAAACCAGTCTGCCAACCAGATCTCCAGCCAAGGCCTTAAATTGAAAATACACCAATATACAGGTAATGCCGATATAGTCAATAAATACACATTATCTAATCTTATTTAGCATTATATAGATCATCTCCTTTTATCTGTATCATAATTCCCTGATAACTCCAGAACTTCTACTGTCACCAGTAAACCCCCCCTCCACTTTCCTCTTATTGCAGAAGCAGCTTCTTTGTCTCAATTTTTGCAAGGAAAATACTGGCTTTTTGTTCCCCTCCGCAGTGTGTACAATATAAACATTAGCCAGCTGGTTATACGAGACGTTAATTCGTGTTTACAGTAAGGATTTAAAAATATATGCCAAGGGCAGGAGATTGCTGAGCTGCTGAATTATATAGCAAACACCTTACAAGGGGCACAGTCCCATTGCTGTTCTGCATTTGCAGTGGTTTCATTCCCGTGTAGCATTAAACCACATTCTAGGTGTCCCAGGTGAGGATGGCTTTGCTTTCTATCCCTGCAATCCTTGTAAAAGTGCACCTGTGTATACTGTGGGCCCAGTTTCCCATTAAATAGTCTTTTACAGGCGTCAGAGAGGGACAAGTAAAAAGCCGGAGATTAATCTTTTTCATAACACATTTAAGAGCATAAATAATCTTGTTTTCTTTATTCAAATGTTATCTGTAGTGTCGTGAACTTTGGCCATTGTACTGTATAATACATTGATGAGTGGTTCCTGGTCCCCACATTCTCTTATGCAAGAAAAAAAAAAATGTAATTTAGTAGTATAGATCGTGAGGGGGCCACAGTCCCAACCCAACAATAACTATGAACAATGCAGCAAAAAAATAAATAAATAATTAATGCTGGTGATTATGAAAAAATAGCGCAGCCGAGCGATACTCTGCTACCCTGGCGCGTCTAGCCTACAGTGGTATGAGGTGGTAACTTTGCCGGGCCAGTCGCAGCGTACAGGGGCCATCTTATATCTCCTGTTCCACTAATATTTTATGCTCTACATGGCAAAACAAAAAAAACAAAACATACAAGAAAATTATATTATAATAAAATTATATATATATATCACAACAACCGTATAAGTCCGGCACTCACCATACCATGAGAACAGCAGGCCCAGGTGCTCCAGCCAAACAAATAGTTAGATAGGATCAAGCAAGGGATGGCACTCCGGGACTTGTATAGTAATGAAAGAGGCGATCATACAGCAACGTTTCCGATTTAATAACAAACCGTCATGCCTGATATAATATTGTATGGGTCAATTGTTCTATTTATTTACCTTCTAGAGTAGTAATTATCAACCTTCAAGTTTCCCCAACAGGTCATGTTTTGATGATTTATGACTGTGGCAGCAGGTGGGATAATTAATGACCCAGCATTATAGATTAACTCATCTGTGCATCAATAAAGAACTCCAGAAAACATGACCTGCTGGTGGTACTTGAGGTCTGGAGTTGAGAACCTCCGGTGACGAGAGGGACTGTACCTTAGAACAAAGTCGTCGTATCACGTAAATTCAGAAGTATTATTATCACTAGCTATTAATAACTAATAATGTATAGCTGTAAGAGAGTCCTGTGGACGTCAGGTTGATCAGAAATGCGCCTTGCCTAAAGGAAAATGAAGTAGACCTGCATTACAGGCTACCAGCGAGTACATGATACAGGTGCTAGGTGGGTGTCTAAATGTCATTTGTGAAAGCACAAAAATGTGGACACCATTTTTCTTTTGCACATAGCTGCCTATCCGTCTGCCTGTGCAGTGTGGCGTGGCAGCATAGGCGTCCTATGGCCTCAGGCTGTTTGCTTCATACAAAACGTGCCCGGTCTGTACTTCTGGAGGAACAGCTGGTGGAAGAGCTAAAAACATCATATTACACTAATACCCCTTTTACACCGGAGCTAAAACCCGGGTTTTTGAAGGGGTAACCCGGGCAGCTCCCTGGTGTAAAAGGGCAGAGGGTTGGATCGCCGGGTCGAGTGACCCGGCAATCCAACCCAGGTAACTAGCAGGGTTTAACACGGGCGTAGCCCGTGAAACCCTGCTATGGGAACAGCGCACTCCGGGTCACGAAGACCTGGAGTGCGCTGCTAGCCGGCCGATTGGTCCGGCTTCAGTGGCGCTTGGAGATGACGTCATCTCCAAGCGTCCACTTTCACTCCGCAAAAGCCGGGTCTATGCAGACCCGACTGCGGTGTGAGCGGTGCTGACTCGGGAATATCCTGAGTCAGCGCCGGCAAAATTCCGGGTCTGATCCGGATAGGAACTTTGTTCCAACTCCGGGTCAGACCCGGAATTTAGGTGGAAAAGGGGTATTACTTACAACATTCATTACGTTTTTTTTTTTTCATAATACTGATCTTCATCTACGTCTAAATCAATAATTTTTAGTCCATTCATTTTTGTTGGAACTCACATGAAATATGCATGAATGGCAAAAAAAAGAAAAGCCAAGTATCATTAAACGTCTACTATAATTCCCGATTACCCGCAGCCCCTGACCAGGAAACGCCCCAAATGCGCCCTCTCCACACATTAGATACCATTTAAATATCTTGTCCCACAAATCTAAAACGCATTTATGTGCCCCCAGGTGGCATTTAGAAGGAACGCAGCACCCTCAGCTACACCCATCCTGACAACGCACATTTCCTGCATATCCTGAAAAGTAAATACTCGCCCTTCACTTAGCGAAAAGGAACATTGACACCAAAGAACCGCTGACATCACCGAACAGCCCCAACAGCACGAGTCCTTTTTATTTTGACACTTTATGTTCTTTACTACGGTTATTTTTATTTTATTTTTTTTAAATATATATGTCAAGGGACCGAGCATCCCAATGTCATCCATACGTATCACCTGATGGTCCGGGATTTCCCTACTTTTGAATTGGATGAGGATACAACAACCAGAAGCCAATTTGGAATGTGCCAGCAGCCGATATATCAATGGACCATGGTTTTAAACCATCAGCAGGAAATCATCGATGGTTGGGTGCTGTGCATGCGCAGAATGTGATCGCACATATGCCCACCTCTGCCATCAGACCTACCCAAGCAATGGGAAAGCCATTTGCCATCGGTCACAGGCCATAAATGGTTGCAAGCTGCAAACTCAGGGCTGGATTAACATCGATGGCTGGAGCAGTCACCCATGAGCCCTCACCTATAGCTGGGGCACTGTGGCATAATGTAAACAGAGGGTTCCGAGTCTCAAAATGTGAACTGGGGGTTCAGTGGGGCATAATGTGAACTGGGGACACTACAGGGTGTTCAACACATTTGTGGTGCTGGAATGTAACAAACGGTTCCATCCAGGTCCAAGCAGCGACTGACGTCAGGTGCACCCACCGGCGTATGTGCTGGAACCCAGCCAGAGAGCGCTTCTTATGAGAAGATGGCGCTATTACATCACCGGTACCAAGGTAGGGTCAGACAGGGCTAATGGCATTATCCATCTGGGCCATAGTGCGGCTCCATACTGGACTATTTACCCCGCCTCCACCTCCACCACATTGACCAAGAGAGTATAAACATTGGTCTTATACATGTCATTTTATTGTTTATTTTTCATATGGACGATAGAATTGCTATGCTTTCACCATTAGCGCTTCTTTGCCGCTTTACACTACGATTAAACCTAATTAAACGAGCTGCTTTATACATATTATTAGCGCAGGGCACTCTATCCCTTTTTTCTTTGTAGGGGCCCCCACAAACCTTAATCCAGTGAGGAGTGTGGGATCAGTGTAGAAGGCCGCGACCTGTCCCCTTGTGTGACTAGGGGGATCTATGTACTGAGCCCTGGAGAGAGAGAAAGTGGATGGGGTTAAAGTACCAACCAATCAGCTCCTTTCACTTTACAGGCTGTGTGAAATATTAGTTAGGAGCTGATTGATTGGTAGTTTATCTACATCCACTTTCTCTCCCTGGCTTAGTACATAAGGCCTGATTCAGACGCGCTCGCAAGCGGGTCGATGGTCGGCCAGTGCATCCGCGCGGTGTGCGCAATGCGCATGCCCCGGAGCGAGTGAGAACTTCACTCGCTCCGGGGCTCGCTACAAAACGGAGCAGCTGTCGATGCTGATTGACAGCTCGCCCCGTTTTGTAGGCGGGAAGGGGGGGTGGCTGGTCAAACGGAGGCGTTCCCGAAGGAACGCCTGCCGTTTGTGTTCGGCCCTACTGACATCTTTCGTGATGTCAGTAGTGAACTTCCTGCTCTATTAGAGCAGGAAGCTCACTGGGGCTTGCGGGAACAGAGACCCTACCACAGGGGTCTCGTCGTAAGCCTGATGGTCGCGATAATCGCCAGGCCGCTTGCAAAAGCTGTGGGTGGTCACCCACAGCTATGCAAGCGGCCTGGATGCGGATTTTGAAAAAAAAAATCCGCCCTGATTCAGAGCGAGAGCCTCTGAATCAGGCCCATAGGTTATGGAGTGACATGTTAGTATGTTAGTGAGGATGGGATGCATGTGACAGGGAGTGATGTGATGTGAGGAGGGGTATGGAGATATGAAGCCACAGACAGAAAGATATAGTGGATGGAACATGGTCCCCCAGCAGCACAGAGTAGGGGGAAATGTGAAATTGGGTGCCAAAACCCAGAGCTATTCCCCGTGTGGCAAACCCAGTGCCTAATTCAATTCCCCTATAACAGTTTTGTAGTGGATGGTCAGAGCAGGGATCCCAGCAGCACAGAGTATATCAGGAGATGAGTGATGTGTTAGTGAGGACAGGGCTGCATGTGACAGGGGCAGTGACATGTGAGGAGGGGAATGGGGGCAGCAGGCTGAGAGTTATATAGTAATGAAGGACGAGATACCTTGTTCCGTCCTTCATTACCTGCAATGGGGCCGCTTGCGATATCGTCCGGTTGAAGGTGCGGCACACCAGACTATACCGCATGCGACCACGGGAGCGCGCATATTGGCCGTACACACTGAGCAATGCAGCCGATGTCGTTCCGAATCGGCCGGAAATTACGTATCGTGCCAACATCGTCTCAGTGTGTAATCAGCTTAAATTTATTTGTCCTATAATTTGTGGGTGTCAGCGATATAAGTATTTATGAATAAATAAGTTTATCTGTTTCACTTATTGTATATATTATTTTTTATTCTATGTGCTAAGCTAACAAGCGACTCATCTCTTTATAGTGTGGTGATGTACACCTAACATAATGACACATTTTAATTACCTTCCATGAACTTCAGGACATTCCTCTCCTCTGTGGGGTTTATTGGGATGAGGAATTTATTGCGCAGTCAGGAGATATTAGGAAATTCTGGGCAACACTCACCTGATATAGAGAACACAGGAAGGGTCTAATTTTTATTTGGGCCGATTTAAGGGGGTGATTCAGCAGAGGACGCAGATTTCCGATAGTCAGGAATCTGCGCGGGCACATGACCCAGTCTGCACATGTCAGTGATTGACAGTCTACTGCCATTTGTGGGTGGGGAGGGGGGTGGCGACAGCCTCTGTTTCCCAAAATGGAGGCTTGTTGTCACCATTGGGGGGGCGGGTGAAGAGGCAATGAACTCTGTTGGTTGATGGAGATTTCCTGTCCTCTTTGTTGCATCTGCGGTGGCCGGCTTACATGACGCCATGGTCACTCAGACGGACGATAGAATCACAGATTATCCGATACTGCGTCCAGGCACGCAGCTCGGATCAGTAATGCAAGTGGTTGCGATAGCACTTGTGTCCTCTGCTGAATCACCCCCTAAGTACATTATACAGTATAATATGCATAAAGTCACATTGTACATCTAATCCCACAACATTGTATAGCAGAGATTGGAAATACATTGTACAGCCTGAACCTGAGTGCTGCCATCTTTTATTGGGTTTACGGATTTTGCCAACTTTCTCTGTGGGTGGTATATAGAATAATTCATCATACAGAACGTCGACATGGAGAGAATGTCCACACGTCAAATGTTTCACACTGGCATGTCTACATTGTGAATGTCGACTTAATGACTACATACCTTCCGGGTACCACTTGTACACACGATTAGATGTATACTCTGTAGGGAACACTTGCAGGATATCCAGATAGAAGATTGACAATGTAAAGTTAGACAGTCAACAGGTCGACATCAGGTAGGCATCATGCAATATGACGACACGGACAACAGGCAGACAGATCTATGGTCGACACATTATTTATGGTCTTTTAACATTTTTTAGGTTAGGTATAGGCACTTGGGGGAAAGGGGGTGGGTTAGGGATATATTTTTGGAGGGAACAGTTAGGGTTAGCCACCAGGTAGACGGTTAGGTTTAAACACTTGCGGAAAGGTTGGGGTTAGCCACCAGGGAGAGGGGTAGACTAGGGTTAATCACCAAAGTGTGTGTGTGTGTGTGTGTGTGTGTGTGTGTGTGTGTGTGTGTGTGTGTGTGTGTGTGTGTGTGTTTTGGGGGAGACCTGGTAGCTGACCTAGACTACCCCTAACTCCTCCCCCCCAGGGTTAGGCTAGGCTCAAGGTTAAGCACCAGGGAGGGGGTTAGGTACACACTTAAAGATTTTCTGTCCAACCATCCACCTAGTTGATTGGTTGGAATGAAAATCTGGTAACGTATGGGAGTAACTGATGATCAGCAATTTGCTCCTAAATGCCAGAAAACAGATGAAAATGGCGTCAGACAAGTTTGTTAAATGTTTGATCTAAACAATTTTTTCAAACAACAGTTTTTGTCCATTTTCCGGCGTTTGGGAGCAAATTGCTGATTGTCATTTGCTTTCATACATTACCAGATTTTCATTCCAACCAATCAACTAGTTGGATGGAAAATCTTTTAGGTGTGTACCCAGCCTTAGGCACCAGGGGCAGGGTTAGGGCATACATGCCGACGTTTCACTCCCTCCTTCCGGGAGGGAGCTGTCGGGCTTTCTCAGCGGGGGGCGGGTCGCGGTGAAAAGGGGGCGTGGCCCGGCAGTGACGTGCATTTTGGGGCAGAGCATGGGGGCGTGTCATCACGATCGCGGCTCCGTCCCCTCTTTACAATGCCGGTTTTAAAGGCACTGTGAGGCAAGGGGCGGGGCCGATATGACCCAATTCAGCGCGACTCGTATCACTGGCCCCTCCGCTGCCGGGATTTTTATAGTAAGTGCAGGGGGGGGGGGGGGGCGGACGTGTCGCTGATCGCAGGAGGCTTGCCTGCTGTCCCGGGAGGTCGGGAGCGGCACCCGATTTTCGGGAGGCTCCCGACCAAATCGGGAGGGTAGGCAAGTATGGGTTAGGGTTAAGCACTAGGGGAGGGTTAGGCTAGGGTTAAAATTAGCCGCCAGGGGAGGGTCGGTGTTAGGAACTAGGGGGAGAGTTTGTGATAAATAATTATAATAAGAAAATGTAAAAAAAAAAAATCATGTCGACCATTTCTTTTGTGTGTTTACCGTTTGAACATGCCGACTATCTGGTGTTGACCCATTGACTGTTCACCTTTACATGGTTAATGTTTTATACCACACTTGCCGGTATCCACTAACTGTATCAGTCTATGTGGCAGAGAATCACCCACCTGTCGTAGCCCTAGAAAACCTGACAAAGTAACAGGCAGAAAATTCTAATATTTGGAAACTGAAATGTTTATTGGGCATTTTGAAAACAAATAAAAATATATATATATATTATTTATTTTCTTTTTTTCCAACGTCCAGTCCCTTACATACCATATTAAACCTATTGTTGCTTACTCTTTAAGCCTGGCATCTATGAAATGCAGGAGGAGAGATATGAAAGTAAGAGGTCAATGTAGCAATGGACAGTGATTGAATATACTGATAATTTGGCACTGTATTTAATCAATTATTAAATCAATACAATAAATCAGATACATCGGTTGTATTGATTATTTGGCCCGGATACATCAAGTAAACAAAGGGCCTGATTCATTACAGATCATAAAATGCGATTACGCACGCAGACGGCAGATTGTTGCATACTGCGCATTCATCGCAGTGCGCGAAGGCTCCATTGCGATCACACTGCGATCGCAGTGACCGCGCAGACCCATCGCAGAGTGATTGAAAGGAAGTGACCATTTGGGGGGTGGTGACGGGGGGGTGGTCGGTAAAACGCAGGCATGTCAGTGTGTTTGAACGCCGTTATAGGGGCGTGCATAAATTAGCCACCGCGATGCCATACACAGCCTGAGCTTTCGCTGCGTGCGATGAGGTTAGCAAATTCTGAGTAAGGTCAGACCTTCTGTAATTGTGATGGAGACTCCGATGGTACCGATGGTTTCGCAGACTTGCAAGGTATTACGGCTGTGAGTAAGGGGAAGTGGGCGTCCTTATGTTGTGATGCGACAGCTTAGCGATTGCAAAAATTTGCATATTTTCGCAGTGTGTCTACGTACATAATCGCAGTTGCACTCTGTAATCAATCAGGCCCAAAGCTCCAGTAAGTGCAGCGCTGATCGGCCATCCTCAGGACGCATGATCGCCTACATATACTATGCTGCAGGATTCAGTGTTCCAGGCACCCTGCTATCCAACATAAAACACAGCGGTAGCGCTTTTAGACAAAATTAAAAGAATATTAAAACGCACAGTGTGTATTACAGCAATAATAAAAATATCTAAAAACATCAATTGATAGCTGCCAAACGGTCATTTAGAAAGCAATCATCTCCCAATAGTGGATCTGGATTTTTTTCTGGAGGATTTAATAAATAATAGTCTGTAGTACTATTAATACCTCTCCGGAGGTTTAGAACAAGATGTGGTGAAATCCCCGCAATTTTAAATATCTCACCTTCTAATTGTAAGAACGAATGGTACAGTCCCGATCTCTTAGTCATTTTATCCACAAGACCATGGGCCTGATTCAGAGCCGGTCGCTATTTGCGCTCGCTCGTCCAGAAAATAGGGGTGGCTATTCAAATGAACTGTTCGCTGTTTGCAGTCTGTTCACGCCTCTAGGTCTGAACGAGCGAACAAAACTTGCGGTCGTTTTTTGGGAAACTACACCCCCTGTCCGCTCGCATCCTACGTCATATCCGCTATTTATTAGATTAATCGAGTACATCGAACAGGGTATGAGCTGCTCGCTATTCTTGTGGTTGGTTTTTGCTACCACAATTTTGCGAGCAGTTCAGGCTATAAAATAACCCAGTGACGTGGTCAATGACGCTGCTGTTTTAAATATGCACACCCATAAAACGCCCGTTTTGACCTTTAAGCACGCCTGCGATCGGATCTCCACTCCCCGTTTTCAAGCACCTTCCCCTGTTACCACCCACATACGCCTCATCCGGTCACTCAAATTAGCAGGCATTCGCTATTTTGCGAGCACATGAATTTCGGCCGCACTGACTGGTTCGCGCATGCGTATAACGATCCGTACGCATGCGCAGTTGGGCAAACATCGCTCGGAGCGAACGAGCTGCCGCTTACGAGTGGCTCTGAATCAGGCCCCATGTGTGAATTTGGGATGCAATCGGGAAGCCCGCTGACATTATACCGACAGTCGGCTTCCTGATTGTCATATCCCGGCGAGGGTGAAATGACCGGCGTCTAGATGTAGACGCCGCTCATTTTACCGACGCCAGGACACCGGCGCCCGGCATCCCGATCGATGGGATGACGGGAGCCGCTAGCGGCCAGCCGCGGAAGGGGGGTCTCCAGTCACACAGCCGCAACAACAGCGAGGCGGTCGGGATCTGTAGTAGAATGGTGCACACACATGATTTGAACGATAACTATCGATATATCGTTCAAATCAACTAGTTTCTGGCCCCTTCAAACGACCAAACAATGGTCGATATCGATATTGACCATCGCCCGTGCATGCAGGCCAACCTGATTGGTCGACATCGACCAGGTTAGCCTGGTTACTATAGGGACCCTCGATCGTTGATCAAGGGTCGTTATATTAGTAGAGGGGTTGGTGCATGTGCTGGATGTACGATAACGATCATCCAGCACATGTAGGACGATCAGACAACGATATCTGACAGTTGCCTGATCTGATCATGTGTATGCACCAGAGGATGATGTCAGTGCGCTTTCCGTTTGGTCCGACAGGTCTCCTATGCCTCCAGCGGCAAGCTGGGCAGGCAATAACTGCTGGTGCTGCTCACCCGGATAGCAGTAATGGTATAGTCCCGTGTGTTAAAGAAGAGCTTATGACGCGGGGATTGTAGCAAATATATAGTATTATGGTCACAGAAGACATCAATAAAACAGAGGGCAGCAGAAGATAGTCACCCTAACACCTTCACTTCAGAAGGAGTTACCCTAACACCTGTTTCTTCAGAAGGAGGGTAACCCTGCTAAACAGGAGCAAGGAGGCATCAGTGATGCTGCCCCCGAGGTGCTCTGTGCGATGGCGCTGTTTGCACACCCCTTGTTATGGCACTGCGGTGAATAGGTACACATACCCCTATACAGGGACTTAACTAGGCATTTGGACACCACAGCAAACCTTAAGTTTATTAAAACACACAATAAACATCGCATACAATGGTAAATGCAGTTTAAGTGTAATTTACATGTCTATGTTTTGCCAATTTGTCAACGATGTGTTTGTTGGCGCATGTACACTGGCGCTGCCGAGTCAGACTTAGCGGTGATAGGAATCGCTGCGACAGCTGATTTTCCGATTACTGTCTTCATACCAAAGGAATGTTGAATTGCTCCGGCGAGTTGCTTACTCAAATATAATTTTCTTATACAGAAAACTGCATAAGAACATATTTCAGAGGTTATTTATAAACATTATAGTGGCCTTATAACCATGTTCATGATGGGAGGGGGTGTAGTAGCCTACGCCTGGGTACAGTATGCAATTCGTGGTGCGTGGAAGAGAGGTAAGGCTGGATGGGACACTCATTATTGGACGATACTCCTCATTTATGGGAATATTAAACTATGTCTATGAAAGAAAGACACATCCTGTAAATTCAGACTCATATTTATATGATAAGCTTGATAGATTTTTAATAATCTATACTAAATATAATAAGAACCATGTGTCTGTCTGTTCCAAGTTGGCCCAAAAAAGAATGATTGAACAGATTTTCATGAAAACGGCCTAATTGTGTAGTGGAAACTCCTAGAAATAACCTGCACTTTGTTTGCACAATAACAAAAACAACATTTACTAACATCATCAATGCAAGAGACAGGTGTGGCACCATGCGTGCAGCCGGTAAGGGGTGGGGGGAGAGGTGCTTTGTGCCTGCAGTCACTTTTATAGAATAGACTACATAGCAGTCTGTGCACAGGGCACACAGTGACATTGGTGTGAGTGGTGGGTGAATAGGATAGGTTACATAACAGTCTGTGCACAGGGCACACAGTGACATTGGTGTGAGTGGTGGGTGAATAGGATAGGTTACATAGCAGTCTGTGCACAGGGCACACAGTGACATTGGTGTGAGAGGTGGGTGAATAGGAGAGGTTACATAGCAGTCTGTGCACAGGGCACACAGTGACATTGGTGTGAGAGGTGGGTGAATAGGAGAGGTTACATAGCAGTCTGTGCACAGGGCACACAGTGACATTGGTGTGAGTGGTGGGTGAATAGGATAGGTTACATAGCAGTCTGTGCACAGGGCACACAGTGACATTGGTGTGAGTGGTGGGTGAATAGGAGAGGTTACATAGCAGTCTGCACAGGGCACACAGTGACATAGGTTTGAGTGGTGGATGAATAGGAGAGGTTACATAGCAGTCTGTGCACAGGGCACACAGTGACATAGGTGTGAGTGGTGGGTGAATAGGAGAGGTTACATAGCAGTCTGTGCACAGGGCACACAGTGACATTGGTGTGAGTGGTGGATGAATAGGAGAGGTTACATAGCAGTCTGTGCACAGGGCACACAGTGACATTGGTGTGAGTGGTGGGTGAATAGGAGAGGTTACATAGCAGTCTGTGCACAGGGCACACAGTGACGTTGGTGTGAGTGGTGGGTGAATAGGATAGGTTACATAGTCTGTGCACAAGGCACACAGTGACGTTGGTGTGAGTGGTGGGTGAATAGAAGAGGTTACATAGCAGTCTGTGCACAGGGCACACAGTGACATAGGTGTGAGAGGTGGGTGAATAGCATAGGTTACATAGCAGTCTGTGCACAGGGCACACAGTGGTATGGGTGTAAGTGGTGGGTGACTGTGCTGCTGCCACCAGTCTGTATAGAGCTGCTGGGAACGTGGGGCCACTACCGCCGCAGGGCCCCTATGCAATGTTGGCAGATTTCATCATGGGCCAAGTCGCGGGCAACAGCTCGTATTAAATAAAATTGATCCAAAGGCCACTTTGCTGATATCAATGAAACAACAAATGAGAAGAGAAGACGTCTAGGACTCGGACCAGTCAGAGGGAGCAGTGTATGTGTGTCAGCTCCTGTGTACATGTGGACATCTCAGCCACAAATGCTGCAGCACCTCATGTAGATGGGGGAACCCATACAGAGTTTCCTGCAAAAGCCTTGCTACCCCTCTGGGTGTGCAGATAAATTGCAATGGTTTGCGTTTCTATATAGCAGTAACGTTATAAAATGTAAATCAAGGCCCACAACAAATCCCTTTCACAGCACAATGATAGGATAGATGCCTCTAGGGACCAACAAGTTCTGCAGACAGTAAAGTGCTTCTAAAAATAACAAAATTGTGAGAGCGACTCACAGGTGGACAGCTGGCACCTCATATTTGGCACAGGTGGACAGCTGGCATCTCATATTTGGCACAGGTGGACAGCTGGCACCTCATATTTGGCACAGGTGGACAGCTGGCACCTCATATTTGGCACAGGTGACCCATCGCTGCTTTCTGTGCTGTGCAGCCGAGAGCACCAGGTAGAATGTCCCTATCCTACAAAACACATGAATACGTAGCTGCTGGGGCATAGCTGGGACTCAGCAATAACTTGCACCATAGCTGCTGTATTTTACAGTGATGCGAATGGGGACCAAATATCCCGAGCACGAACATTTCCAGCCATGTCCGTAAATCTGCTGCTATGTTGCATCCATATTATATGCAGCCCTAAGGATTAGGTCAGAGAATGCCCCCTTGAACATCAGCTATTACAACAACGGTGGATATACGGAATACTGCAACAAGATAATACAGATTTGTTGACAAACGTCAGCTAATGTATTGCTGGGCAAAATGACATTTGTTTTAAAACTAAACTCTTTTCCCAATTAGCAGAAACTCTGAGATCACATGTCCGACAGTTTGGGAGATCCTCAACACGCCCCAGACATGACACTGGGTCCTCAGGACCCCAAACAGTGCATGTTTCCAGGTTTCCTCACAGAATCACAAGTGATTTAATTATCTCCACCTGTGGATCTTTTAAAATGTGTCAGCGTGTAATGAGTACACCTGTGCTCCTGCTATGTGACCTGGGAAATGTGTCAGTGAGTAATGAGTACACCTGCTATGTGACCTGGGAAATGTGTCAGTGAGTAATGAGTACATCTGTGCACCTGCTGGGTGACCTGGGAAATGTGTCAGTGAGTAATGAGTACATCTGTGCACCTGCTGGGTGACCTGGGAAATGTGTCAGTGAGTAATGAGGACACCTGTGCACCTGCTGGGTGACTTGGGAAATGCGTCAGTGAGTAATGAACACACCTGTGCACCTGCTGGGTGACCTGGGAAATGTGTCAGTGAGTAATGAGTACACCTGTGCACCTGCTGGGTGACCTGGGAAATGTGTCAGTGAGTAATGAGTACACCTGCTATGTGACCTGGGAAATGTGTCAGTGAGTAATGAGTACACCTGTGCACCTGCTGGGTGACTTGGGAAATGTGTCAGTGAGTAATGAACACACCTGTGCACCTGCTGGGTGACCTGGGAAATGTGTCAGTGAGTAATGAGTACACCTGTGCACCTGCTGGGTGACTTGGGAAATGTGTCAGTGAGTAATGAACACACCTGTGCACCTGCTGGGTGACCTGGGAAATGTGTCAGTGAGTAATGAGTACATCTGTGCTCCTGCTGGGTGACCTGGGAAATGTGTCAGTGAGAAATGAGTACACCTGTGCACCTGCTGGGCGACCTGGAAAACGTGACCTGTCTTGAGGACAGAGTTTGAGAACCACTGCTCTATAGAGAATGTTGACATGAAGTAGTGGAGGGACGTCATATAGAAACTGAATGGACAGGCCGCACCAGTAAAGAATTATAAAATGTCAGTAAAAATGCAACATCCTCCTGACGCTACTATATTACATATATATGTACTACGCCAAGTCCAGTGTTGTTAGGAGTGTAGGACTGTAAATTCCTTACCGACAATTATTATCTCCCCCCCTGTACTTTAGTTCCTGCAACTCTATCGTGTTGTAAGACTTTGGTAGAGCACAACAACGTATGAGTATAAAGTGTTTGGTAGCCAGAAAGGGAAAAAAAAAAATTATAATATATTTATATATATGTATATATAAAATATTACACACACACACTTCTTATGAAGGCTGGCACCCTCGGTTCCGGTGCGCCCAGGCACATGTTCCCAGAACTCATCTTAACGGCTTTTGAAATACTGGGTCAAAGAACTAACAATCCATAATCTACATAGTTAGACTTGTGTCCATAGGCTGTGTGATCTCTGCGACTGATACAAGGCAGTGCCGAGCACTATGTACACTTACCTGTAGCCATGGTCTCCGTGTGCCTCTCACACACTCTCCTGCTAGGAGGTAGGTCCAGGATTCCACACGGAGCAGCTACTACAGAGAGTCCCTTTACCTGCTCTGTGTCATTAATCCTCCAGCCTAGAGTCCTGTGTCTGTCTCACCAATCATTCTCCTTCCCCTCACTCACAGCATGTCCTCCTGCTAGTGCCTCACTCCTCCTCTGCCTCACTCACACCTCCTGTATACATACTACTCTCCTCTGTTCTCTCCACCCCGCTCGGTCTCTCCCTCCCCTCCTCAGGTCTCAGTTTCCTGCCTCTCAGCTGTAGCATTAATAATTGACAAACCTGTTTGAGGAAGGCTGTGCAAATAGCAACTCAACTCCTGGTGCTGATTTCACAGGAAAGGCTGGTAGTACCATTTTGCTCAATGCCACGATGGTACAAAGGGTGCAGATAGGACGCTCGGAGTGTGGTACAGGGTTATGTCACCACACTCTCCATGTTTGTGCAGGAGCCAGATTAACTCCTAATCAATGTCCATGCTAAAGGTAATAACCGACTGAATATTTCTCCTCCTGAGGTAAAATTGATGAATGAAATATAATTTATTATCAGAATTGTTATTCTTTTCATTTTGTTGTGTCACTATTACTAGTATTTACTGTTATAAACATTTATCTATATAGCGCCGAACCTATTCCGTTGCGCTTTACAATTGTGAGCTAAAAAAGTGGAGAAGAACAAGACTGGGGATAAACAGGCAGATAAGGCGGTAAGGTCTATGCTTATGAACGGTGTGGCATCGGCGTAGACAGCAACAGCGCCAGCACCACTAAAAACAACACTGCATTCATCCTTTATTTCCTAAATAAACTTTTGCATAGAATTAACATTGTGCATTACTTTAGTAAGGTCAAAGAAGGACAAGTTTAGCTCCGTACACACGGAGCGATGCCTCCGATCAGGCAACGATCAGATATCGTCTGACCGTCCTGCATGTGCTGGATGTTCGATATCGAACATCCAGCACATGCACCAACCCCCCAACGACTATAATAACCTGCGATAAATGATCGCGGGTCCCTATAGTAATCAGGCCGCCAACCTGGTCGATATCGACCATCCGTGCCCATTCATCGAACATCGTTTGGTCGTTTGAAGGGGCCAAAAACTGGACGATTCTAACGACAACGATATGATCGATATAGTTATCGTACAAATCGACCAGTATTATCTGACCGTGTGTATGCACCATAAGAAGACACTTGGGGTGATTATGAAGCCGCCTTTTTTTAAGCATGAGGATGGAATTGTTCTGCAAAGGGTTCATTTTAATTCGACCTACACAGGGGTTTGTTTGTTATCTTATTTTATTACTTTTCACATGGATCATCTTTGGCATCAGCTAAAACTTGGCCCTTTTTTTTTCCATGGTTCAAATTGGATATAATGACATCAGTTTGGAAATTGTACTTTTACACTGTGTTTACGCCACTTTTATATTGTAAAAGAGCGGCTATATCTTCATTTGAGATGTTATATATCACTATATTTTTATTAACATAACAATCTTCAATAACAATTGTACACCTATTATAAAATAGTTTAGCATAGATGGTACAATACATCATCACGTTTTCTTTACTTTGAGTTATTTGCCTGTTTAATAAATGTATTAGTACTGTCCTCCTGAACGTATGTAACCCAGAATCAGGAAACCATTGGTGGTTTACACTATCGACAGCCATCAGTGCAGCTGCTCTCACTTACAACCATTTTCCACCAAAAACCCGGGTCTGACCTGGGTTTTCAGACATGGGGCCTGATTCCAGAGCTGGACGCTCTTTGAGAGCTCTCGCTCTGAGTCAGGGCGTCCCTGTTTTTTTTTTTTAAAGACGGCCTCCTGGCCGCTCGCTAAGCTGTGGGTGGCCACCCACAGCTTTAGTGAGCGGCCAGGTGAAGGTCGCGACCATCGGGGCTTGCCAGTGAGCTTTCGGCTCTAATAGAGCCGGAAGCTCACCCACTGACATCACTCGTGATGTCAGTGGGGCCGCCCCCAAACGGCAGGCGTTCCTTCGGGAACGCCTCCGTTTGGCCAGCCACCCCCCCCTGCCCGCCTCCAAAACGGGGCAAGCTGTCAATCACAATCGACAGCTGCCCCGCTTTGGTGTGAGACCCGTAGCGACAGAGCGCCCGTCGCTGGCCGGGTCTCACGCATGCGCACACCGGAGCCGGCTCCGGCTTGCACATGCGCAGTGGGGGACCATCGACCCGCTTGCGAGCGCTGTGCGCTCTCGAGCGGGTCTGATTCAGGCCCATGGTTCTAACCCAGGTGAGACCCCGTTTACACTGCACCTTTGATCTGGGTTATTCCCAGGTCAGCCCTGTTCACACTGAACCCGGGTCTGCTCTGCTAAACTTGTGAGGTCATAAAAAGTGGGAGGTGATTGCTCCACAACCACCAATCAGCTAATTTTAGGCATGACCCAGGTCGTATAACCTGGGTCGCGCCGTTTACACTGCTCCATTACCCGGGTCCATCCTGGGTCTGACCCTGGTAGCTACCTGGGTTGGATTCCCGAGTCACTTGACCCGGGTTATTTTTCAGGGACCCTTTTCCACTGAGCCGCGACCCAGATAGACCCGGCAATAACCTGGGTTACTACAGCAGTGGTAAGGGAGTATAACAGAGAGGCAGGACTCGGCAGGTGGCAGACCTATCAGGAAAGTTATCTAGGCCATACAAGGCATGCCAGGGATGGGGGTTAGCACTGGGGCAGGGCTAAGTGCTGCTGGCCAGGATAGAATAAAACCTCAACGTGCTGTCAGCCATCGATGGCAAAACCATTGATCAATGGTGGATGACCATCCCTAACGTAACATCAGAAATGGAACAAAGGTGGTGCTCAGGGGCGGATGTTAGGGTCAGGGCGCCCCTTGGGCACAACAGTAATGACCAACTACAGTTTGGGTTAGGCGCTCCATGATATGTATGGGGTAGCTGTGGTATGATAGGTAGGGGGGGAAATAAAAAAAGATAACATAAAAAAATGCAAAAGCTGAGTGATGTCACTTGAGTCTTCAAACGTATAAGTGTATAACTGCAGGAAGGTGTCGTCTTATAACGCCTGTTCCATTGTATCAGCCCTGGGAATGCAGCTGACACTCCAGCGACATTCCCATGACACGTCCATGAGACGCCCTTTTCTTGTGTTCACTTCAGGCCACCGCCAAGGAACGCCCATGACCTTACGCCGCCAGTTCTAATGCCTACGATTCTGTACACAACAGGGGGTCTCTGCGTGCACTGCCGCTGGGATTTTCAGGACTTTGCCCGCATGCGCACTGGCAGATAATCAGTCACCTGCGCAAACATCGACATTGCGATCAGGTCCCCAGTGTTTTCATTCATTCAAGCAATGAGCTGACATGGGAGATGGGGCAGCAGTACAGCGCACAGACGTTACCTTCTCGAGGTCACAGTGTAGGCTAATACACGGATCACATATCAGTAGCAGATAATCGTAGGAAACACTTTCCCATACACTAATGCTGGTAGCACACATCAATTATGTTCTTATCTGGACGAACAGTTTGATAGCCGAATAATCACATCAATCACCAATATTATCACACAATGGCATCTGAAACAATCCAATCATTTACCCGGTAGATAATTTGTCCTGTAACAAACCATACCCACGCATGCACCAATCAGGATTTGCTGTAATGACACCTAATGACATACACCGTGGTACTGCTTTAAAAAAAAAAAGGAGAATTTAAACAAAAAGTTTTTTTTTTTTTGATCAAAGTTCTTCAATGTGATTGTTTTACAGGGGGAATTTGCAGTTGCAGTAAAACAACAGTTATATGCTACAGTTTCTAGAAGGTTAAAGGTATATAAGGCAGATGTTAAGATGTTAATATGCTACAGGTTCTTTAAGGAGGAACGGCACCATGCAGCCAGCATTGCTTCTGATGCTCCAGGCAGGCACCCTGCCGTCTCTGCAGCCTCTCGGGGCATCCACAGGGCGCTCCAGGACCCTGCTACGCCGATTTTCGGCTCAGCTGTCTCCGCACCGATGCAATGTTGGATTGCTCCGGTGATTTTGTATTCACAGCTGCTTCTTGCAGGCGAGTTGGAGCGTTAATTATTGGGGGCACTTAAATCAATATTCTTGAGAACACGCAGGACCAGTGGAGGCATTATCCATATCAACCAATTAGCTTCTAGCCAGGGGCGTATTAAGAATGGAGGGGGCCCGTGTGCATTCCATGTCCGGGGCCCCCTCCTCTCTCCCCAGCGGCCGCCAGCGCACTAGCAGCAACAGTAGACTCCGGGTACTAGTCCGCGGCGGACATTTTCCAGACGTTTTGTGTAGCGCTGCTCCAGCCGACGTGGGACTTCGGAGAGGTGAGTATAAAATAGTATGGGTGTGCGGTGTGGGCCTGCACCAGGGGCGGACTGGGGCTGTACATCAGCCCTGGCAGTCCACACTGTGGGTGCTCGTGAAGGGGGCGTGGTTTAGTTTCAAGAGGGGGGTTCCACGAGTCACGGGGGCCTGGCCTCACGGGATCATATGGATGACTGCCGGACCTATGTCCAGTGGTCTAAATCCTGACGCCAAAGACCGGCAGCAGTGAAGATCCAAACAGGTAAGTATACTAACTAACCTAACCCTCTCCCCCCCTAACCCTAACCCTCCCTTGGGGGTTCCCAACCCTAACCTCCCCCCTAGTGCCTAACCCCCCGTAAGTGCCTAAACGTAACCCCCCCAGCTGTCCGCGCCCACTGCCTGGCTTACCTTCATTCGGTATTCCGGGCTCCCGGCGTAGAGATAATTTTGACGCCTATCATTAGTCCCCTGTCGGGATTGTACAGTCAGGAAGCCAGCGGTCGGCATTTCGACCGTCGGCTTCTGACTGCATTCCGGCCTCACGGCACGCCACCCTCTCCTCCCTGGCCCACTGCAGCCACCCCTTCCCTCCCCCGGAGCTAATACCCTGCATCCGGCAGCGTTGGGTGGAGGGCGGGGGTACCAACCTCCTTGAACCGGACCAGAGACCATCGGCCCTTTTGACAAATGCCAGAAGTGCCAGATGGCCAATCCGGCCCTGCCCTGCACCCATTATAAATACGCCCCTGCTTCTAGCTGTCATTAATCTAGTCCATTCTATAAAATGAGTCTATCAATGACCACAACGGCTAACATTCCAGGGGGGGGGATCCACCCCCAATCTGACCAAACCACCCCCAGAGCAGACCATCGCCTCTCAGACGAAACCTCTTCCCTGGAGGGTCTTTCAGGTGCTGCAGATCAGGACAGGTGCGCTGTACACTTTAAAGATTTGCCACTGGAAATAAACCTATTATTAAATTGAAGTATTACAAAATAATGGCCCTGATTCAGAGCCGCTCGTAAGCGGCCGCTCGTTCGTTCTGACCGATGTTCGCACATCTGCGCATGCGTACGGATTTTAATACGCATGTGCGAACCAGTCAGTTCGGCCGAAAATCGTTTGTTCGCTATATAGCGAATGCCTGCTATTTTGAGTGACAGGAGGAGGCGTATGTGGGTGGTAACAGGGGAAGGTGTTTGAAAACGGGGGAGTGGAATTCGAACGCAGGCGTGCTTAAAGGTCAAAACGGGCGTTTTAAGGGAGTGCATAATTAATACAGCAGCGTCATTGACCATGTCACTTGTTTTTTTTTTACTCAGAACTGCTCGCAAAATAGCGGTTGAAAAAACCAGCCACAAGAATAGCGAGCAGTTCATACGCTGTTCGATGTACTCGATTAATCTAATAAATAGCGGACATGACGTATGGTGCGAGCGGCAAGGGGGCATATTTTTCAAAATTACAACCGCAAGTTTTGCTCGCTCGTTCAGACTTAGAGGCGTGAACAGACCGCAATTAGCGAACGGTTCATTTGAATAGCCACCCCTTGTTTTAGAACGAACGACCGCAAATAGCGAGCGGCTCTGAATGAGGGCCAATGTTCTTCTAACCAGGAATGGTTAACACAGGATGGGACTTGTCGTTCAGTTCTGCCCAGGGAGAACCGTGCATGCTATGATTACAGGTACCTGATCAGAGGCGTCCTTGGCTCTTGCTAAACATTTAAAAAAAAGGTTGTTAACTACTATGTAACTGCTTGTTTACCATGTACAGGAAGGAAAGTGCTTGATGCCTCTCCGGTATTCGTTCTGAACAAGCCAGAATCACCAGCAGAACAAGAATATACAGCATTTATTCCTGGCCAAGTCACCTTGTCTGCAGGCTCGCAACATGCAGTCACTGTCACCCTCCCCATTCCAGGTAGTAAATACCATTCACCGCAATGCTCACATCTCAAGGTTGAAAATGGGGTGTGTGATAGGATTTTACTGTTTTACTGCTGGAAGGACAAAGGATGATAGGAGACGGTTGGCATCTTTAAAGGAGAAGGACCCGCTTATCCAATTGGATGACTTGGGCCTATCTATCTTTTAAAGGGTAAATCTAAATAATGTGTGCAGAGAGCCAAGCTTAAATATTTGCAGATCTCCATGATAAGCATCAATGGGCCTGATTCAGAGCCGTTCGCTATTTGCGGTCGTTCGTTCAAAAACAAGGGGTGGCTATTCAAATGATCTGTTCGCAAATTGCAGTCTTTTCACACCTCTAAGTCTGATCGAGCGAGCAAAACATACGCTCGTTTATTTGATAAAAACGCCCCCTGGCCGCTCGCACCATACGTCATGTCCGCTATTTATTAGATTAATCGAGTACATCGTACAGCGTATGAACTGCTCGCTATTCTTGTGGTTGGTTTTTTCAACCACTATTTTGCGAGCAGTTCTGAGTTAAAAAAAACCAAGTGACGTGGTCAATGACGCTGCTGTATTAATTATGCACTCCCTTAAAACGCCCGTTTTGACCTTTAAGCACGCCTGCGTTCGAATTCCACTCCCCCGTTTTCAAACACCTTCCCCTGTTACCACCCACATACGCCTCATTCTGTCACTCAAAATAGCAGGCACTCGCTATATAGCGTACAAACGATTTTCGGCCGCACTGACTGGTTCGCGCATGCGTACTAAAAATCGTACGCATGCGCAGATGTGCGAACATCGCTCGGAACGAGCGTACGGCCGCTAGCGAGCGGCTCTGAATGAGGGCCAATGTGTTTATCAAGTGTTATCACCAGTAATAGAACTTTCCAAAAGATATTGCCGCTCTTTGAAGACTGCTTTCATGGTAAGGAGCTCCTTTTCTCATAACCATGGATATCCTTAAAACATGGGCTGTTAGGGTGCCCCGAGGATCCAGTCTGGGAACCTTTGCACTATGGCAATAACTGAAATATAAGAGCCCTTTATACATGACACCCATATACCACAAAATACCATCCAGCCTGCATGTTCTACTGTCCTAAACTCTGTGCCCACCACTAGGGGGACCATGCAGAGTCACACGTCACTTTTTTAATTCACCAATGTGGTCGGAACTGCACAGACAAAATAAAACATTGCCTATGGGGACTAATGAAAGACTGACCTTAAAGCTGGGATGCCTGAAGGTTTTGTACTTTAAGGTACAACTGGGACAGGGAGTGCAAACTTCCAAATACCTCTTCCCCCTTGCAAGCAGTCTACCTTCCGAAAATGTAAAAAGTCTGTAGTACAAAAATGGGGGTGTTGTTCCCGAAAATGTAGGCATGATTTATTCTTAGGTGTGTTCTTATTCTAGAAAATGATACAAATTTGCAGGGGGTCAGTAGCTAATACTAGAAATTATAAATTGAACTGCATGCTTCAGAGTTCATGGGCCACGGTGAGCGTGCCACGTTCCCAGCGAGGTCTCCTCAATATCCGATCATAAGGGAATCCTGTATAGTGGCAGGATCCAGGTAGGTCTATCCATGCAGTCTGCTACACCCTGGATTTACCTCAGAACCCCCCTTCCTTGACCACCGGGTATAGTGCAACCTAGTCCTGCCAATTACGCCAACTCTTCATGTGAGTATCTCACTGACTGTTCATTGGTCACTATACAGAAAGAGGGGCAAGACGGGCCACAGAGATACAGTACCCTTCTTTGCAACCTCAACAGTGACAAAATGAGTTGGATTATAGGAATATCAACAAAAACTGCAATGCAAAAAAATTATAGAACCTTTGGCGACAAGTATCTCGTACTTTGGCCTCCGGTTTAAAGGATAACTCAACCCACAACTATAGACATGGTAAATAACTCAGAAAGTGCTCAATTACCTGGACTTCCTTGATCCTCAGTGTATCACTTCCACATTTCATTCTCCTGCAGAATTGCCAAACACTGTTGCGGCACCATTAGAGACCTTGGTAGACCTGCCAAAAGGACAGCACTGGTAAGTGACCTTACACCAAAAACAGAATAACAATTGAAATATAACTTTAACATACATTTAAGCTATCAAAAGGAGCTTTCCCATTTAGACTGTAAGCTCTCACGAGCAGGGCCCTCTTCCCTCTATTGCCTAGCCCTCCCGTCACGCAGCCTAACCCTAATGCCGACATTCTGAGATGTCACATTTTATAACAATGGGCCTGATTCAGAGCCACTCGTAAGCGTCAGCTCGTTCGCTCCGAGCGATGTTTGCCCAACTGCGTATGCGTACGGATCGTTATACGCATGCGCGAACCAGTCAGTGCGGCCGAAATTCATGTGCTCGCAAAATAGCGAATGCCTGATAATTTGAGTGACAGGATGAGGCGTATGTGGGTGGTAACAGGGGAAGGTGCTTGAAAACGGGGAGTGGAGATCCGATCGCAGGCGTGCTTAAAGGTCAAAACGGGCGTTTTATGGGTGTGCATATTTAAAACAGCAGCGTCATTGACCACGTCACTGGGTTATTTTTTAACCAGAACTGCTCGCAAAATTGTGGTAGCAAAAACCAACCACAAGAATAGCGAGCAGCTCATACCCTGTTTGATGTACTCGATTAATCTAATAAATAGCGGACATGACGTAGGATGCGAGCGGCCAGGGGGCGTAGTTTCCCAAAAAACGACCGCAAGTTTTGTTCGCTCGTTCAGACCTAGAGGCGTGAACAGACCGCAAACAGCGAACGGTTCATTTGAATAGCCACCCTTATTTTCAGGACGAGCGAGCGCTAATTGCGTCCGGCTCTGAATCAGGCCCAATGTCAACATAACTGTCAACATTGTGGTGCTGACATTGTTATTGTCGACCTAATGCCTGTATCCCCATTTCATATAACATAGCAACTAGTGGACAGTGGAGCTCAGAGATTAATTATAAAGGTACGTACACACACAACGAATTGTTGAACGATTTAACTATAACTACATCGTTATCGTTCAAAAAATCGTTCAGTGTAAAACGATGAACGATTATCGTTCATGCGCGTTCACGTTTGTCGATTGTAGTTTGTAGCTCAGTCAGACTGGCCAACTGAACGATTTTCAATAGAAGTTGCAACATTTTTCCTTCAACGCACAGAAAATCATTTATTAAGTAAAGTAAAACCAACTACTTTGTAAAACGGTTTTCATTACTTACATCGTTGTGTGTGTATGCACCGTTAAGCTGCATACACACACAACGATTTTGTTACCAACGATTTTATGAACGATTTTCTGTCAGATTTTTTAAAGTGTAAGTGTAATGAACGATTTTTATGAACTACAAACGATTTTTGCATATTCCCTTAATGAAAATCGTTGAATTGACAAGTCTGACTGAACTACAAACTACAAACATGAACGCGCATAAACGATAATCGTTCGTTTGACTCAGGAAGTGAACGATTTTTTTCAAACGATTATCGTTAAACGATATCGTTAAACGATAATCGTTCAAAAAATCGTTGTGTGTGTATGCAGCTTAACAGTTGATGCTAATAAGACCCACAAAGCATTGGTATAGTGAATGCTGTTACTATTTGGTAGTTACAAAATTATTTGACTTGACCAATATTCATGATAATACATCTTATTATTATTAACCCCTAGAGCAGTGTTTCCCAAACTCATTTCTCAGGGAGCACTAACAGTGCAGGCTTTCCATTTCTCCTAGTTGGTGCACAGGTGTATTCATTAGTGTCTGACACATTTAAAAGATCCACAGGTGGAGATAATTATTACACTAGTGAGTCTGTGAGAAGACCTGGAAAACATGCACTGTTAGTGTTCCCTGAGGACTGAGTTTGGGAAACGCTGGACCCTGCAGGTTATAGGGCAGGGGTTCCCAACCACGGTCCTCAAGGCACACTAACAGTCCAGGTTTTGAGGATAACCATACTGGAGCACAGGTGACTTAATTAGTACCTCAGTTATTTTGATTTAACCATCTGTGCTCAAGCCTGGATATCACCAAAACCAGGACTGTTAGTGTGCCTTGAGGACCGAGGTTGGGAATCACTGTTATAGGGAATTGAATCTTGTACACAAACATAGGTCCCTCTACTGTGGATTTGTCAGCCAACTGGTTAATTTTAAACACAATAACAATTAACAGTTTTATTTACCAATATTTTTTTTTTCATAAAGGGCTAATTGCCATTTTATAGCTGTACCTTGTACCCCAGGTTGTTAGATTAAGATGCTCAAATCACTGTTTAACATTTATGTCCCTACTGTTCTGATGTGGGTAGGACAGACCTGACAGGACTTAATTTCCCATTTCAGGACAGTTGGAAGATGGGAACTGAATGCACCTCCTGTAGGTGAATGCGACATTAAAAGGGTCTTATTAGGAAACGAGGATGGGGGAGGCCCAGCAGCCAGCAACTTCATAGTCCTGGACGCACTACTGTGAGGATGTGGCATATCCCATCCTGACGTGCCTATACGTGGCTATACCCTGTCTGATGAGGCCTTCATATGTGCAATGCCGCCACGTAACGTGAACATACATTTCAACTTCAAGGTAGTCTGGATGTCTGGAAAAGGCCCTTAAATCTGGTCTGTCCAATCTAATACCCCTTTTCCACCTAAATTCTGGGTCTGACCCGAAGTTGGAACAAAGGGCCTGATTCAGAGCTGAACGCTCTGACCAGAGCGCTCGATCTGAATCAGGGACCTCCTTGGCCTCTTGGCCGCTCGTATAACTGTGGGTGACCACAGAGCCAAAATCACTCCCACTGACATCACTAGTGATGTCAGTGGGGCCGGCTTCAGACGGTAGGCGTTCCCATGGGAACGCCTCCGTCTGGCAGGCACGCCCCCGGCACGCCCACCAATGGGGGCGTGCTGTCAATCAACATCGACAGCATGCCCCCTTTGGTGCGAGACCCGGAGCGATGGAAAGCCTGTCGCTCCCCGGGTCTCGCGCATGCGCACGACGGAGCTCCCTCTGTCGTGCGCATGCGCAGTGGGGAACATCGACCCGCTTGCGAGCGTCCTGACGCTCACGAGCGGGTCTGAATGACCCCCAAAGTTCCTATCCGGATCAGACCCGGAATTTTGCCGGCGCCGACTCAGGATATTCCCGAGTCAGCGCCGCTAACACCGCAGTCGGGTCTGCATAGACCCGGCTTTTGCGGAGTGAAGGTGGTCGCTTGGAGATGACGTCATCTCCAAGCGCCACTGAAGCTGGACCAATCGGCCGGCTAGCAGCGCACTCCAGGTCATCGTGACCCGGAGTGCGCTGTTTGCACAGCTGGGTTTCACGGGCTACGCCCGTGTTAAACCCTGCTAGTTACCTGGGTTGGATTGCCAGGTCACTCGACCTGGCGATCCAACCCTCTCCCCTTTTACACCAGGGAGCTGCCCGGGTTAACCCTTCAAAAACCCAGTTTTAGCTCCGGTGTAAAAGGGGTATTAATCTGTACAGATGACAGGTATTGTGTTACTGAGATTGAAGCATCTCCCCAGTAGGCCCCCATGGTGGTGCCACACCCTATGTTTCCGCCCACTTACACCCCTAAATGGCATAACCGGTAGAACTTTACACATACCTGCCAATAGTCCCATATTGTATAGCACTATATGAAATTTAAGGGTCCAGAAAAGTGTATAGTTCATGCATTTGGGGAATGGCTCCAACAAATAAGTGTTTGCATTTGTTCCTTTACGACATGGGACCTGATTCAGACCTGTTCGCTAGATGCGGCCGCTCGCTCCCTGCGTATGCAAATTCGGCTAAGTGACGGCATGGCAGGCGATCGCACGGCAAGGCATAAGCACACCCACTATGTCTTGGCGAGCGATCACTGTGTGTATGCAGACGACCATTAGTGTATGTACAGACACCCACTAGCGCACGTCATCTCCAGGAAGTATATTAAAACCTTGGTACATCGAGCACCATCGGATGCGATCGCAGCGCTTGTGGCTGCCTCTACCCTAAAGCAAGCACTGCAAGGACATTTCATTGTAAAAACAAACCAAGTGACGTGTACTATGACGCTGCCTGTTAATTATGCACGCCTCTGAAACGACGTTGAAACACTCAGGCACGCCTGCATTTGCACCTCCACTCTCCCGTTTTTAGTGGCCTGCCCCTGTTATCACCCTCAAATGGCCTCTCCTGTCACTCATTACACTGGGCTGTCTTTGCAGGGCGAGCGAGCAGTTCCCGATCGCTAGGAGTAGTTCGCGCACGCGCATTGCGATGCATGCGCAGATTAGCTAACATCGGCAGCAACGAGCGGACGCTTGCTAGCGAACGGATCTGAATCAGGTCCATGGTCTGGGCAAACCAAAGACGTGGGCGATGTTACTCTGAATTTTTGCACCTGGAATTGTCACGACCAGGGCTGTGCGTGTCCAGGGCCAGCGAGCCTTACCTGTTCTGAAGCTGTGGCGGGGGCATCTGGAGGTCAGCGCTGCAAACCTCAGGGTCACGCAGGCACAGAGTACTGAATGCAGGTGTCAGTTTGGGTCACTTTAGGCAGTGCTGCAGAACAACATGGGTGCCACCATCTTGGATTTCATCAGGTGACTCATTTCAGCCAATCCAGCCGGAGCATTATCAGGAATCCTAGTAACCATGCACTTCCTTTGGTATTTAAGGGCTGCTGAGCAGTCCTTTCTTTGCCAGTGCAACGGTTATCCCAGTGCAAGCTGGGTACTAGTTCTCTGTGCTCCCTTGCTGTTACCTGTTCCTAGCGGGATGCAATCAGGAAGCCGGCTGACATCATACCGACAGCCGGCTTACCGACTGTCATATCCCGGCGAGGGTGAAATGACCGGCGTCTAGATGTAGACGCCGCTCATTTTACCGATGCCGGGAGACCAGCACCCGGCATCCCGATCAAAAGGAATCCGGGCGCCGTGAGCGGACAGCCACGTGGGGGTGTTAGGTTAGGTTTAGGGCTCCCGGAAGGATTTAGGATTAGGCATCCCCCTGGGAGGTTAGGGGGAGGGAGGGTTAGGCATCCCCGGTGGGAGGTTAGTGTTAGGCAACCCCCCGGGGGACTCAGGTTTAGGCAGCGGTGAAGGGGGGGTAGGTTTAGGCACTTAGAGGGGGGATTAAGGTTAGGCACTTGGGGGAGGTTAGGGTTAGGCACCCCTAAGGGAGGGTTAGGGGGGTAGGTTAGTTAGTACTTATCTGGGGACGATCGGGATTTCCAGCGCTGTCGGGCTGCCGCTGCTGGGATCTGTTCCTCTGTCGGCCATGCGGCCGGCAGTATAACATACCGATTCCATTCCTAGCTGTTATCCTCAGACCCTGCTCGCTCCAGACTCCAGTCACCCTCGTCAGACCTCTGTGTGACAGCAGTGCTACTCCAGGCTACCACCCCTAGGGGGACTTCTGCTGATAGCCGAACAGTCTGTGCTTCTCCCCAGTCATCCAGTTACCAGTCACCTGTACCCTGCGTACCTATCGGGTATACTTCCGTTTGGATCACCACCTTGCCAGCAGGCCACTCATGAATAATACCCCTCTGAAGCCTGCATCCTTCCAGTACCAGCAATCTGCCCTGAAAACCTCTCCTGGTTCCACTCCGGGTCCAAGTCCTCTTTCACCCGTGACAGGAATATTGGGTGACATATGTGGATAATACTGTGCCTGTCTATTACTGCAGCTGTGTTTATATTTTCGTACTGTCGCTTTTCTCTCATGGAATTTATCGCTTGTGGTTGGGCTGTCATTCGCTTCACCCCATGCATGAAGGGGTTACCACGGAGCCTGCAATGGCTTTCTCATACCTTAGGGTGGGGAAACCCAGGGGCGTAACTAGGTATTTAAAGGTCCCATAGCAAAAGTTTTTAAGGGCCCCTATGTACCACCCAATGGTGAAAAATGTATATAACACATGTAACTTTGACAAGGAAGATGGGCCCCCCTCAGCTCTGGGCTCCATAGCAGCCACACTCCTTGCACCTATGGTACTTGTGTGTACTGTAGCAATCATTATCCAGCCTATATCAGTAGTATTATCCCGGCTATATCAGGAGTAATCATTATCCAGCCTATATCAGTAGTAATTATTATATATTTCCAGTCCTGTCTTTGCAGGAACACCATGGGCAATACTGCAGCAGCAGCAGTCAGCAGGCTGTTTGTTTGGAGGGGGAGTGTTTAGGAGGAGGAACATGCAGGCAATATGCTGATTCAGTTTCATTTCTCTCCCTGCACACAGTAACTTATCTGGCAACTCTCATATGTCCCAGAGCTGTCACTTCCCGGCCAGTCACATGCCCTCCCAGCCTGCGCCTGCGCAACAGCTGGCGTATAGAACTACAACTCCCGGCAAGCTCTGCGGTGCGCCCCTTCTCGCTGATCTAGGTGCTGCGTGCTCGTGTTGCTTGTGGGTAATGTAGTCCTTCTGTAAACCCCGCTGACCGCAGGTTGTCCTGGCCATGGCTTCAGCGGGGAACCTGGAGGCTTCGGAGCGCGGCCACCAGCGGCCCTTCCTGATCGGTGTGAGCGGGGGCACCGCTAGCGGCAAGGTGAGGGGTGCACTTTGGTGTGTGTGTGAGACATGGCCCGCGTGCTGGTGAGATATAGCTACCGGGGTACCTGGAGAGGGGGGCTGCCAGAGATATAGCAGACAAGCAGTGACCAGGTGAGTGGGAGCATTAGTGCAATAACCTGGTGCTCACCATAGTGCATTGTTACTATCACTGTCATAGTGTATGGGAGTTACCATAGTGCATTTTCAATATCATAGTATATGAGAGTTACCTGGTCACCATAGTGCATTATCACTATCATAGTGTATGAGAGTTACCTGGTCACCATAGTGCATTATCACTATCATAGTGTATGAGAGTTACCTGGTCACCATAGTGCATTATCACTATCATAGTGTATGAGCGTTACCTGGTCACCATAGTGCATTATCACTGTCATAGTGTATGAGAGTTACCTGGTCACCATAGTGCATTATCACTGTCATAGTGTATGGGAGTTACCATAGTGCATTATCACTGTCATAGTGTATTTTCACTATCATAGTGTATGAGAGTTACCTGGTCACCATAGTGCATTAACACTGTCATAGTGTATGGGAGTTACCATAGTGCATTATCACTATCATAGTGTATGGGAGTTACCATAGTGCATTATCACTGTCATACTGTCTGGGAGTCACCTGGTTACCATAGTGCACAGGTTCTCAAACTCTGTCCTCAGGACCCCAAACAGTGCATGTTTTCCAGGTCTCCTCACAGAATCACAAGTTAAATAATTGGCTCCACCTGTGTATCTTTTAAAATGTGTCAGTGAGTAATGAATACACCTGTGCTCCTGCTGGGTGACCTGTGTGGGGTCCTGAGGACCGAGTTAGAGAACCCCTGCCATGGTGCACTATCACTGTCATAGTGTGGTGAGCGAAAAAATGAGTGGATCCCAGGGACCCCTCACTTTAAAAAATTGGGGTCCTATTCCTCTTTTTCTGGGTCCCATCACATATTACGGTACAATGCTGGGGGAAGATAGCAGTTGGGGTATAGGGGGTGAAGGGTAAGCAGTAGCTGGGTTAGAGCTGGAGATAGAGGCAGGGAGAAGTGGGGGGTAAGTACAGGCAGTGCTGGGGGCAGGGAGGAGGTACGAGCAGACAGCCTTTGGGAAAGTGCTGGGGGGCAAGGATGGAGCTAGGGGCAGACAGAGCTAAGGGTAGGGGGTTAAGGGTAGAAATCAGCTGGGGCAGTACTGGGGAGAGGTGGTATGGATAGATAGTAGCTGGGGGTAAGTAGATGCTTAGGGACAGGCAGTACTGGGGGTAGGCTCTAAGGCACTGCAGGTATAGGTGAGACACACTACTGCAGGGGAGACACACATCCCTACTACACAAGGTCACAGCCAGGGCCGGCTCTAGGGGTGTTCGACCAGTGCGGTCGAACAGGGGCGCCACCCATAGAGGGCGCACCCCTCCCCCAACATCCCGGTTTCAGCGGGACAGTACTGTTCCGCTGTTCCACCCGTGGGCCGAAGTGGCCCGTGGGTGGTGAATCGGGAGGTTGGGGACCCCAGAGTGTGAATGGATGCTGCGGGCATGCGTGCGGCATCCATTCACGGACGGGAGAAGGCTGGGGGGAGCCCAGCCAGTGACGGAGGGCTGGGCTTCACTACCAGCCTGACGTTATTTGGAGGCGTGCCATGTGGGCACACCTCCAAATAACGTCACGTAGGGGGTGTGGCATATGGTAATGAGGCCACACCCCCAATTTCGGATAGCAGGGCGCAGTGTACTGGGCCGGCACAGGGTGCTCAGACCCCTGGAGCCGGCCCTGGTCATAGCCATAAGCCTAACCGTCTCTCTAGACACAGATGCAAGGCAGGGGAGTGTAGGCAGGCATGGGGTGTCACCGTGGTTCGCTACCCATACAGAGACCAGACTACACATCATGGGGCAGTGACAGAGAGCAGCGCTTACCATTGCTGCGGAGGAGGGTGGCCGCACAGCACTGGGACAGTCGGGACAGTCTCTGCGGTGGCTACCAGGGTCAGCGCGCCCTGTAGAGGATGCAGAGGCACTGCAGGAGACCGACCTGAGCTGGAGGAAAGAGACCAGCAAATCGACGGTGCCGGGCAGTAGGTTGTATGGGGATGCAGCACATTGGAGCAGGGGAGAGTGCCGGGTGGTGCATCTCGGGCCCGTCACAGTACAGGGTGGTGTCAGGCTGGAGGGCAGAGATCCCTCCCCTGTATAAAAGCACAGGCGTTGCTGATCAGATGGGAACAGTCGCCTGAACACATTAAAGAGAGTAGACTTGTGTCCATTCTCTGTCTGTGTAGGAGCTGAAAAAAAAAATATTTGGGGACAGTATCAGGGAGCTGAAAAAAACAAAATTCTGTGGTTTCAGCAAGTGGGGACAATATCTGTGGGGACACTGTATCTGGGAGCTGTATAAAAAATAAATTCTATGGTGCCAGCACTAAATAACGTGATGCTGATTTCACTAGCGGGACCGGATCCTACAGACTTTGATTATGAAAAAGCTGCAAACGACTGGGCCTCTAAAGGGGCGTATCCACTACCCGACTTTGTGAACAATCCGACCAAAACCAGGAGGTTTTGGTCGCATTGTTTCACAAAGTCGGGTAATGGATAGCCAGCAAGGACCAGCGATGCGTGTGCATGCTGGGTCCTTGCCATCCCCGTCTATCTACTAAACATGCCCATCAATCTGACTATGCTTGTCAGGTTCGGCATGTTCAGAGATAGGTGGAGCCCCCTGCACTGTATGACGTTCAGTGCGGGCACCTGCACCTCGGCGACCTGAAGGTCTGAACGCTAGACGTTCAGACTTTCGGGCACCTTCAAATGTGAAGTCCCCCACCCGGCACTTTTTGATGGAAAACATTTCTGGGGAGAACACTGTAGTGCATTGTTGCTATCACTGTAATTGTGAATGGGAGTTACCGGGTCACGATAGTATTTCACCATTATCACTGGGACTTTGTATGGACTTAGCTGGTCACTATTATGACTAGGAGACCCTGCAGGTGCATTGGAGCAAGTAATCTGATCATTAGAGATTTGCGTTGCAATTATAAAAAGACGTTTTGTCACATGGTGAGCAAATTGCCAAATAAGAATATCAATGGCGTTTCTGGTGACCAGTATATTCCAGGCATATCTGAAATAAAACAAAATCTTTACAGATCATTCTATTTGATATTACAGAGTATTTTTGTTGCAAAAATGTGAAAAATGACAAAGGGTAAATAATTGTAATAACCGTATTACATTGCTATTATTTTCCTGTCAGTTACCACAGGAGCACACAAGCATTATTTGCACCATTGTGAGCTATGTCCTGTTGCCACATGCTTACGTAGGCAGTGCCCTTGGCATGATTTTAGGCAGCTCCTCCACCTGGAAACGATGCCGGGGGCAGCCAGTGGCAGACTTTGCTCTGTTGTAAATATTGTCCCTTTGTTAATATGTGACTGATGCTGACGATAAGCGAATTGTCATGTCCAGTGTCCTGTCTAACCTGCGCCTCTAGCAGCCCCATGCTCCACACCCACTGTTGTATCGCTTGTGCCTGGGAATTCTGCAGACCAATACAGGGCTGAAGGACTTTACTGTTTATAAAATGCAGCCAATGCTACATTCAAGATGAAATGGGTTTGGGTATGAAATGCCGACAGTCGGGATCCCGACAGGGTTAACATATGGACACTTGTTGGTCGGTATGCTAACCCCTTCCCTCTCCCTACCCTAACCTCTCCCCCTAGTGCCTAAACCTAACCACCCCCTCCCCACACCCTAACCCCCCCCTAGTGCCTGAACCTAACCACCCCCTCCCCACACACTAACCCTCCCTAGTGCCTAAACTTAACCTCCCCCTCCCCGCACCCTAACCCTCCCTAGTGCCTAAACTTAACCTCCCCCTCCCCGCACCCTAACCCCCCCTAGTGCCTAAACTTAGCCTCCCCGCACCCTAACCCTCCCCCTAGTGCCTAAAACTAACCTCCCCCTCCCTGCACCCTAACCCTCCCCCTAGTGCCTAAACCTAACCTCTCCCTCCGTGCACCCTAACCCTCCCCCTAGTGCCTAAACCTAACCCCCCCCTAGTGCCTAAACTTAGCCTCCCCCTCCCCGCACCCTAACCCTCCCTAGTGCCTAAAACTAACCCCCCCCCTAGTGCCTAAACCTAACCTCCCCCTCCTTGCGCCCTAACCCTCCCTAGTGCCTAACCCTCCCCCTACTGCCTAAACCTAACCTCCCCCTCCACGCACCCTAACCCTCCTCCTAGACCCTAACGCTCCCCCTATTTTCTATTCCTCCACCAATCCCGCTACTTACCTTTGGCACCGGGATTCTGTACGGCGTTGAGATTCCGGCGCCGGTAATGTAAGCGTCGCCATCCCGACCGCCGGGATGCCGAGCGCATCACGATGAAATACATGGGTCCAGTTTGTATGTAGAGACTGAGGGCTTTATTTACGAAGCAACGGCGCTTCGCAACTGA
The DNA here is from genome assembly GCA_031769625.1 of Taudactylus pleione. Lineage (NCBI taxonomy): Eukaryota > Metazoa > Chordata > Amphibia > Anura > Myobatrachidae > Taudactylus > Taudactylus pleione. The sequence continues at coordinate 3,424,526 of JAUIMM010000895.1, read as the reverse complement.
CTGCGTGTAACGGTTTAAATTCTCCCCTGCAACGGGGCCTCTGCTTCGTACATAAAGCCCCGAGTCTTATCTGAATGCATCACATCATCATGAAGTGTTTCAAAAACTTTTGTTTTGAAACCGTTTAGCAATAAGGGGCATCAGGTGCCCTCCAGGTCTGATACCAGGATTCATAATATAAAGAATAAATTGTCAATCGTTACGTACTTAATAACACTATAACGGATACCCCCAAGACACCACTTGTATAAACCAAAGGTGAAAAGTAGGTGACTGGTGCCGGAATACAACCTTATTTCTCTTTCAAATCATCATGAAGAGAATAGAGCTTTATTAAAGGGATCGTCGATCCCTATGATGATTTTCGAGGCTGTTCTTATGGCCACTTGGGACAACGCAGCTTTGCTCCCTGAATCAGTCACCCGGTGTTAAAACAAAAACCACCCCAGCAAGCGCTAGGTATTCACCTGTGAGATCTCGGACCCATTTATAAAGTTCCGTTTCGGCAGCGTTCTGTTTATAATGTTTATCTCTCCCAATACCTGTAATGTATATACACTGGGCGCACAGCTACACTCCCAGCTGGCGGATAGCCACAAGGATCCACCCCTAGCACAAAGGCAAAGGCCTTGTCCGGCACGGAAGAGGATGGAGCAAATCACTGATCGCCAATCTGTTCATTTACAGCATGTGAGGCCCTCCAACCTTATTTAGTACCCCCCACATCACTCACCTCCAAAATCCCCCTCATTTGCAATACATGCCACTCAAACCTTCCTATTGCTCCAAAAAAAAGCACCACATGCCTGCAGGACGCCACTTGCCACAAAAGTGCCCCCCCACATGCATTCTAATACTAATGCGTGACCTCCCCACGGTTTGCAGAGGATGTCCTGTTGAGGTGCATACACACGTAACGATTTTTTAGAACGATTTAACGATAACGACGTCGTTATCGTTCAAAAAATCGTTCAATTTCTGAGTTACAACGATGAGCGATAATCGTTCAAGCACGCTCCCGTTTGAAGTTTGTCCATTTAAGACTGTCCAACTTAACGATTTTCATTAAGGGAAGGAACATTTTTCGTTCATCGTTGAAAAAAATCGTTCATTCCACTTCAAAAAATTGTTCACGTTTTCAAGGGAAAAACTGAACGAAAATCGTTAACGAAAATAGTTCATTAACAAAATCGTTACGTGTGTGCAGCATTAGTGTTGATTATAACACCCTGCACCTGACCGAACCCGTGCAGTTCCTTTTTCCTGTCTGGGGTGTCACTCTCTCTGCTCTCTGATCTGGTGCTTCTAGCACACTCTGGTCTGTATCTTAGCAGTTTGTTGCATCAGCTGAGTGTGCTAGAAGCACCAGAGCAGAGAGCGACTCCCCAGGCAGGAAAGCGAAACTGCACGGGTTGTGACATGTGCAGGGTGCTAGAATGACCACACGTGACGCTGGAGTCGGCTGCTGAATTCAGTCTTATTCTCTACTTGATAACATAGTGAGTAAGTAATAGCATGGTACAGAGCTGGGGGCCGATGGGGGCCCGCAGGCACCTGATGCCCACCACTGATATAAATAGTGAAGAACAGTTGGCTGTCTCGAGCGTCTTCCCCCATCCTCTCATTATTCCAACCGAACGGCAATGCCGGCAACTGCACAGTGATGTCAGTCGCCAATGTCTGCATCCTTATTGGTGGCTGATGACAAGTTGACCTTACAGTAGCCCCATAAACTTTCCCCACCGCCAGCTACTGTACATGTTATTCCACCAAGTTATGTATCGTGCCCCCCCAACCTCTTAGAGTGTAAGCGTGTCTACCTTCTGATTCATGCCCCTGTATGTCACTCCTATGTATCATCATCCCTGCACTGTGTAATATGCTGGCGCTGTATAATGGATAATAATCCTGATATTGTCCGTCTGCTGTAGTCCACAGTATGTGAGAAGATCATGGAGCTCCTGGGACAGAACGAGGTGGATCACAGACAGAGGAAAGTCGTCATTCTGAGCCAGGACCGGTTCTACAAGGTACTTACCCCCGAGCAGAAAGCCCGAGCGCTGAAGGGACAGTACAACTTCGATCACCCTGGTGAGTGCCGCGGTGTGTCTGCGGATCTAAGCCGCCCTTCCTGCTAATAGACCAGCTATAGTTCTGCTCGTGTTAGTTTTATGATGTAATAGAAATCGGTATCTTGTAAATCTCCATTCCGCGCTGCACAGAATTTATCGGCCCCTGCTCCAATAGAACCTACGGTCTAAATCCACACACACAGGGAGAACATACAAACTCCACACAGATAAGGCCCTGTTCAGCAGTCGAACTCATGACCCCAGTGCTGTGTGGCAGCAATGCTAACCACTGTGCACATGCTATGGAGAGTGTATTTACAATATCACTGGCACCTACACTTCACTATGTGTTTCCTAAATAGACATCATTGAGTCCACCCCTACGTACTAGTCATATTATTAAGTTACTTATATAGCACAAGATATTCCATTGCGCTTCACAAGTGGAGACCTTATAAGAACAAAACTGGGTAATAACAGACGGACATAGAGGTAGGAAGGCCCTGCTCGTAGGCTTACAATCTATAGGGCATATTATTATCCTCTTTAATCTCTATGATCATAGGATAATCAGCATTCCCGGTAACACCCGTGTCTCTCCATGTTGTCACTCTCTTCACAGACGCTTTTGATAACGATTTGATGTGTCAGACGCTGACCAGCATATTAGAGGGGCAGATAGTGGACGTCCCCACGTATGACTTTGTCACTCATTCCAGGTGAGGCCCCCGCGTTACACTCATGCGGGTGAAGGGAGCGTCGTCAAGATGCAATTTTTAATAATACTTTTATTGTTTTTTTGCTCAGCCTCTTTACCATTCGGTTCATCTGTCGTACGATCAGCGTGCACATGTTTTAGGACAAATTGTGTACTCAACCCTGAATGTTACCAATGTATCTGTCCTAATATATATACAAATAAAAAATATAGCGTTTCGTCTTCATTGTACTGTCGCTCCCTGAGGGTGGACTGCGCACCTTACTGTCCTTTACTGCACCAGGTTGTCGGAGACCACTACAGTGTATCCGGCCGACGTCTTGCTGTTCGAGGGGATTTTGGCGTTCTATAACCAAGAGATTAGGGACATGTTTCAGCTCAAGCTGTTTGTGGATACGGACTCCGACGTCAGGCTGTCCCGCAGGGGTAAGTCTCTCCTACCCTTTGTCTTCTTAGCGACTGTCTGTGAGGCCAAGGGGTAAATTAGTTCTATTAAGAAGTGATGTTGCCCATAGCAACCAATCAGATTCCAGGTATTATCTTCTAGAAGGTGCTAGATAAATGAGAAGTAGAGTCTGATTGGTTGCTATGGGCAACATCACTTCTTAATAGAACTCCCATCTTAGTAAATTTACCCCCTAATGTCATTTTCCCCATCCCCAACAGATCACTATATCCCAGTGTATGGCGCTGCTGAATTTTGTGACGCCAACTAATAAATAGTAATAATAATTAGTAAAGGTAATAGTGTGGCTCCTCACTAGTGTCACATCAGGGGAGGACTGCTTGCTTTGATAGATTTAATTATTTGTGCAAATTAATAGGCAGGAAAAACTTTGCATATGTAATTATGATTTTAGTTTTATGTTATGTATGCTTTATGTTTTCTTTTGAAATAATTAAATGTTTTCCAAAGGAATTTATTATTTTGCAGGGAAGGGGTTGTACCTTAACCACCGTATAATATGCTACATGGCTAGAGGTTATCTTAGTGTTAGTGTGTATTTATTATTACTAATGCTACATGTAAGCTACTCACAGGGGTGTTTTGTCTCCCAGTTCTGCGGGACATGAAGCGGGGGAGAGACCTGGAGCAGATTCTCTCGCAGTACACCACCTTCGTCAAACCAGCATTCGAGGAGTTCTCTCTCCCGGTAACTTTGTCTATATACTTGCCTGTTACCTTCTGTTTCTGCCCTTGCGTGTCCCCCCCCCTCCTCTGTACACCCTTCCCTACAGCTGGCCACAGATCTGCCCCTTCGTGTCCCACTCTCCCCTATAACTGACTACGGATCTGCCCCAGCATGTCCCACCCTCCCCTATCACTGGCTACGGATCTGCCCCAGCGTGTCCCACACTCCCCTATAACTGGCCATAGATCTGCCCCAGCGTGTCCCACCCTCCCCTATCACTGGCTACGGATCTGCCCCTGCGTGTCCCACCCTCCCCTATAAGTGGCCACAGATCTGCCCCTGCCTGTCCCACACTCCCTTATAATTGGCCACAGATCTGCCCCTGCGTGTCCCATCCTCCCCTATTACTAGCTACGGATCTGCCCCAGCGTGTCCCACACTCCCCTATAACTGGCCATAGATCTGCCCCAGCGTGTCCCACACTCCCCTATAACTGGCTACGGATCTGCCCCTGCGTGTCTCGCCTTCCCCTATAATTGAGGGGTAGATCCGTAGCCAGTGTCCCACCCTCCCCTATAATTGGCTACGAATCTACCCCACCGTGTCCCACCCTCCATTGTCCACCCTTCCCTACAACAGGCCACAAGCATTATGTATTAGATTATGCTAGCAAATGATTGGATTTCCATGTTCCCTCACTAGCATACATCTCTAACGTACAGGACTGGAAATGAGTTTTATAGACGTCACATTATATGTAACTTTTACGTAATTTTATGGGGTGTAGTATAAGAGATAAGGCGCATACACACACACAGATTTTTTGAACGATTATCGTTAACGATATTGTTTAAAAATGTGTTCACTTTCTGAGTTAAAACGATTATCGTTCATGCGCATTCACGTTTGTAGTTCAGTCAGACGATTTTCAGTAAGGGAATAAGCAAAAATCGTTTGTAGTTAAAAAAATAAAAGTAAAAAAAAAATCGTTCATTACATATTAGTAAATGAACGATTTTAGTAAACTATTTTCGTTAATTTTTCCCTTGAAAAAAAAAATGAACGAAAATCGTTTACTAAAATCGTTCATTTACTAAATCGTTCTGTGTGTATGTATGCAGCTATAGACAGTAATTAGATGGACACCAGATGTTAGACAGGGAAAAAAGTTAAAACACAAACAAAAGTCAGACACACTAAAGTTCGACAGGTACAAATCGTCGACAGGGTCAAAAGTTCGACATGAAAATGGTTGACACAAAAATGGTCGACCATTTTTTTTTTCTTTCGTATTTTAGCCTAATCTTCACCCTAAACCTCCCCTTGGTGCCTAACCCTAACCATGGTGGTAAGTGCCTAACCCTAACCGTCCAGTAAGTGACTAACCCTGACCCTAAAAAAAAAAAAGTGTCGACCATTGTTGTGTCGATCTTTTGTACCTGACTATCTTTTGTACCTGTCCAACTTTAGTGTGTCTGACTATTGACGGTCTAACATCTGGTGTCCATCTAGACATTGTCTAACTAATTACTGTCTATCTATAGTCCGGAACCCAATTTTATGGTCTCTCACTTTCATAAAATATCCCCTTTAGAATTCAACTGTGTTGCATGAAGTATGAAAGGAAAACACACATCCGTACAGATAGCCTCTGTTCTTTGTTCTCACGTGTTTGATTATAATATCATTTTCCCGAGGGGCCACAGGAGCAGTGGGTTATGTGCTGGAACCCGATGGTATGTTGTGAGATCTGCGCCCGTGCAGGTCTCGTTCTGCGAGATCGCTCCCAGTGCCTCGGGCTCCGCAGCCTGATTTGACATGCCGCCGACTTTTGGGGGCGAAGCGCAGGTCAGCGACAAGCAGCGTTACAGAGAACGGCCTCGTGTTGAGGGCAATGGCTGTGTCCTTGGACGCAGCAGCGTATCATAGAAGCCGACAGGAGGCGTCTAATTACACAAGACGCCACCTGCGTCATTAGCATGTTATGAAACGGCCGCTGCGTACAAGGATATGCGTCCATCGCGGAATTAGGCCCATAGCCCGCTATTACGGCATCACGCCCTCACTGAACATAGCCTACGGGCGAGAGCCCTGTCATCCGCGAGCGGAAATGGGAGCGAGTTGTAAAAAGCGTGGCATCCCCTCACTTCCTGTGTGTCTGATAGCATGGGCGCTAATCACGTGTCCCTTTGGTTATTAATAATGCCTCTTATTTTGTTGTAGATGAGTTTTATAAGTAATCTGAGCTTCTTATGTTTGTATTTGTAGACTAAGAAGTATGCGGACGTCATCATTCCGCGCGGAGTGGATAATATGGGTGAGTTGCTGCTTCCTGCAGGCGCTCAGCTAGGGGCTATCCTGAAAGTGGTGTCTCTATAGTTCCCAACTAAACATCGATGTTTTTCTTGTGATGGTAGTGTTTTTACCATTCGATAGCCACATTCCGATGTTTGTCGCCATCAAATGGTACTGATTCGATGGTGTTGTGACTGTTACTTTTGTAAAAAAAAAAAAAATCTTTAATGCTGAGAGGTACGCTGTCCCTGGCTGCAGCTTTTCGAATCGGGCATCTTGTCCCAGATGCCGCTCTAGGCCCCGCCCCCTATCCCACCCCATCTCACGCCTAGTTCCTTCCCCTGCCAGCCGCGCTATAGGACTATTGTGCATGCGCAAATCAAATAATTTAGTTTTTTTTCATCGCATGGTTACTTACCATCACATCGCAAGTTTTGATGGTGGAAGCCCAGCCATCATTTGATAGTGGGCTTCCGATGTCCATCCCTATTCCCAACTAGGGGCAGTAGGCCAGCGTCAACTGGAGAACTCCATGAGGAGTGGTTGTCCACATTCAGATGACCGAAAAGTATTAGCTTGTTCATAACCTCTCGCAAACTTACTAAATACACTGCCTAGATCAAAGGTAAGCAAATTGTGGAACTACACATTCCAGCATTCCCTGCCATAGTTTTAGCATGCGTTATCAGCAAAGCATGCTGAGATGTGTTATTCCACAGCAGGTGGAGTGCCATAGGTTGTCTATCCCTGCCCTAGACACTGCTTCTGAACGGTTATATATAATCAGGCAGTTTGTTCTTATTTACCTGGGGTAGAAGCTTTCTGCATTGGATGTACAGGAGGAAACCCCCCCTCTCCCCCCTTAAGCTTGTATACATTGGGATATGCATACATGTAAACATGTGGATTATTGATACCTATGGTTAATGCATCCTTAATGCCCATTGGCACACGATCAAACTAATGAAGGACTATTGTCTGCCTGCACTGAGAATGTGTATAGCGTAGGGATTAATGATCATATTGGTCTGTCCCTGACTGCAGCCATAACGCACTGGAGTTATATGGAGCTAAGCTGTTCTAGAGTCATTGTCTTTTTCATTAATGTGCTGCGGATAGCTGTGTTCTCATTCACTCAATCCAGCCGTAACTGTGAATACTTGTGGGGTTACAGCTGAAGTTGGGGAAATGGGCGTCATTGGGCACATCCTGGAGAAGCTTATATAAGCCTGGTCAAATAGTAAAGGACTAAGGGCCTGATTCAGAGCCGGACGCAATTAGCGCTCGCTCGTCCAGAAAATAGGGGTGGCTATTCAAATGAACCATTCGCTCTTTGCGGTCTGTTCACGCCTCTAGGTCTGAACGAGCGAACAAAACTTGCGGTCGTTTTTTTGGAAACTACGCCCCCTGGCCGCTCGCATCCTACGTCATGTCCGCTATTTATTAGATTAATCGAGTACATCGACCAGCATATGAACTGCTCGCTATTCTTGTGGTTGGTTTTTGCTACCACAATCTTGCGAGCAGTTCTGGCTATAAAACAACCCAGTGACGTGGTCAATGACGCTGCTGTTTTAATTATGCACACCCATAAAACGCCCGTTTTGACCTTTAAGCACGCCTGCGTTCTGATCTCCACTCCCCTTTTTCAAGCACCTTCCCCTGTTACCACCCACATCCGCCTCCTCCTGTCACTAAAATTATCAGGCATTCGCTATTTTGCGAGCACATGAATTTCGACCGCACTGACTGGTTCGCGCATGCGTATAACGATCTGTACGCATGCGCAGTTGGGCAAACATTGCTCGGAGCGAATGAGAGGCCGCTTACGAGCGGCTCTGAATCAGGCCCTAAAGGTGAACAGTGAGGAGGGATCCATCAACTTGCTGAGCAATGACCATGAAGAGATGATGTGACATGTACATCCAGTAAAGGTCCACTAGGGGGCAGCGGCGGACGCAGTTCATGCGCGGCCAAGTGCGAAAACCTGCAAATGTCACCTTGAGCATTCCTCGTGTGCGCTTCCGTGCAATGCCCACTTTGCGTATCTCAGCTGCGCTGGTGGATCACGTGAATCCACCAGTAACGCACCATTGGTCGCAACCACGACTCCTCGAGCAGCTCCTGCCTGGCGCACGGCCTCCCTTGTAACGGTTTCTGAAATCGGCCACTGTGGCACAGCGAAAGAGAACGCAGCCGCATGCCGTAACACCCCCATGCCGCCTCCTCTTTTTGCAATCACGTTAGGTCACCTCCCAGTCTCCACCCTGAATCGCGGACGGCCGTCTAAAGTCATAGCGATGTCGTACACAAATGCGTAGTATGCCATTGCACACATTGGTTCTCACATGCGCTGTTGAAGCTTTCTACACTTTTTGCGTTCTACATTAACAAACCGTTTACATTTGGCTCCTCCCCTTCTTATGCTCAGTTTTCTTTAAGTGCCAAATGAAGTACTCGTAAGGATGGCCATAAAAGCCCTAATCATCGATGGTGCCATCGGTGCTTAGCATTGATGGTTTCACCCATTTATGGACTGCTCTGTGACAGTTTCCCCCCTGCGCCACAGAAAACCTAATCGATTCCCCTGTGCCATCGATAGCAGAGAACCATCAGAGCTCAGTCATCGATGGCAAACCTTCAAAAGGTCATCCCTAAGCCGATGATCCTTGTACTGGTGTGGATCCGCCTGATTGTTTTTTGTTTTTTTCCATTGTCTCAAGAGAGTCTCATTTGGGCAGAGTATGAGGGTGCTAGGGAAGTATTCACAGTTACAGGACCCTACCTGCACCTTGAGAGGTCTCCGGTCGTACCTGCCACAGCTATCGGTTGATGGGCCATTCACAAAACCGGTCGTTTTCCATCCTTAGAGGAAGGGAGGCTGGGCTAGCGGCGTTTGTGTCTCAACACTCCTCGCTCGGTAGGTGGGGGGCACAGGGAGACTGCCAGGAATAGTCTGGCTCTCCTATCATGGTAGCCCAAGTGGGGGGAGTGAGCCCTGGTTCTCCTCCCCGAGGTACTCTTCCCTGCTGGTTAAGCCCACTAAAGTATTCCCACCTCAGACACCCTTGGGGTTGCTTCCATAATCTACCGAAACATATCTCTCCTGTGACAAAATAAAGAAAGACAATCTGGCTGATCCACAACCGGACAAGAAGCACCAGCTCCATTGGGCGCCTAGGAAAACCTGAGCATGAAGGCACCCGGGGTATAGAGGGGGGAATAGCCAAGTATACGCTGTTTATTAGTGATAAAGTGCCTGGCTCCTCCGGCCACTAGATATATACCCCAGCGTTCCAGTAATCCCCCATTGAAAGGCGGAGAACAGCGTTTTACGGCGAGCACGAATATCCCACTATAAATAATGCTGCTTCTTAATACAACACCTGTACTGTTACTGTCTTTCAAGAACAAAACAATAAACTCCTGGTTTTCTGGTCTCTCCCCCCAGTTGCCATTAACCTGATTGTGCAGCACATCCAGGACATTCTGAACGGAGACCTCTGCAAGTGGCAGCGAGGGTCTGTGAATGGCCGGTCACAGAAGCGGACCTTGCCGGGACAGGGGGAATCCGCAGGGGTGCTGCTGCCCGGCAAACGCACCCACCTGGAATCCAGCAGTCGGCCACACTGAGCTCTGGTTCTATCTCCATCGATTATCTTTCCTCTCATGTTGGATCCATTGTTCCCCTGCCAGCGTTGGCAAGATCTGACTCCTTCCTGTCTGTCTGTTGCAGCTACGAGGTATGGGAAGCCGGGGGGAGGTTACAGGCCATATGGTAATTCCATAAAGCATCTAATTTTTGTATCTCTCGCTAGTTCTGTAAATATCCTTTTATTTTTACATGTTGAGTACAGAAGATAATAGAAGGAAAAGGGTTTATTTATGATATAACACGGGACATAGATCCCAAAGATTGGGGGAATTTACCTCTAATGTAGAATCATGTAATTAGTCTCCTCCAGTACCCAAAACTAGCAGTGTTTTTAATCCTACAGAATATCGGTGTTTTAACCTCACAAGGACCAGGGTTATTCTGTATCTCAGGAACCGGATCCATTTGCACCGGCTTGCACAGTCGGGGGTACTGGGAAAGGGGATTTGTTTTTAACCCCACCTAGGAATAAAGTGCCCATTAATTTTTAGGTTTAGAATAGAGGATTATAAAATTGCCCCCTAGTAAGAAGGGGATAGGACAATCCCTGTACATAGTGATGCAGGATCGCATAGGGCACTTGAGGGAGTAGAGGAATGCACTGCTCATGTATGCATAGGGCACTTGAGGGAGTAGAGGAATGCACTGCTCATGTATGCAAGATCTACACGTCATTCCCAGATCTCAGAGAGGGATGTTTTTCCTACAGAGTAACAATTTTCCCTGAGGTTTGGCCAAATAGGCTTTATACGGGAAGAGCCTGTGCCGTGTCGCATGAAGTCAGCAAATATAGAATATAATCTACCTACCTTTACATCCAAATAGAATCGTTTAGAAAGAATTATCTTGCCTATATGGGAGGGCATGTTGACGTGTCCATTTGTTCTTCCACTTACACGATAGTGATGCTGCTCATATTATTAAATGTTTGTCAAATAAAATGACTGAACCCTGCCATTTATTATTGGAAAGCCTTCTTAATTCCCCTTGTATAAATGCCGTTTATGGAGGGTGTCCTGCAAGTACAGTAGAAACAGCGACCCCTACAGGCTGAACAAAAACACACCATCCCATACTCTAGAGAAGCTACTTTCAGTTCCCTTTAAGTGGCAGCTTATCCAATAATATCAGATGTAGAGTTCAGTTGTGTTATTTTTATGGTTATGTGAAGGTTAAACCTGTCTTTTAAAGCAGGGATTGGGAACCTCATGCCCGGGGGCCGTATAAGGCCCCCGGAATCATTTGTCCTTGTCCTCTGAGCTTTTTTCTGCTAGCCTCATCTGGCTATCAGGGTGCCTAGAATGGCACCCAGCAGCCAGAATCTAAGCAGCAGGGCCACCTGGAGCTTCCTTAGGACACTTCAGATGGTTACACCGCTGCCCTTACAGCTCCCTGGAGCATCCTCAGGATGCTCCAGGCATTGCTGTTATCACTGTCGATTGTAGCCCCGTCCCCGTGTGACATCACATGGAGAGGGCGTGGCCTGCACCGGGCCCACAAATAAATGTTATATATATCAAAATGGCCCTCGGCAGAAAAAAGGTTCCCCACCCCTGTTTAAAGGGTGAGGCGGAAAGCGATGCGGTCACATACACAGATTGGGGAGAGCTGCATCCTTTTCCGTGGGAGTGCGGCCTATCCATTCCCTGTGAACCAGTGGCGGCAAGAGCTGCAGTGTGTAGTGATGTCACTGGGTCCTTGTATAATCTCAGCTCCCCCTGGTGGGCTCTGTGTGTATGTGTAGGCAGTGGGTGCTCTGTGAGAAGACTGTTCTCATACACCTGCTGGCATGGGTGGTAGAGAAGTGATGGGACATTATATGTATTTATTTGCCCTGGTAGCTGACAAGATATGGTTTGTGTGAATATTCATGTTTGTATAAGCTATTGCGCATTTACAGTGGACTTTTAACTAAAGGCAAGACGCAACATGAGCGCATTGGGAATGGCTGTAGGTTCTAGCCCTGGTTAGGCCACTCTCCGCCAGGGCATACATCGGGTGCTTTGCCTGGCACTATCTTATTTATAGCAATAGATTTAATTCCTGCATCACTTGCAGCAAACAAGAAGCGTTATGAAGGTTGTACCCACCAACCAAGTACCTAGACTGTACAGGGGATGGCCACTGTGCCCTCATTAGCCAAGCATGGGTGACAACTCTTAAAATTATTGGGGGTGCTCACATCACATCCACCATGTGACTCAAATGCTTATGCATAGACATGACAGTGGGCAGCTCAGATATTTGGGGCACCCACAGAGCTGGCTCCTTTTCAGCCAACTACCCACATGGTGGGGACGCTCCCTCCTCCAGGCACTTCTGATCCAGAGGGCAGGGACCAGCACAGTGCACCATGGGCTCTACATGATGCACGTAATCAATCCCAGAGTGCTGTCCTGCAAATATGGTGGCTAACACCCATATGTATAGCCACGTAATGCTTACTTGCCGCAGTAGTGGTAACGTTCTAACCATAATACCGGCTTTGCTTAGATTTACAATATGGACACAGCTGGCTTAGATGAAGCTAGTACACTGAAATCACTGCTGTATATAAATTCACTTTATACAGTAATTGTCTTTTATGTTAGCACTTTACTTTAGCTTAGGCTTGGGGTAACCTGTGGATCTTCAGCTAACTTAGCCCAGGGCATGCTGGGAGTTGTAGTTTTATAGCAGCTAAAAAAAAAAAGCCACCAGTTTCCCAGTCTGCTTTAATGGAAATGGTCAGTAGGACTGAACATGAGTCACGACTTGTCTGCACTTTTCTATCCATCAAGTGGATTTATCTCTAGCTTTCATGGTGAATAATTCAAACAGTTTCCATAGTTCTTGCCCTATACATGCATTGGATTAAATGCTGTAGTCTGGTGGTTCTCAACTAACCCCCCCAACCGGTCATGTTTTCAGGATTTCTGCATGTGGGATAATTACCAACCCAGCAAAATAGATCAATTCACCTGGGCATGATTAGAAATCCAGAAAACATGACCCCGGAGGAGGGGACTTGAGGACTGGAGTTAAAAACCCTTGTGTAGGCAATACGCTAAGGAATATAGTTAGTAGCACGTTTCAGTAGACTGACAATAGTTGTGCATAGTTTGAACCTGTTGTCTCGGTATAATTATAATGTATCTCACTGCATCCTATCGGAATAATAAATTGTGTTGGTCAACCAGCAGCTCCTCGGTATCCATTTCTTTTTAAAGACTGTTATATTCTCATATCTCTGTTTGAAATATTTTATATTGGTAGAAATGTTAATAAACCAGGGATCCTTTCCGGCAGGATTCATATCGCCTCCGTACTAAACAGTATTCTGATCATTTTCTGTTTACTAAGCTTGTCTGATGCATTTGTAAGTCTGACACATTGCACTTCAATCATTGTCATTAAAATGGAAAACATTTTACAAAAATAGTGTTGTTTCATCATTAAAGCGCCGTTCTTATGTGATCAGTCTCGTCCAGCCCTAAAAACAGCAGCAATCGGGAGAATGCAGTGATGTCGCTCTAGTACTGGCCTGGTCTACCGGTGGCTCTCCCGCTGTTGTGAAACTACAAGTCCCAGCAAGCTTAAACAGCTGATCAATTTAACGGTATGCTGGGACCTGAAGTTTCACAACAGCTGGAGAGCCACAGGTCTGCTCTAGTACTATGACCGGCTGCAGTCTAAGGGATGGTATTAGGCTCCCTGTGCATCGATGGGACTGTATTCTATTGCACATCGGTTCGGCCAATATAACAGTACACTGTAGCTGGGCCAGTAACATGTACTCCCAGGGAAAACCACCAACGCTGTGGAAGCTGAGTGGGGAACAGACTTATCAGATGCCTCACATCTGGTCATTGGCCCTTCAACTAGTCTCAATTGCTTCCATCCTTGCAGCATTGAACCATAGCGCCACCTACTGGTTAATCCATATTTGTGCAGTACTAGTGGTTGCTGGTGAGAAGACCTAAGGCTCTTTCATAAATAACACTGTGACCTACTCTGCTAGATTGCACTGACCTGGCACTTTGGTGTAAAGTGTAAGGCTACCGCCTGCCCCACCCTACTGTTTACTATCTATTCAGACATCCAAGTTCATTCCATCCAGTATTACACTAGAACGGTTACTGTAGGCGGAGAGAATTTACCATCCACTGACGTAGGTGTGTAGTCAGCCAGTGCTTAAGTCTATTCTTCAGCCATCTGTGAACTTGTCTGGATTCTTATTCTGCTACCTGGAGCCGGCGCACAGGAGAGTGTCACGGCTTTCTGATCAGTATGTCCCAAGTGTCTTTCCACCGTAGACTCCTCAACTCCGCCGGTGTCAGTGGCGGATCGCCGTAGGTCAGGGGGCTGAGCTTGCTGTACGTCAGGATTACACTGGATATCCAGACCAGCAGGAGGGCGGAAAAGGTATTCTGCAGTGTCTCAGACCTGGAAGCAAGGTAAGGGAGGATTAAACTGGCGTCACACCCACATGTAAGGAGAAGTTTATGTTTCCATAAGTGATTTTTACAAACCGCAGCTACAAGGCTTCCTAATGCAGAATGACTAAGCGGATTGATCTAATAATCAAGGCTGGCCGCAGGCAACAATGTCTCCTGACTCTAAAAACTTAAGTACACATTTTAAAAGAACAGTTTAGAACGGTGGGCATTAGAAAAAAAAAAAAAGAAGCAATTTAGAAGACTACACTGCAAGGACAGACCACGTGCGCCTCTTCAGCTATTTAAATTAAATTACTGGAACTTCCAGAATGCTTTGCACAGGAATTTAAAGTCCGCACACGTTTTGTGGACGGATTACAGTCTTTTTTATCACTGAAACAGTGCAATATATTGCAACTAGTGAATAGTGCAGCAGTGATGGCATTGGATCTTACGGCCTGGTTCAGATATGTACGTAAACCCAATGGTATGGTGGGGCTCGTGCCTTACGCAGCCTGGCCAAAGCAGCAACCATCGTCCGACAATGCACCTCTTGCTGCATTAGCATTTTAGATGGACGGTATGGTGGCTGTGCAGTACTGTCCACAGCTGAATCAATCCCTTAGTGAATAAGCTGTATGCTCTAGAACCACTTAAATCTCTGCTTGTACAATCAGGTCTGGGGATAGGAGAGATGCTCCAGTGCTTCCACGTGGCCTCACAGAGTCCATTCACACATCACCATGCACTTGCTCATCACTACGAGGATCACAGTGACAGACACCCAAAGGATGAGACCAGAAGCGTCACCTGTATCTCCTCCCCTGCCACATTTAGTCACCACGTTCCTCTCTCCCGGGAGACGTACAGCAAAGGGGCCTGAGCTGAGCCCATCACTGCACGTTATGTAGCGTCACTATGAAATAAGGACACAGCTGCTTAAATCTCTGCCCTGGAAATTAAAATGCAGTTCTGAATGAATTGTGGCAGTTTGGGTCTTTACATTTGTAGTCTACATATAGGCAAGTCCGGGATAAAGTTATATAATGTGTCAGTATTAAGAATGGGTATGGGATCGGGGTATGGCCGGGCCGCTTCGGGGCATCATTGTAAGTGAACTAATATAACACTTGAACTGTCACTTCTTACCAATCTTGAGTCACACATCTACTAGACGCCAGGCAAAAGACCGCACGATTACGACTTTGTAATCGTGCAGTTGTCTGTCTGTGATGAGCCTGCACTGAATGAGCAAACATGGCTCATCAATCATCTGCAAACATGTTGAACCCGACGATATCGTCATTTTGTACAACGTATTTGTACAATGATAGATGTCTAAACGACCAGCAGGAGCGCGCATCGCTGGTCGCTTTAGATATATTTTTTTAAACAATCTGCAAATGATTATGTAACGATATCGTTAAATTTTATCGTTTAGTGGATATGTGCCTTAACACTTTTTTAGCACTTCCATTAGTAAAATAAATAGTAGTTTAACACTTTAATTGCTACTTCTTACTAATGTAAGACTAAAACTGCTATGTATCGCCGCTCACTGGTGTTCTGGGGCAGTTTGGTTGTATTGGCCCAGGCAGAGTCCCATGTTTGGGAATTGAACCCTAGGAATGTTAGGGACCCACCTGATGAGGTCACCGTGCCACGGTATAGATGGACATGGATTTTTGTCCAAACGTGCTAAGAACCTCATTTGTACTCCATGGTAAATTGTAGAGTTTATTATAATTGTTCTGATTATCAGTATTCTTAGAGAGTGCACCTGCATTTTCCCTTTTACTGTGTGGCACTACAAGTCTCAGCATGGTAGCACCTCTTAGGGTGTGCAATCCAAGGCTCCCCCCATAAACTGTGGTATCGTCAGCGCTCTTCAAATCGGCTGCCTTTATCAGTGACCGGTATACGCAATATGATGTGGCCAATGTAACTAGGACAGGTACTACTCCAGGTATCCTCCACCCTTCCTCTAATGCGCTTACCTGAGCAGGTGCTGGTGAGTGTGCTCAAACAGAGGCGGTAGCAGCAGAATCTGGCAGGTCAGAGCCGGCAGGTAGTGATACAGGAAGAGGGTTTTCTCCATTAAGAAGAAGGGCAAGTAATTCACCGCCCACCCTCCGAGGCACAACGCCCCGGCCAGCTGCAAGGACTGCCAGGAACCTGGAGACCAAACAAACAGCACCATAAATGGATGTAGACTGAGCGACCGACTTACACATAACCGGATGATGACGACACATGAAACGTAAGCGTCCTGGTGCAATGTAAGTTTGCAGAGAGTATTGATTACAGCTGTATAGTCACCAGTGTCCTAATCAGACCTTGTGGAATGTCGTAGATTGCTCTGCGCCGGCGCAGCAGGTAATAAAGGAACAGCACGGTGTACGCGGCGATGCCAACGTTGGCAGAATACCAGGTGACGGGGTTACCCAGGAGCTGGATCTGAGCCTGTTGAGTATAGAGGAGCACAGATCAGTAGGGATCACATTACATTTGTACTTATTCCCGAGAACTGGGTCACAGGACAAGGGGGCCCCAAATTGTGTTCTCATTTTCTAAACTGTTCTAGGAAAGTTACAGGGAGAACCTGATTGGGCGCTAGGGATTAAAGCACCTTTATCCTGCCCCTCGGTTTTAATACATATCCAGCCATATAGTTTCTGACGATCAGTCTGTGATTTAATAGGCAAAGACAAAATGTAGCAATAACAGGTCTACATGCAAACTTCCCCATATGATAAGTTAACACAATGAGAGACATTAATGAAAACTAGAACTGTGCAAATAAAAGGTGTCCCCATAGCAACCTAATGTTACTTCCTGACCAGTAGTAGTAGTAATGGGATGGCCGTGAGGAGTCTTCAGACCACCATCAAGTGATGCTACCGAAATATCTCTACAACTGCAAATAGACCTCGGCTACTGCTGTGCATCCCACATTATGGAATGAGAGATGCAGATATAATGGGGGAGAGGGGGTTTCCCCTTCAGCTACCTAGGGGGCGCCAACACCACGCTGGGGTTTCCCACCAACAGGAAGCAGGGCACTGTAAAAACAGAACTCTGTCTAAACTACCTTAGCACTTGCACCACTATTATATTATTATTGTAACTTTTATTCCTGACACCTGGGGTCAAATTCAGTTCTGGGCAATGCGCCGTTGCAATGATGTGGAAATGCCAGCAATGGCACACCTAGGGGGGGGGGGGGTCTATTGTCCGCGAAGGGTGCGAGATGCCGTTGCCACGGCGTTAAAGTGCTGACAACAGGCACCGCATCTCGCACCCCTCGCGGACCATTCTGAGCCCCAACTCGCAAAAATGTGCTATTCGCAAACTTTTGTGCGACTTCGGGCTGCAGTAAAGAGTGGCTGTTGCCGCCATGACTTGCACTTGCGAGATCATCGCGGCTAATTGGATTTGCCCCCTAATCTCCTAGATTCGCAGATTTTTGTTCACAGGCTGCTTACAAAAAAAAAAAAACTCTCTCGGTGCTAGCGTAAGTGCGGCATATGCGGTTTAGATGGCGGACCTCACCCACAATTGAATCAACCCCCTGGGGTGTGAGGAATGACTTCTGCCTTGCCATCCAGTACAGCCCATGGGATGCTATCCAGTGTTGGCAGGACCTTCCATGACCCACTGTACCTAGTACATGGGTTATTAATCTTGTGGAAATTAGAACTTTTTTTTTTTTATTATTATTGAAATCAGCTACAAACACAAAATGATCCACGACCATATATTTCAGTTGGGTTCATTATAGTTACCCATTAACCAAAGTGCATTTATTATATGTGCCCACCACTCACCGTGCTCTTGGGATGAAGCCAGTAGGCAATGCTGGTGTCCAGTGTGACCCAGGCCAGGGGCGAGGAGCTGTACTTGTGTTCCGGACTGTCAGTCCTCATGGTCAGTATTTTCCACTACAGAGACCGGAACAGCAATGATCACATGTTCCCTCTGACACCCACTGTCCTCTAACTGTTTATAACTTTAGCATTCCAAAAGGTCACGATAGACGGTTTTATGCGTTATATAAAATATTATGCTGAATCCTGGGGCTTCCGCTGGAACCCAAATCCAGAGCATCTCACAGATTTACAGGCAGGTTTTCCACAAACTGTTAATGTGACCATAACACCACTAGTAAGGTTCCATGACCCCATCTACAGAGGGGGTCTCCTAACCTCCAGTACCCCCAACAGCTAATGGGTTCCGCAATCCTATCTGTGGGAACAGTGGGATATTGATTGACCCAGCTAAATGTATATAAGTCACTAATGTATGATTACAGAAATCCTCAATACACGAGCTGGTTGGGTAATTGAGGACTAGGGGGTAGATTTACTGAAACGTATAAAAATAAAAGGTTGCATCCTAGAATATGACAGTTACAATCTGCTTGGTTGCCATGGGTAACACCACCACTTTTCATTTTTAGAAGCTTTAGTAAATCTACCCCTTAGATCCTTAGTCCTGTTCTATAAATTGCAGAAATCCAGATACCTGGAGCTCCCAAAATCGAGCCATGAAGCTGAGGTTTCTCCCAACATCCATCTGCGGCGGAGTCTGCAATTCCTGCTCACGCTCTGACTGCTCCCGGCCTGCAGGGGGCAGAAGTGTGCGCCACAGTCTAAGTACTATAGTGATGACGATGAGCATTATACAGAAAAATGGGGCGATAGGCGCAAACAGCAGATTGCCCTTGGGCCGTGCACTTACCCTTGCCGTATCGGTGCTCCTCCACATTCCACACCAGGCTCTGGTGATAGCTTTTGGCCAATTTTTCACCAACCACCTCCAGCTGCCGGAAGCCCCAGTCTGGTAACGCCGATCCGCTGAGCTGGAACATTCAATTGCCTCATGTTTCAGCAAAACCCAATCAAATCAGTTACGGGCCCTCTAACTGCCATCCAGTGTCAGATTTGCCATTGGCAGAATCAGGGCACATTATCTGCTGTAATGACAGCTGCTTTGAAATAATGGAGTGAAATAACTATGAATGATCCTGATGTCCCTGGAGACTAGTCCTACTGGGCCCATTTATAGGAAGGAACTATGGGCCTGATTCAGACCCGGACGCTAAGCTGCGGATGCACGCTATGGGCGATTATCGCCCGTCTGCGCATGCTGCAAAATACCCATGCGCGAACCAGTCACTGCGCTCGGGAATTGTGCGCTCGTAGTACACAGACTTGACGCTACTTTGAGTGACAGCGCCGTTTATGGGTGGTAACAGGAAGGTGCTTGTGAACGGGGGAGTGGTGCTGCGAACGCAGGCGTGTCTGGGCGTCAAAACGGTGTTTTATGTGCATAATTAGCATGGAAGCGTCAATGTGCACGTCAATTGGTTGTATTTCAGCCTGTACTGATCGCAGTGCTTGCGGCGGGGTAGGGTCTACCTCAAGCGCTGCGTTCAGCTCCGATGGTTCTGATTAATCACACACTTCCTGGAGATGACGTGTGCTAAGAAGTGGGCGTCTTTATACCGGCGCTCTCTAAGACATAGAGGGCATCCTTACACCAGACAGTGCGATCGCGGAATTTGCATACCGGGCCCCTTTTGGCGGCGAGAGAGCGCAGCTTAGCGTCCGGATCTGAATCGACCCTTATATGAGTATTGCTACCGGTGTATCTACCAGGTATCCCCCATAATGCTCTTACCTTCAGTGCTGCTGAAGTGTTCACATGAAGCAGCTTCACTTCAGACAGGATAGTCTTCCACGTGTCTCTGTCAGTCTCCCGATTCACAATCTCCTGTAATGAATAAAGTATTAGAAACGGCAGACAGTGTAAACATGACTTAGCATGTGCACAATTCCGGCATTCGTGTCCAGGGTGACAGGTGGACCAAAGACTTTCAGAGGACTTTGTTGCACTTTATAAAGAAATATCACCACCGACTAACAAGCCATCCATCAGAAACAGCGACACCTGCAGGCTGCATGAGTGTACTGCACCACCAAATGACGACACCTGCAGGCTGCATGAGTGTACTGCACCACCAAATGATGCGTAACTTTAGAGGTGCCATTTCCAAGCACTAAAGTCCCCTACACACAGTACGATACTGCTAACGATTTGGCAGATTCCGACGCATCGGAACGACCAATCGTCAAAATCACGCAGTGTGTATGCACGACATCGTGCGGCCTGCGCTCCCGTGGGGTCGTCAGCCGCATCGCCTGATCTTTTCAACATGCAGGAAGATCAGGCGATGCGGCTGACAATCCCATGCAGCGCGGGCCGGCATATCGGGCAACGGATCACCTCGTATGTACGGACCGCTCATTATGTCGGCCTGGGATGGTGGGTTGCATCGCTGGGCACACAAATCGTACCGTAACGCTATGCTTATAGACAGCAAAGAAACCGGTTCCGCTTGCGTGCTACTGCACTAATGCAGACGGGGAGATTATTTCAGAGTCATTCTCCAGCAGCATTACCCCCACCCCCCCAATCCCTGGCTCAGGAGCGGGCACTCACCACCTTCCAAAGGGTCTGTGCTGGCATGGAAACGTTATAGTCAATATAACAGGAGATTTCTTGGGCATATGGAGAATAAGGGGCAGCCACGTCATGTCTGAAAAATAAATGTTAAATGGTACAATCATAGCGGGCAAAAACTATATACATGTACACCAGACACCCGTGCCCATAAGAGGGTCTAAAATACACAGGAAAGGTTCCTTATTCCTCTATGGCACCATCTAGTCATGCCCATTATGGGAAGAACTCATATAAACCCAATATATGTAGATATCCAGTGGGTGAAAGGACAGAGACAATGAACAATGATTCCAGTTCTCATGCCATGTAGAAGGAATCGGTAGGATATCCCGACAGTCAAGATGCCGACTGACAGTGGCTTCCCGATGCCTACAATCCCGACAGGGGAACAGAAAAGTACTGCACCCCGGCCCTATTCACCCCCTAACCCTCCTTTACTGTACCCCAACACAAACCCTCC
The DNA here is from genome assembly GCA_031769625.1 of Taudactylus pleione. Lineage (NCBI taxonomy): Eukaryota > Metazoa > Chordata > Amphibia > Anura > Myobatrachidae > Taudactylus > Taudactylus pleione. Next base: position 3,403,247 of record JAUIMM010000895.1, on the reverse strand, counting down.
CTACCCCGCACCCTAACCCTCCCCCCTTAGTGCCTAACCTCCCCCCGGTGGTGCCTAACTCTACCCCCCCCCCCTGTCCGAAGCCTAACCTCCCCCCTACCGCAGTCTAACCTTAATCCTCCCCCCACCCCTGCGGCTAAGGGCGCCCGCTGTATTTATGATCGGGTTGCCGGCTGTTGGGATTCCGGTGTCGGCATCTCCAGCCAAGTCAGGGATTCCAGCGCCGGTTTTCTAGCGCTGATCGGGATTCCGGCGCCGGCTGTGGGTATATTAACTGTATCCCATGTACACATACTATGTAAGGACAAGACGTGATGCATATTCACACTCAAAAGGCACACATACGTGTTGAGGAAGCGGGCCGTCATTCCATGTACCAGCTGTATGGTGTCTCCGTGACGCACAGCACGTGGCGGGGAGCTGACAACCATTTCCTGCCTTGGAAGATTAACAACACAGCAGTTATCAGTAGTTTGCTTTTTCAAGATTTGCAAAACACAACTCCACAATGGCGCTGTTGTGTAGTTACCGAGCCGGGTCCTTGACGATCCACCAGTTATTGACATCTTTGTAGGGATAACAGGTGACCTGTTGCTGGTGTGAGCTCCCACGTCCTCCCTCATACCTACAGGAGGGACATTACTGAGCGTTAGGTACACAAAAGCAGCCACGAGTTAGATAAAATGAGCCAACACTGGTCACTGATGATAAGGAAACAGCGTTTGTAATGTGAGAGCTGCAATTTCCCCCCGTATCTGGCCAGTTCTAGCTGTGTACACGGTCAGGTGATCACATGACATGTGCATTATACAGAGGTTGTGCTGCTGTATACAGGACACGTGTACATTGTGTATATAGTGTCCGCGCTAGCTGGCTGTGTGGTATAAAGGAAAAGTGACACAGGTTATAGTGTCAGCCGGAGCTCCTCAACAAGTGGCCCTCAAAGTTAGTCTGTCGCCCCTGGAATTCTAGGTCTATTGTATGATATCTTGCTGTTAACATGTCTCGGTCATATTCTATATGAAGAACCCTATTGTTATCTATATTTGCATTTATTAACTGACATTTGTGCTTAGATATAGGGGCAAATTCAATTAGACGCAAGTCGGCTCGCGGCGCGAATAAGTGTGTTTTTTATTCGCAGTCCTATACGGTTGTGCATAAAAATCTGTGAGTCTGGGGCAGAGATGAGGGCGGGAGGTGGTACTCTTTGCTGGCATTTCCCGTAACAACGGCACTTGGCCTCGCTCGCCCCTAATTGAATTGACACCTTAGAATCCAATGAGACAGTGCCCCCTGCTGGCCACTATTTGGAAGACCCCAACAAATTTTGGAGAAAAATAGCTCTTAGACATCAGTTATACAGCAAGAAGAGGTCACAGAAATATTATATTTAGTATTATTAATGTTTCAGTACAGTGTGTACAATAAGTGTAATGTACTATTTATACAGTAAGGCAGCAGACAAAATATGGTTATTTACATCTAAAAAAGCGACTAATACTATTCACAAATACATATGTAAACGTCTCTGCAGACTGTCAGAAGTAAATCGCTGGAAATACTCATGTATACTCACATGATGGGGTAAGTGTTCTTGTGCGAGTGCAGCCAGCAGGGCACAGGCTTCCCAACCGCGTTCCGCAGCGTGACCTGAGAACCGAACGCCACCTCCAGTGGCTGACCTTGGGTGATCCGGGACAGGCCTCCCTGCAAGAGTTTTATTCAAGAACACTCAAAGCTTCCGTCATCAGAACGACGGCAACATTTACCACATCTAAGCTCCTAATACAGGGTCGGATAAAGGTATCCAGGCAGCCAACACATCTAACAAATCACTATCTTTTACGTTCCCCCTCCTACTGAATTAAATGGATGCAGTCTTTCCTGGCGATCCTGCCGGCTCCTAGATGTGACCGATCGGCTCCTGAATCCTACATTATTCTGTCCACCCCTGAACTAATACAACATCTGGATTTATAGGACCACCGATTCCAAGATACATAAAGAGCTATAGATAACATAACAGCTACAGATGTTATTCTCCCACCTAGGGCGAGTGCGAGACGTTGGACGCTGGAATTACCCTATGTAGTCAAGTGCAACCTCTCTCACCAACTAAGCTAGCAATCATAAAGCTGTTAGCTATTACATCCTTCAATGAGATTAATGACGGGAAGTCTGCTGCGTGTAGGAAAAATATTTTCCCCCAATGCTTACAACTTATCAGATATCATTAGATCATATATAGTTCTTATATGTTATTAGTAGTGCTTTATACATGATAACTTTTATTGCACGTCTAGCGTCCCATTAACGCATCATCTAGAAAAGGGACCGTTACCTCCAGGCTGGCTTGGAACGCGCTACTCATAATATGGTCATGGGGGCCTGAGCGGGTCAGTATTGACAGGTGTATGTAGAATATCCCCAGGTAAAGAGCCGCAGGGACCAGCAGAAGAGCCAGGCAACGTGCGCCCAAGTGGGACAACACTGAAATCTGGAAGAGAAGGAGGGCAGGTGAGGGCGCAGCCGGTGCGCACAGGGTGCCGGGCCGGATGTAACAAGTACGTACATTGGGTAGCTTGCGGTCACCGATCAGCTGCCAGCTGTGCACCCCGGCAATTCCTAGGATCAGAAGGTAGGAGAAGAGACCCATGTACTTGACCCTGAGTACAGGAAACGGAGAGTGTTACAAGGGAATATACCCAGGAGCAGGTACGAGGAGAGGAGATCGTACTTACCCCACCGCGAAGGAGCAGGAGATGCCGGTGAGGATCAGCCAGAACCACCAGAACATGGAGAAGGGGCTGCAGGGAGAAGACGCTCACTTACTGTCCGTTCTGACTCCTGTACTGCTACATACACTGTTATAAGGCGATGTAATGCTCACCTGATCTGCTGGTAACTATGGAACTTTAGGTAGGACAGGATGGCTAGAAGGATGAAGAATATGAGCACAGACTCCAGCAGAATCAAGCGAGATTGAGTGATCAGAGCATTTTCTGTGACGGGAACATAAAGAGAGAAGAACCAATCTGTGACAATACAAATATTACTCATTAGCATGAAGTGAGAGAGCTCTTCCCAATTCCACCAACTGGATCAGAGCAGATCCCCCATATTTGTTTGCTGTCCTCCATGTTTCTCTTGTACTAGCTTAGACTACTCCCAACTCCTTCTCCTAGGACGCAGCCCTACTCCCACCGCCCTGTCTCGTGGAACGCAGCCCTACTCCCACCTCCCCGCCTCCTGGCAGGCAGCCCATCTCCCATCTCCCCGCCTCCTGGCACGCAGCCCTACTCCCACTTCCCCGCCTCCTGGCACGCAGCCCTACTCCCACCTCCAAGCCTCCTGGCAGGCAGCCCTACTCCCACCTCCAAGCCTCCTGGCAGGCAGCCCTACTCCCATCTCCCCGCCTCCTGGCAGGCAGCCCTACTCCCATCTCCCCGCCTCCTGGCAGGCAGCCCTACTCCCATCTCCCCGCCTCCTGGCAGGCAGCCCTACTCCCGCCTCCTGGCACGCAGCCCTACTCCCACCTCCCCTCCTCCTGGCACGCAGCCCTACTCCCACCTCCCCACCCAGCCCAACTCCCACCTCCTGGCATGCAGCCCTACTCCTACTTCCCGGGAAGCAAACCTACTCCCACCTCACCGCCTCCTGGCATACAGCCCTACTCCCACCTACCCACACCCTGACACTCAGCCCTACTCCCACCTCCCCACTCGCAGCCTTACTCCCACCTCCCCACATGCAGGCCTACTCCCACCTCCCTGCCTCCAGCACACAGGCCTACACCCACCTCCCTGCCTCCAGCACACAGGCCTACTCCCACCTCCCCGCCTTCTGACACACAGGCCTACTCCCACCTCCTGGCACGCAGCCCTACCCACACCCTGACACTCAGCCCTACTCCCACCTCCTGGCACGCAGCCCTACTCCCACCTACCCACACCCTGACACTCAGCCCTACTCCCACCTCCTGGCACGCAGCCCTACTCCCACCTACCCACACCCTGACACTCAGCCCTACTGCCACCTCCCCACTCGCAGCCCTACTGCCACCTCCCCGCCTTCTGGCATACAGGCCTACTCCCACCTCCCTGCACGCAGCCCTTTTTGAAACATTTTTTCCACCTACAGTACATGTTTCAGGCCTATACAGAATATTATTTTTCCTCCTAACACTGCACAAACAATGACACCAGCTGCTCCAAAGCAATGATACACTGCTATGTATTTTCTGAGGACCGGCAGCGTAAGAGACACGCAGGGTCTGACCAGCGGGTACATGTGAAACTTACCAAACAGAATCAGAACAGCAGCTGTGGTTCCGGCCCACACAGAGAATCCCAGCTCCACCACAATCTGATAGGCCAGCGGGACACACAGCCCTCCGGAGACAGCTGGAAGCAGGCGCAGGGACCAAACAGGGACATTACTACTGTATTCTACAGGAAGAGACAGGGAGACATCAGAGTGGGTATCTATAGGGGAACATTACATACTGTATTCTACAGGAAGAGACATCAGAGTGGGAAGCTATAGAGGGACATTACTACTGTATTCTACAGGAAGAGATAGGGAGTAATCAGAGTGGGAGCTATAGAGGGATATTACTACTGTATTCTACAGGAAGAGACAGGGAGACATCAGAGTGGGAGCTATAGAGGAACATTACTATTGTATTCTACAGGAAGAGATAGGGAGACATCAGAGTGGGAGCTATAGAGGGATATTACTACTGTATTCTACAGGAAGAGACAGGGAGATCAGAGTGGGAAGCTACAGAGGGACATTACTACTGTATTCTACAGGAAGAGACAGGGAGACATCAGAGTGGGAGCTATAGAGGGATATTACTACTGTATTCTACAGGAAGAGACAGGGAGACATCAGAGTGGGAAGCTACAGAGGGACATTACTATTGTATTCTACAGGGAGAGACATCAGAGTGGGTAGCTATAGGGGAACATTACTACAGTATTCTACAGGAAGAGACATCAGAGTGGGAGCTATAGAGCAACATTACTACTGTATTCTACAGGAAGAGACATCAGAGTGGGTAGCTATAGAGGGACATTACTACTGTATTCTACAGGAAGAGACATCAGAGTGGGTAGCTATAGAGGGACATTACTATTGTATTCTACAGGAAAAGACATCAGAGTGGGTAGCTACAGAGGAACATTACTACTGTATTCTACAGGAAGAGACATCAGAGTGGGAAGCTACAGAGGGACATTACTACTGTATTCTACAGGAAGAGACATCAGAGTGGGTAGCTATAGAGGGACATTACTATTGTATTCTACAGGAAGAGACATCAGAGTGGGAAGCTACAGAGGGACATTACTATTGTATTCTACAGGAAGAGACATCAGAGTGGGTAGCTATAGAGGAACATTACTATTGTATTCTACAGGAAGAGACATCAGAGTGGGTAGCTATAGAGGAACATTACTATTGTATTCTACAGGAAGAGACATCAGAGTGGGAAGCTATAGAGGGATATTACTACTGTATTCTACAGTAAGAGATAGGGAGACATCAGAGTGGGAAGCTACAGAGGGACATTACTACTGTATTCTACAGGAAGAGATAGGGAGACATCAGAGTGGGAGCTATAGAGGGATATTACTACTGTATTCTACAGGAAGAGACAGGGAGACATCAGAGTGGGAAGCTACAGAGGGACATTACTACTGTATTCTACAGGAAGAGACAGGGAGACATCAGAGTGGGAGCTATAGAGGGATATTACTACTGTATTCTACAGGAAGAGACAGGGAGACATCAGAGTGGGAAGCTACAGAGGGACATTACTATTGTATTCTACAGGAAGAGACATCAGAGTGGGTAGCTATAGGGGAACATTACTACAGTATTCTACAGGAAGAGACATCAGAGTGGGTAGCTATAGGGGAACATTACTACAGTATTCTACAGGAAGAGACATCAGAGTGGGTAGCTATAGAGGAACATTACTATTGTATTCTACAGGAAGAGACATCAGAGTGGGAAGCTATAGAGGGACATTACTACTGTATTCTACAGGAAGAGACAGGGAGACATCAGAGTGGGAGCTATAGAGGAACATTACTACTGTATTCTACAGGAAGAGACAGGGAGACATCAGAGTGGGAGCTATAGAGGAACATTACTACTGTATTCTACAGGAAGAGACAGGGAGACATCAGAGTGGGAGCTATAGAGGAACATTACTACTGTATTCTACAGGAAGAGACAGGGAGACATCAGAGTGGGAGCTATAGAGGAACATTACTACTGTATTCTACAGGAAGAGACAGGGAGACATCAGAGTGGGTAGCTACAGAGGGACATTACATACTGAACCAACAACTTACAGTATTATTAAACATGTAATAATGGCATACTATAATATACAAAGCGTAGATAAATGGGAAGACACAGTTCTATGTGATTTTTCCGTTTTAAGCTCCTGGTTGGGACCTGTAGTGGTAAATATTGCTTCACACAACAATAAACTTATCAATGCTCTGTGAAACAGGTTCAAGACACTTTAGTGCAATCTACCTTCCATTAAGTAACATTATATATTTGTTAATGTGCTTCATCTTTTACGACTTACCTGCTCCAATCCTGTTCCACATGTAATCACCTTTAAACCCACCAAGATATCCTAGAGAATGAATCAACAAAAGTGATGAAAAGAGAAAAACACACTCTAAAGCTGCATACACACACAACGATTTTTTTAATGATTATCGTTAAACGATATCGTTTAACGATAATTGATGGCAAAAATCGTTCACTTTCTGAGTCAAACGATGAACGATTATCGTTCATGCGCATTCACGTTTGTAGTTTGTCGTTTAGTCAGACTTGTCAACTCAACGATTTACATTAAGGGAATATGCAAAAATCGTTTGTAGTTCATAAAAATCGTTCATGACATTTAGTAAATGAACAACTTTAGTAAACGATTTTAGTTAATTTTTTCAAGGGAAAAAATCGTTTACTAAAATCGTTCATTAAAAAAATCGTTGTGTGTGTATGCAGCTTAAGTAACAGTATAACAGAGCTCTAGTTTAACATAAAGGTCACTCATCCCCCTACACAATTGGAGGAAGCCATGCTGAACAATAGCATGAGAATACAGCCAATAAACTAGTGACATTGCTGATGCAGCCATTTTATTGGTCTAAACCAAAATGCAGAAATAAAATGCAATATTAACTCAGTAGGTAATGATTGGCTGTTCCAGTGGGCGGAGCTCCTGGGTGGACTCCTGGACAATGGAGCAATTGCTGGATTGGAGACACCAATCAAGTTAGGGAGCAGCTAATACTTCTCTCCTGCAACCTCACACTGTTGAATAAAATCTGTACTGCAATTCACGCAATAGGCTACAATCCGCAGGAGGTAACTCCCATGTGGGAGGGCAAAGGTAATTGGCACTTCCAGGTGTAGATATCAATAATCCAGCATAATATTAATATATAATTCTGCAATAAAGTTTGTGATAAACAGGATAATGACTAAATACAGGCTTAATGTACAGATGCTATAGGTGATACAGTGTTATAGGAAGATCTGCTTACCTCCCAAAGCCAAAAGCATGTGTCCTAATGGGGGTCCGCTGTCATCCAAGAAAAATATACGTTTCATGTAGAGAGAGATGAACTGCCCATAATATACCTCATCGAAACTGTGAAACGAGAGTCACAAAGCAGCAGAATAAGTTTGTGTGATACAGGAACCCTTCCCTAGCAGTTTGGCCACCCATGTGTGTAGCTAGATAGGACAGAGCCTCTCAGGACCGAAGCAGGAGCACCCCAGTGTGTCACATTATCCCCGGGAATGGCCAGCGTACAGTACCTTCATGTCCAGTCATACCAAAACTTTACTTATAATAAAGTTCATCTCAGCGTGATGTCTGTCGGAACGGGCGAATTTAAGGCACGTCACAACCACGTTTTTCTAGAAATGAGCATGAAAACGAGCAGAGATCGCCCTCTGTATTACCCGGCAACATGCACAGCCGACCACGCTGCGGTGACGTCCGGCAGCTCAACGCGCTGAATTCAATTACCCACTTATAGTATCTAAAACTTGCTTCATTCAAAAATAAGGCACAAGAAAATACTTTAAAATTTACCTCAAAATTAGTAATGACATACAAAGATATCATCAAGATGTAATGACCTAAGGATATGTTGGTTCACATTGTCGGCTAACGGTATAATAGGCAAACCCTGCTTTACTGTGTCGTTGTTCTGAAACGATTATTATTACACTAAGTACTAGTCAGGGCAAGGATCGGGAGTTACGTCACTATAGGAACCTTACTGGCGTCAAACAGAACACCTAAAAGTCGTCAGGACTGTAGATAGGACTTACACAACAGCTTGCGGGTAAGAGAGATTCCAGAGCCGGCTGAGGATTCCCACCACGGTCAGAGTCACCAGGATCAGATTAATTTCCAATGTAATCGCAAATGGAGACTTCCGGGAGACGGACATGCTGCATGGGGTGTGGGTGGGGAGGACTAGCTGCGATGGGAGACAGAATGCAGGAAGATAAGGGAATCATGCAGGATACATATACAAGCGAATGCTCGCTGTTATCAGACATTTCAGACTGGCTGCCGTTTCCGTCAATGGGATTGCAGACAAGAAGTCTGCTGTGCATTGGAGAAATATCCCCCTCTTACTGATCACAACTTTACACTTATTTGTGGATGACATCGGGTACATGGGGTATATCAGCATAGTATGTTATACAGTTACCACCTGCTCAGTGTATTATAAGTATAGCCTAGAGAGGGGCATTGAATATTGAATTATGGGAGACTATCAATATTTAGGGACCGATTTCCAATTGATGCAAGTAATTCGCTATATCGGCTGGACGATAATTGCACCGATAGGGAATAGTTCTGTGAAAGAAGACGCTCTCGTAACGATATTAAAAAATAAACAAGATTGAATTCCCGCTAACAATAACTGCGCAGTATTAATACGCAACTAACAATCCCATATCCATCCAAAAGGTCGATCAGGACCCCACGGTGGTCCATCCCTAGTCTCACCCAAGTATCACTGCTATAAATATGGCAGAGAAACTGAACAGACATTAATAGGATCCTTTACCTGGAGACATTGCTCACTAAGGGGAGCTGTATAATACAAGGACTAAGGCTCTGTATAGAGGGTTATAGAGTTGCTGCAGCTCCCTTAAGTATTGTGGAACTACAGGTCCCAGCAATGACCGCGTGCCAGCTAATGGCTCAGCCTGCAGTACAGAAAGAAGTGCATTAGTGCAGTTATATTACATTATTTCCATACCTGCTGCTCAGTAGCTCCCTCTCTGATGACGATTCGTCACGTCTGAAAAAGGATCGCCGCTCGACTGGCTGGCTCTTGCCGGCTGGCGGTCACGTGACCCGATGAGGACGTGTGGGTCTCACGACAGCCCCAACACAGAAACACTATCAAGTTCAAACAAAAGAGGGCGCAGACGAGTCGAGTGATGAAAGTGACGCCGAGTTGTGTAAGGCGGCCATATTGTTGGTGGGGGAAACCAGTAACTGGCGGAAATATGGAGCAGGAGCACCGTTGCCGCTGTCGGCTGTTTAGCGTTACCGCCTCACCGGGCTGCTTCATTCGGACTGTCCCATGGGGAGCTCCCAGGTGTGATATCATATTGAGACGGCTGCTGTAGTTGGGCAGCGTTTAGTCAGGTCGCAGGGATGACGAAGCTGGGGCTGCAGTTTGGGTAGCAGGCGCTAGGTGGCGCTCAGTATAAACGTAATATTATTATTATCCTTTATTTATATGGCGCCACAAAGGTTCCGCAGCGCCTTACACAGTACATAAATGAGCACACGAGAAGAACAGTTAATAGTGATACAAAACAATGCAGGACAAGGACATGGTTTATAAACATAGCTGCATAACACAAGCAGCAGGACATGAGCAACCAGGTGTTAGGTGCCATTGTGTGCAGTTAGTAGTAAATGACAATATAAATAGGGGGAGAAGCACGTGAGGGACGAGGGCCCTGCTCGTGAGAGCTTACATTCTAAAGGGGAGGGGCAGACAGTCATCTGATTTTTTTTTTGCACTTCAATGTCCCTCTATCTCCCAAGTAGAAACTATTTTTCCACAGTAACAAACCTTCCTGCATTAATATATTTAACATTCACTAACAGCTATTTTGTATCAGCTATTAGTATTTAGTACAACTGGGGAAGTTCTGCAACAATTGCACTGGGGGGAATGACCACCAGAACACAGCTATCCATAGTGGACAGTCACTTGCATGTCCCCATATCTCCCAGCTGTGTCATTTTGGCAGACCAGTCCTATATATGGGGTCTGTTCTCTTAGTCAGGACTTTTGTTCTGATTCCTGCCTGGACAGATGGGAGATGTGTTTTGGTGACTGGTGCCACACATATGGCAATACAAGGGGGAGTTTATTAGGGGTGGAGGCTGGGGCAGGGGGCAACTAATAATCTTTTAACTTGATGTGGCTACCGGCCGCGCAGCGTAATTACGTCAACATCTCGTGCGCCGTGCCTTCCCTCACTTTGTCCAACTGCTCAATAAAATAACGTTAGAAGAAAACAGAATATGGTCTGTTTAGTACAGGGGTGAAGGGGGGCTCTCTGCATTGGACTTTTGGTGGTTGGGGGATGTCACCTTGAGGCATTTGAAGTCCCAGAATGCTGTGAACATGAATGGTCTCTCTAGGCTTCCAACACTACATTGTGATCCGGGAGGAATTATTCTATGTTGCTGGTGGGGGAGTCAGCCCACCCAAAACTGTACCCGGAGGAAGGCGGTCAGGCCCTGAAAATGTTGAAGGTCTATTTCCATGTTTTGCTATGGGATTGCCAAACTTGTAGTTACTGGGGAGAGAGTACCTGAGCAATCTCTGCATTGTGCTGGTGGGAGGGGGGTTACCAGAGTGGTCTCTGTATTGTACCCATAAACTCCATCTCTTGGGTTTATACACCGTGCTCACATCTGGTTTTTATTAACTAAATTCAGCCCCTGGTTTGACTTGTTCTACAGCAGCAGTATTCAATGTGTGGTCCTCCAGCTGCTGTGGAACTACACATCCCAGCATGCCCTGTCAGTTTTGCTATTATGGCATGCAGGAGGGGCATATGTTGAATACCCCTGTTCTAGAGGCTAACCGGTAAGAAGACTGCATACTGATAGGTAAGAGGGAATTTCAGAATAAGCTATTGCATCTGGGAAAGAGTTTTATACTTCTTAAACGAGAAGAGACATATCAACGTACCAGGAGTGGTCGGAATAAGGTGCTCATACTACGAGCAGGAGTTCCAGAATAAGCTCCATATTTCACTTGGGTGTAACTAGAACAGACGCTGCACTGAACTTGGGAGAGTGAGCAGCCTTAGATGGGAGTCTATAGAATTCTTCTCTGGTTAAGTCATGGAAACGTCAGATTGCCTTGGCCCGGTCCTGAAAAGAGTATTAGCAGTGCTCCTCACAAGAAGACGGTAGTTGAATGATCAGAAAAGTCAGAATCCTCATGTATTTCAGAGGCTTCTGCAAGACGGCATTAGGTAAATGATTTAGTGCAGGCAGTCACTACACATCCAGGACAGCAATGGAGTCACTGGAACCTGGCAATATGCAGCTTAACAGAAGAAAGCAGATGATTTCAGTCAACTCTTGGATATCATGATAGGCGTGGACCAATTCCCGACAGTAGGCTCCAGATGTTTTGCGTTTTACAAATATTTTTTTTTCAATTCCAAAAGAGGATATGGATAGATGTGAAACTCCACATAGACCATTCCTTAATAGGTGTGCCCACCCTAACACCACCGCTGTTCCAATTCCTACACATTTTAAAGCTGGTTTATAGTGGAAATTCAAGACCATTCTCAGGTTCATTTGCATAGTGGATGACGCCTTGTTTAGAACCCATGTAGTCAATAAGGCTGCGGAATAGTGTTTAGAGTAAAGCTGGCCACACACTAGACCAACTTGCATCCAACCAGCCAACTTGTTGATTGGTTGGAATGAAAATCTGGTAATGTATGGGAGTAACTGGTGATCAGCAATTTGCTCCTAAATGCCAGAAAACAGATGAAAATGGTCGTCAGACAAGTTTGTTAAATGTTTGATCTAAACAATTTGTTCAAACAACAGTTTTGGTCCATTTTCCAGCATTTGGGAGCAAATTGCTGGTTGTATTCCTTACCAGATTTTCATTCCAACCAATCAACTAGTTGGCTGGTTGGACAGATAATCTTTAGATGTGTGGCCAGCTTAACTCTTACAAGGCTTGAGTCATGGCTGGCAAGGTCAGAATAGGCGACGCTACATTTTTGTGGCAACGTCTTATTTTACCTTGAGTTGGATAACATTATTAGCTATGTGATTGACCAGACAAAAAAAAAAGGTCTATTCCTGCTGCTGGTAAATAAAGAACTCAGTGGGTGAGAGAGCAGGTTCCTCTGCTTGTTGTGAAGTAAATAGGCTTTCGGTCCATAAAGGAAACAGTCTGCCAAGAACTCAGGCAAATCACTCCCCACCTACTCCAAACAGCCCAAGCTTGTACTGTAAGGGAGCAGGTTAAGCCAAATCCATAGAGGAGAATCAGGGTTCAATCCCTCAGTTCCTAGAATCAGATTAACCAGTTACCAAATCTTTACTGCCTGGGTCAGGAATCGGGAGTCCCAATCCAGTTTCACTACAGAATTACTCATCTAAGTTATTTGATTCTTCCTCGCATCCTCATAAAGGTCACATAGGAAAAGGGTCCCAAGCTCTCATTCATCTCTTTAAAGCAGGTCTGTCACCAGGGGCCAGATGTACTAAGCTCTGAAAAGTAATAAAATGGAGAGTGATAAACTAGCAGCCACTCAGCCCCTAACTGTCATGTTACAGGTGGTGTTTGAAAAATGAGTTAGGAGCTGATTGGTTGGTAGCTTATCACTCTCCAGAGTTTAGTACATCTGGCCACTGGTCCTATAATGTCATGTTCTGTCTTTTTTATTTTCTCTGCATTCTTTGGGGCTATGGACATATGTAAGAAGCCAGCTGGAGTGTGAGCTTCCTACTCAAAAGGTGAGTTGGGTTGTCAGACTACACAATCCTTGCTCCATGGCTGGATCCTTAAATTAAACAAAAAATACCATTATATTGCCAGGTGGTAGATAGCCTTTAAATATTAGAATGCAATACCTAATACAGCCTGCAGATGGTGCAGTATGACTTCTTTTTTAACCATTGTATAGAGATTGCAAAACACTATAGGTCAGTGGTTCCCAAAGCGGGTGCCGTGGCACCCTGGGGAGCAGTTGGGCACTTGCAGAGGTGCCACAGGTTGGTGGTCAAGGACCACATCAAATTATTTATGGTCAGTGTGATAGGTAAAACCAGTATTAGTGGCTGCCAATGATAAAATGTGTGGATAAACGGATACACAACCACATAACTGACCCAAAGGATGGCAGGTCAGCACAATGTACTTTATGTTTATGTCTCAATGAGAAACGTTTGGCCTCGGGGTGCCATGATCTAGATGCTGATACCCTAGGGCGCCGTGATTCAGGAGCGTTTGGGAAGCACTGTGTTAGGATGTGCTGCATAAGATATGATCCAACAGAGAGAGGGACAGTGAGTGTGAGGTAACTTGCTGGGGGATGTACAGTATTATGTAGTGATTAGTTATACAGCTGCTATTTCTATGGCTACAGTAGCAGATGTTTGAGCAGCCAGTTGCAGGTGTTTCAGCAATGTCCATAATACAGAGGTTATTGTACTATACATGAGTAAGTGGGACCAGTGTTTCAGTGTTTTTTTTACTGAATAATATTCTACTTTTTATTCATACAGATAAAATAAGGTTTCGTTGCTGCTATAGTGTTGTCTTTGTTTTACAACAGTATAAACTTTATTAACAAATACAAACAGGGAAAAGTTGTCAGTATTTTGTCATAATGGCGTTTGTTACAGAACTGAACTACAGTACTGCCCACTGCGAGACCCCTGTCTTGCTGCGGACTCGCTTACAGTAAGCAGCATTTTCTTTGTGCTCGATCTTGATCACATAAAGGGCCTGATTCAGATGCGCTCGCAAGCGGGTCGATGGCATGCGCACAACGTCGCTCCGGGTCTCGTACCAAAGGGGGCGTGTTGGCGATGTTGAGTGACAGCAGGCCCCCTTTGGTGGGCGGGCCGGGGGAGTAGCCGCCCAAACGGAGGCATTCCCATGTGAACGCCTCCGTTTGGCGGCGGCTTCACTGACATCACGAGTGATGTCAGTGGGAGAGATTCCGGCTCTGTGAGAGCCGAAATCTCTCTTGGGCTTGCGGCAACGAGACCCTACCACAAGGGTCTCGTCGCAAGCCCGATGGTCTTGACCATCGCGACCATCTTCCTGGCCACTCGCTATAGCTGTGGGTGGCCACCCACAGCTATGCGAGCAGCCAGGAGGCCGCTCTAAAAAAACAAGAAGGCCGGCCCTGATTCAGAGCGAGGGCTCTGTCAGAGCGTCCGGCTCTGAATCAGGGCCAAAGTTCATATAATTATAATATAATGGATTCCTCTGAGGACAACTATATCGAGGAGACTATTAATGACGATGTGTTAGAAGCTGAAGATCCTGAATTCTATACTGAGGATCTGGAGGTAGGAGAAGCTAATGAGGAGATGCACGGCTCTGACAGCGACGTCACATATGAGTCTGCTGCCGAGAGTATGGAAGAACAGCAAACTAAGATGGAGGTACAACTACCCGCCAATAATGGCGTCATCGCAGAGTTTATCACCCAATGTGATGGAGAACAACTAGGTATAGATTACCAATACTGTCTTAGACAGCTGACCCATCCGGCAGATGAAGAGTATCTAATGGTGACCACAGAGGATGATAGAGCTGAAATCTCCATGTTTGGTGGCACAATTTACCATCATAGGAACCACTATAAAGGATGGCAGAAAATACAGATGGAATATACATCGATATGGACCCACCATGAGAGGCAGCAAAATGATAGTGCTGACTTAGGAGAACCCATAGGTGACCTGGGGGAAGACCACAGCAACATCGCCAATGGCAGCCTGGTTACAGAGAGCGAGTAGAAGCAGGAGGAGACCATGGAAACGGCTGAGGACAGAGTACAAGCGCTAAAGCAGCGTAAAAAAGACCTAAAAGCTGAAATAAAACAGAAAAAAAACTGAATTGAAAACAACTGCAGCAGCAGAAGGAAGACATCACTGAGAGGCTCAGGGAGGAGACAACGCGCTTTGGGTGGCGCCACATATTTGGAAAAATGAGATCACTGATAAATGTGTTTCGCAGGTGTAACAGGGTCGTCATACCTGTTGCATAGTGTCACCTGTCACGAGCGCTAACATCAATACCCAGTGCTGCCTGCAACTCTCACCAGCTCCCAACGCTATTGCCATCACTTAGTACTGCCTGCAGTAGTCACCTGTCACCAGCTCATAGGGCTGTCACCATCACCCAACACTGCCTGCCAATGTCATCTCTGTACCAGCTCCCAGCGCTATCATATCACTGCCTGCAATAGTCACCTCTGTCACCAGCTCACAGCGCTGACACCAACAACCAGCGCTGCCTACAAGTCATCTGTCACCAGCTCCCAGCGGTATTACCACCTGCTCCCAGTGCTATCACCATCACCCAGCACTGCCTGTTAGTCATCTCTCTACCATTTCCCAGCTCTATCAACACCCAGTGCTGCCTGCAAGTCACCTGTCGCCAGCTCCCAGTGCTATTACCAACAACCAGCGCTGCCTGCAAAATAAATTTCCGTCACCAGCTGTCACCAACACCCAGCGCTGCCTGCAAAACTCACTTGTCATCAGCTCCCAGCACTGCCTGCAAAAGTTCTGTCTCTAGTGCTTTTATCATCACCTAGCACTGCCTGCAAAACTTATCGCTGTCTCCATCTCCCAGTGCTGTCACCAACACCCAGCGCTGCCTGATATTTGCAGTCACCCATTTACATAATCTATAATTGTATCATACATAAGCATTTCCATTATATATTGGTATTGAATGTGACAATATAACCTCAGGTAGAACACTGCTGTCAGACCAGCAAAGGTCCCCAAATCTTATACGTAATATGAAAATTAATAGATTTGCTGATTACAGGAAGGAGGCACTTATGCCATATAAAATTGAGTTTTAACTTTCGCAATCACAAACATTCTTGCTTCTTGCATAGTATAGAAAAAATGTATACTATATGATTTTACCATCTATACAGCTGGGATATACAATACTGGTATCTCCCTTACCCTGGAGGGTTCTGAACAATAATTGTGAAAATGCGGAAAAAAAAAAAGGCGAAAACTTCCAACTTGTTGGTTATTATAACATGTTTGGTGTAACCAACCCAACCGGCCAATTCTTGTTCCATTGTAGGTGGAAAGTTGGAAACATTCCCACCAGCTGAGCAATTTTCAGCACAGAAGTCGGTGTTTGTGTAACTTTGGCATTTTACTATATTAACAAAATGTTTCTGGCTCTATAATGATTTGGATAATCAGGGGCACCAAGAGGAGGGGTGATTACAAAACACCAGGGCTGTCCTGGGGTCCGTGCTGCCTTAAGTTGGGTACACGCTATATGATGTATCATATGATCTATATTTCTGATGCGGATCAGACCAAGATATCATACACATCGTATAGTGTGTACACCTGATCCTTCATAACTTTGCTTCCTGGCTCCTAGTCTTCAAATGTTCTCTCAGCAAACAC
Organism: Taudactylus pleione; assembly: GCA_031769625.1. Lineage (NCBI taxonomy): Eukaryota > Metazoa > Chordata > Amphibia > Anura > Myobatrachidae > Taudactylus > Taudactylus pleione. The sequence goes on along the minus strand of JAUIMM010000895.1, from coordinate 3,386,476 downwards.
TTCTACATCAAAGCTTTCCAGCTCTCATCCTAACCCACTGCTCCATGCTCCTTCCTCACTATCTACCCCATCTGTGTCACCCCTTGTCACGATCCCAGGCTGACTCACAGATACAGGAAACTGGATCAGCTGGTCTTGACGCTGGCGCACCTCGGTCACTTACCAAAATACACGATTCTTCTGCCACCATGCAAGTTTTCGACCCTGGAGTCTTGCGATCCCCAAACAATTAACAAAAATCACCTTCCATTACACACAGGTATGTAGCATCGGCCTCACAGGCTCGCAAGTTCAATAAGAATCACGGAGAAGATGCTAGATTAAATGCGTTTAATCCCAAAAATATATTTAAGACTTAGTTACAAAAATATTAATAAAATATAATGCTCACAGAAGTGTGAATTTTTTAATAAAAAACATTCGGATTTAATATAGGAAAACACATTAAAAACAGGTTGCTGTCGTTATAACCTGAGAGGGCAGTTCATATGGAATAGGTATGTTTAGCTGCCGGATTAAATACAGACAGCGGCAGACCGGCGTGTCAAAATCCCGACAGCTGTAGAAGAGTATAGCTCTCTCCTCTCCCTCCCTTAGGGGTGTCTAACCCTAACCTCCCCCAGTTAGCACCTAAACATAACCCTCCCCCTCCCAGGGGGGCGCCTAACCCCAACTCCCCCTTCCCTAACCCTCCCGGGGGTGCGTAATCCTAAATCCCCCCCAGGGGTCCCTAAATCTAACACCCCCAGTGGCTAGACGCTAAGACACCTGGCATACTTTCGTTTGGTATGCGGGGTGTCGAGATTCCGTAGTGGGGCTAATGATAGGCGTCGGGATTTCGACGCCTGTCTTTAGTTCTATGTCGGGATAGCGGCGGGCGGGATAGCGATTTTGAGGTCAAACTCACCAGTAGAGGGATGCAATTTGCGTTGACCAAGAAGCTGCCACTAATTTGCACTTTAGTACATTTCGCCCTGAGTCACATTCCCTAATATGTGCATTTTTGTGACTGACCACAAGATGGGGACATAGAGCTCGCAGCACCCATCTGGATCCAAAGTGCTGTATTCTGTAATGACAGTGAATAAACAAATAGTAAACCAGAACAAAAAAGTGTCCTACTTAATTAATGTCGTAAGACACATAAAAAAAAAATTTAAAATAGATATCCGAGGTGTCCCCGTAAACCTTTGCTGGCGGGTTGAGAAAGGATTTAAACATACTGTATATTGTGAAATTTCATAGGTGATTCCATGTCAGGATTAAACAATATGAAGTTCTCTAGAAAGGACCAAGACAATGATACCGAAGGAAACAGCTGCTCTTTACTTTACAAGGGCGGCTGGTGGTACAGTAACTGCCACTCCACCAACCTGAATGGATTACCACTTGGAGAAGCATGCCACCTACGTTGATGGCATCAACTGGCACACTGGAAAGGGGCACCACTACTCCTTCAAGCATGTAGAGATGAAGATTAGGGCCGTATCTTGATGAACAGTACAGTGCTTCTTTAGTCAGGAAAGAAATGGCAAGTTGTTTGCTTGATGCTACCATATTTCTTAAATATACTGTTTATACACATTATGCTATAGCAGACCTCGTTCTACTGGGTATAGGAATATGTAAGTTGCACAGATACCTTTTATGTAGTGTTTTCGCATAAAACGCAATCACTCGTTCCTTGAATAATCATCTCAGCTGCTATATGCGGAAACCATACAGCTCATAAGAGACACACAAAAACGATTACTACAACCAAGACGTAAATTGAAAATTGCCCACACACAAACTATTGAACCATTTCCATGGAAATATCTGTGACTCTCACAAAATAAATTAACATTAATATTTTATTTGTTGCCTTTAAAATACATCAGCTGTCTAATTTCTGCATGAAAACTCACAGCAATAGAGGTAGAGAGACCACCTAACCTGTACAGCGCTGCGGACCACTTGTGATGCTTTAAAAATAAAATAATTATACCTGTATCTGTTTCAGCAGATAGTGCGCCCTCTAGTGTGTGTTGGTAACTTTTCTTTTAATCTTAGCATTGAGAGGATTAATACTTGTCTGCTTGTTTAGCTGATGAATGTTATCAGTATGATGTTATTGCATGTGAAATAGAATGGACTATGAAACAAATTAACTGGACTGAGGGAAATATGTACAAAAATAAATGTACAGGTTGAGTCTCCTATATAAAAATATTCCGAAATACGGAATTTTTGAGCGTGACAGAGATAGTGAAACCTTTGCTTTCTGATGGTTCAATGTACAAACTTTGTGTAGGGGACAAAATTACTACAAATAGTGTATAAAATTACCTGCAGGCTGTGTGTATATCAGTGATTCCCAACCTCGGGCCTCAAGGCACACCAACAGCCCAGGTTTTAGTGATATCCAGGCTTGAGCACAGACGGTTAAATCAAAGTAACTGAGGTACTAATTAAGTCCCCTGTACTCAAGTATGGCTATCCTTAAAACCTGGACTGTTGGCGTGCCTTAAGGACCATGGTTGGGAACCCCTGGTGTATATGATACATAAATGCATTCTGTGTTTAGATTTGGGTCCCATCCCCTGGAAATTATGGTATGCAAATATTCCAAAATACAGACAAATCCGATATCTGAAATAATTGGTTGGTTACCAGAATTATTTTGGATATAAATTCATATTAATGTTTAGTGCTAAATAGCACCAAGAAGTATATTTACTAAAGGGTGGTTTTTGCAACCACAGAATTTTTTTACATGTAAAACCACAGGAAATCAGACGGTCACTAAACAATACAGGTGGCGAGGCGAGGCATGCTGTCTGAGCAATCTGCCCAATCAGAAGTCAAGGACTCCCAATACACTATTAATGAAAGCCATATTATTGTATTAATATATAGGGTAGGGGAATAGAGGGTATTATTGGAGAGATAAAATTGTGAGAAATAAAGTACCAACCAATCAGCTCCTGTTATTTTCCAAACAGTCTGTAAAATGTACGTAAGAAGCTGATTGATTAGTAGAGGAGATGCAGCTGATAATTTAGGGGGCAGGGCTGGGCTCTTTACATCATTAGGCCTCACCCCAACATTATTGTTAGATCCTTTTACTGATTTGACCACTTTCACACCTTGAAAAGACATACAAGCCTCCCACCCTTTTATTGGGGGAGTGCATTAATCCAGATATTATCACACAGACTTTGGTTTATTTTCTCAATTGACTTTTAGTATTTGATTTGTTTTTGTAGTATATACTGTATGTCAAATACTATCTGACAAAAAAAAAGTATTATAATGGGTAACGCTCATGGGCATCGAAACGGGTTTGCAAGGGGGCAGTTTTCTCTCTCCCCCCCCCCCCCCCAACCAAGATTTAAAAGGCGCAGTGGCTGTGGACGGTCAGGGACTGTGCAATAGGCTGCATGGTCCCTGCACCGTGCAGCCTATTGCACCTTTAAGTTAAAACACTGCACATTACACCTTCTCCTTCGCCGTGCAGGTAAGAGGGAGGGAGGTCGGTGGGCACCAGAACAATTCTATTTAAGGATTTTTCCACCCTTATTCATAGTTCATAGGTGGATTGTGTGTCCTTATAGTGGATCTCAGAACCTCTTTAACCTACACGTTTTGCCGCCTTCTTATGAGACTTCATCAGGGACTGACTCCATACTCCGTACATAGGATAATATAATCACCAATGATTGTCCACAGATTAAATTGTTTTTCAATAAAAATGCAAAAATTTCCCATCTATATATAGGTGTGTTTGTAACATGTACGGTATAAGATATTTTCGACCATTTAACTATCTAGATAGACACCGGATGTTAAGGTGCGTACACACTGGTCGATAAAGTGGACGACTGAACGATAACGATATCGTTCAGTCGTCCACTTTATGGTCCATTTTTAACCCCAAAAAGATGAACGATAACGACGACGCGCGTTCCCGCGGGTCGTTCGTCATCATCATCGTTCATCGGGCTGACATGCAGGCCAGCCTGACGATCTCGTCAGGTTGCTGCATGTCAGGGAATGGGGGAAGAGAGCCCGGCGCTGAACGATATCGCTAATGATATCGTTCAGCGGCTGTGCTCAATGTCATGAACGACATTGAGCACAGCCTGCCGGGGACACACTACACGATATCGCTCAGGGAGCATATCGTGTAGTGTGTACACACCATTAGACAGACAATAGGCCAACCGTCACAAAAAGGTCAACACACTAAAGGTCAACATGTACAAGTGGTCAACAGGTTGCAATTTTACTTCAGTATACCATAGTAACATCTGACAAAAAGGTCTAAAAGCACTGAAGCCGTAATTTTGAACACCAATACTTGTGTAATTCTCAAAACTTTTGTCCATGGCTGTAATCTATATCAAGGGGGAGCATTACCCCAAATAGTACCTTTACATGACATGTAGGGAAATATTCAGTAATTTATTAAAACTAGACCACTCATTAACTTTGCAAACTCAGTCCTCAGGTGTATTCAATCCTAACAGACATATTATAAAGTCCAAGTTACACTGATAAAAATCTGTATAAAATTAACTGCTGATTAAATTTCAAAGCGATGATTTTCGTGACAGGTGGAATGAACTCCGACCCCTCCCACCAGTGTCAGTGATGTCACTTCCAGACCGTACCAGCATAAACACACATCTGTAGTCTTCATACACTTCTTTTATATCTCATACTTACCACACATTACCTCATGATGACATCACAGGCACTCCCCAAAATCACATTATCTACAACCAGTATTGAAGAAAAAAAAATAAATGGACACATTGATGCACAGGTCACATACAGAAAAGAAAATGCAAAGTCCCAAAAAAGTACAATAGTACTAAAAATAATCTATATAACATCAAGTTCTGCTAAAATGTAATCACATCGGTGCACATAAGGCATAACATGCATGGTGCACATCTACCACCAAGTCTTCCCTAAACAAGTACATAATCTTCTGTGAGGTGCGATAACACAATCTAGGCATGTGTGCATTCACATTAGGTCTGCGGGGCACAGCGCATGCCACAGCTAGATTGTGCAACAACTGGAAGAACGGAAGACGGACCCCCAGAGACAGAGGGACAGGAGAGCAAAAGGAGGGAAAAAAACCAACAAGAGTGAGCGAGAGTGGTACACACAAGTATGTATCGCTGGGTACAACAAATACTAGCGTTCTAGGTGGGGGACTATATAATTTTCAAGAATAATTAAATAAAGTTTATTACTTTTAATCACAGTACTAGAGCGCACTGTTGTAATTAACTGATCTTTGTCCTGTAGCTCTGTTGATAGGCCAGATTGCATCATTGTTGACTTTATTTAAACTCCCCATCTTAAGGTGTCAGGATTAAGCTCTTTTTTATTTATACAGACCAAAGACCTAAATGACACTAAAATGTATACCATCACTATGAAAGAAACACACAACACTTTCTTTACAAATGTAATAAAATGATAATCAGTTACACAGTCCATTCATATTATTCCATTTTAGTTGATCCAGAAGAAACAGAAACAATGAATATTTGCCCTAGGGGTGACGGCTGATTTCCCCAACTCTAAATTTTCGGTCAAACTATCCATCAATAAACAACGGGGTACATTTATTCTGCAACGCTTTTTAAAGCCGCAGCGTCTATGGCAGCTGGATTTAAAGGGACTAAACCATACAATTCAGAACATGGCCTTTGTTTTTTAATGTTTGGGAAATAGTTTTTGAGAAATCAGTCTGTACCCCATAAAAATCCTAACTGACACTGTGGGGTAAATTTACTAAAGTGAGAGAGTTTTTAGAAATGGAGATGTTGCCCATAGCAACCAATAAGATTCTAGCCATTATCTTCTACAAGGCACTAGTTAAATGTTAAGTAGAAGCTGATTGGTTGCTATGGGCAACATCTCCATTCCTAAAAACTCACTTAAGTAAATATAACCATGGGAATCAATATAGGAGTGTATTGCTAGCCCTAAAAGTATTTTGGGTTTTTAAATTGAGTGAAATGGCCGTTCTATGCATATTTGCATAGGTGTGGAAACATGATAAAAAGCTATTAAAAAATAAATAAACTGTAGTTAATTTGGGGGGTATATTAAAATGGGTGCTAGTATATTTGTGTGTCTATAAAAGCGCAGTTTAAAAAAGCACAAGACAAAATGCACCTGCTGCAGCCCCCTGCAATCCTAAAACATCTGTCCCACCCATACAGCTCCCCAAAATACCCGAGCCAGTACTTTATATCCATTTTCCAACACTTTACATTTAATTCCCCCCAATAATTAAATGTCGTTTTAGGGGTGAAAATGTAATTTTTTTTTTTTGCCTAATTAGTCATTAGGAGGGGTGTCCGAAGGGTTCTGAACAAATTCCCCACAGTCAAAAATAGGGATTTTGCAAAGTTTTATCACCTGCTCTGAGATGGGGAAAACTTTTTGCCGGTTTCTGTCTATGAAGTTTTCGCACCAGCGGAATATGAGAACTATATAAATAACAATCACGGGCATCTGCCATAACTGAAGTCACCTTAACCCTACATCTTTGTTCTCATCAATGGCCATATTTACAATTAGAATCAGAGACACTGGGGCTGATAAGGTACAAAATGGGCGTAGGTTACACCCATACGCATAGTAGGCATATTTTTGCTCATATGCCAAAATCCAGCTGTGGTCCACGCTTCCAAAGTAGAAAATACACCGACTATACGACAGGAAGAGGTCATAGAACAGACAAAAATGTCAGAGTCCTGAAGCAGGCATCCCGAAAGGGTTAGGATACCAACAACCGATGGTGAGTATCATAACCCCACACCACCATACTAATCATCACCCTAAGCCTAGTCCTTAGCGCCGACATGCCAGCGGTCAGGAGTTTGACCGATCTATATACATATTAAATATAACCTGTAAAAATGTTAAATCTTTTTAAAAATAATGCACGACAGTCTTTGCTGTGAATCTTCTTATTTACAAACATATATAAATCTAGTTTAAGCAGCCTTTCCTCAGAGCCAACGAAAAAAAACAAATAAATTCCATGTAAAGTGCGACAAGTCAGGCCAGCAGCATCCTCTCTGTATTACAGTCCATCGCGGAGATGTTTTCCAGTTTCCCCCGGATTAGAAACTGGAATTACACACACGTTTCAATTCTTGGGATGGATGTTGCTAGGGTTCCATCATTAATCTTGTCCTTGGTCCTCGGTTTTCCACTAAACACAACATAGAAATAGATATTTTATTATGCAATAAAATTCAATGCAAGACTGCAATAGCCACAGACATACTGACAATATAGACACAGTGGAAGTAACATCTCTCTATTCCAGTGGTTCTCAAACTCGGTCCTCGGGACCCCACACAGATAACTTTTTCCAGGTCACCCAGCAGGTGCACAGGTGTATTCATTACTCACTGACATATTTTAAAAGATCCACAGGTGCAGCTAATTATTTAACTAGTAATTATGTGAGGAGACCTGCAAAACATGCACTGTTTGGGGTCCCGAGGACAGCGTTTGAGAACCTGTGCTCTATTCCACTCACCCACCATATAGTTACAGGCAGACACTAGGGGGTAAATTTCCTGAAGTGAGTTTTAGAAGAGTTGTTGCCCATAGCAACCAGATTCTAGCTATTATCTTCTAGAAGGTGCTAGTTAAATGTTAAGTAGAATCTGATTGGTTGCTATGGGCAACATCTCTTCCAAAACTCACTTCTAAAGACGCTCACTTTAGTAAAATTTACCCCTAGGCCTAAAAGGCGCACTACACAATATCTATGCCTAATCCTAGACAAACTGCCAGTTCCTTTTCACTACACCCGAAAAAATATATGAGATATGGTAAGAACTTACCCTTGTTATCTCTATTTCTACGAAGTCCATAGGGTTCCACAGGATACCTTGGGGTATAGGTGTGACGTCAGTCGCAGGGCACCAAAGAGTTAAGCTTTCAGCCTCCCAGGATGCACTGTGTCCCCCTCCTATACCCCGCCCCCGAGCCAAGGCACCTCAGTTACCAAGCCATAGGCCGGAGGAGAAGGAAGAGAGAGAACAAAGATCTGGACACATACAAGAATCACATTCTCACCAGAGGGAGACGGAAAACCAGTGACCAGAGCAAAGCCCATCTGCAGCACAGGTGCGACAGGGCGGGAGTCCTGTGGAACCCTATGGACTTCGTAGAAAGAGAGATAACAAGGGTAAGTTCTTACCATATCATATTTTCTACTTCAGGGTCCATAGGGTATCCACAGGATACCTTGGGGATGTCCCAAAGCAGTATCCTTTAAGGGTGGGGACGCTCCTGTGCTGAAAGGAGAATCCGCCGCCCGAAGGAAGCATCCTGAGAGGCGAAGGTGTCAAACCTGTAATACCTCACGAAGGTATGGACAGAGGACCACGTAGCAGCCTTGCAGATCTGGACTGCAGAGGCACCACGTCGAGCTGCCCACGAAGGACCCACAGACCTAGTGGAATGAGCCTTCAGAGAAGGAGGAACCGGTAGACCTTCATGAAGATAAGCTCCAGAAATAGCCATACGGATCCAGGCTGCCAAAGTTTGCTTTGAAGCAGGCCAACCCTTTTTACGGAAGCCATAGAGGACAAACAAAGCGTCCGACTTCCTAAACGAAGAAGTGCGGTCAACATAAGTCCTTAAGGCCCGCACAACATCCAAAGAGGCCTCACCCACGTAAAGACCCGGTGAGTTAAAGGCCGGAACAACGATTTCCTCGTTAACATGAAACTGGGAAACAACTTTGGGAAGAAACTCGGGCCGAGTGCGGAGCACTGCCCTGTTCCCATGAAAAACCAAGAAAGGGGGTCTACAAGAAAGAGCCCCTAACTCAGAAACACGTCTGGCCGAAGCAATAGCCAGAAGGAAAACAGTCTTAGCTGTTAGCCATTTAAGATCCACTGAGCCCAGCCATTTAAGATCCACTGAGCCCAGTGGTTCAAACGGCGGTCCTTGGAGAGCCCTCAGGACCACAGCCAAATCCCAAGGCGCCACAGGTGGAACAAAGGGCGGCTGAATGCGGACAACACCTTGCATAAAGGTGCGCACATCCGGGATTGTAGCAATCCTACGGTGAAACCAGACAGACAGGGCCGAAACCTGTACCTTCAAAGAAGCAAGGCGAAGCCCATGATCTAGTCCCGCTTGCAGGAAGGCGAGAATCCGAGACAGACGAAACTCCCGCGGTGCATAACCTCTCGGTCGACACCACTGAAAGAACGTATGCCACACGCGATGGTATATCCTCGTGGAAGACGGTTTCCGAGCTCGCAACATGGTACGCACCACAGAGCTGGAAAACCCCCGGGACCTCAGCATGGCCGTCTCAACAGCCACGCCGTCAAAGACAGCAGAGTCAGGTCCGGGTGACGACAAGGACCCTGACAAGAGGTCCGGTCGTAGCGGCAACCGCAGAGGACTGTCCACGGACAGACCCTGAAGGTCTGAGAACCAGTGCCGTCTGGGCCACGCGGGAGCTATCAACAGGAGCGTCCCTCCTTCCTGTTTGAATTTCCGGATTACCCGTGGAAGAAGGGAGACCGGAGGGAACAGATATGCGAACCGGAACGTCCACCGGACGGACAGAGCATCCACCAGTTACGCCCCTTCGTCTCTTGTGCGAGACCCGTACACCGGCAACTTGTTGTTGTGCCGGGACGCCATGAGGTCGATCTCTGGAAGACCCCATCTGTCCACCAGTAGTTGAAAAACGTCCGGGTGCAGGGACCATTCCCCCGGATGAACGTCCTGGCGACTTAGAAAGTCCGCCTCCCAATTGAGCACTCCCGGGATGAAGACCGCTGATATGGCCGGAAGATTGCGCTCCGCCCAAACCAGGATCCGAGACACCTCTACGAGAGCCGCCCGGCTTCGGGTTCCTCCTTGCCTGTTTATGTAGGCCACGGTGGTAGCGTTGTCCGTCTGGACCTGTACCGGGTGACCCTGGAGAAACCGATGTGCCTGCTGGAGAGCATTGAAGACCGCACGGAGTTCCAAGATATTGATTGGAAGCTCCGATTCTGTCGGAGTCCACCTGCCCTGCTCCCCAGCCCCGAAGACTGGCGTCCGTAGTTAACAGGACCCAATTTGGAATCCAGAACGGACGTCCCTCGCTGAGGTGGGTCGTCTGTAACCACCAAGCAAGGGACAGGCGAACCTCCGGGGTGAACACAATCGTCTGGGACTTCAGAGACTGAGGCAGCCCGTTACACTTTGACAGGATCAGGTGCTGCAGAGGTCTGGAGTGAAACTAGGCATATTCCACCATGTCGAACACCGACATCATGGAGCCCAGTAACCTCATCGCCGAGTGTAGAGACACCTGGCGGCTGTGCAGACAACTGCGCACCCTTGACTGCAAAGCAGAGATCTTTCCCTCTGTCACGAAGATCTTTTGCTGTCCCGAGTCCAATAAGGCTCCAATATGCAGAATCCTCCGAGACGGGATTAGAGTGGACTTCTGCCAGTTGATTAGCCAGCCGTGCCGTTGCAGCAGGGCAATGGTCAGGTCTAAGTGGCGTAACAGCAGCTCTGGAGATCCCGCCACCAATAACAGGTCGTCCAAGTACGGCAACATGCGGACTCCCTGCAGCCACAGAGAAGCCGCCATGACCGCCATCACCTTGGTGAAAACACGTGGTGCTGTTGCCAGGCCAAAAGGTAACGCCCGAAACTGGAAGTGGTCGCTGCGGATTGCAAACCTGAGGAACTGTTGATGGCGCAAAAGAATAGGGACATGCAGGTAAGCGTCCTGTATGTCCAATGACACCATGTAGTCCCCCGGTTCCAGCGCCAGAATGATGGACCGTAGGGTCTCCATCCGAAACTTCGGTACCCGCAAAGACTTGTTGAGTGCTTTGAGGTTGAGAATCGGACGATACGACCCATTGGGTTTCTGTACCAAAAAAAGATTTGAATAGAAACCCTGGCCCCTCTGGGAGAATGGAACAGGCACTATAACTCCAGCCTGGAGCATAGTGTGCAATACCTTCCGCATTTCCGTAGCCTTGTTCCGGTCTGATGGTAGACACGTGGTGAAGAATCGAGCCGGGGGTCTGTGCCGGAAGGAGAGGGCGTACCCGTGGGAGACCACCTCCAGAACCCAAGTGTCTGTCGTAGTGACCGACCAACACTGAGCGAACTGCAGCAGGCGGCCTCCCACCCTGGGATCCCCCAAAGGGAGGCCCGGACCTTCAGGCCGCAGGCTTGTCATCTGGCTTGGGGGCCGGACGTCTGGTACTCCATGCCTGCTTCCGGGGCTTGACCGATTTCCTAGTGCCAGCCTGACGAGGAAACGACTGTGGTTTGGGCCTGCCCTGGGCCCTAGATGACCGAAAGGACGATGGTCCAGAACCAGAAGGAGCAGCGGCCGACGGGAGACAAGCCGATTTGGCTGCCGCCAGCGTGGCCACAATCTTATCCAGATCCGGACCGAAGAGAACTTCTCCGGTAAACAGCAAGGCTTCCAGACCCTTCTTGGAATCTGCGTCCGCCTTCCAGGATCGCAGCCACAAGGTGCGACGAGCAGCTACCGCTGCTGAAGAAATTCTAGACACCAGAGTACGAATGTCTAGAGCCGCCTCGTTGATGCAAGTGGCCGAATCACGGAGATTGCCAATCAACTCCGCCTGTTCGGCCGGACAGTCGGCATCAAAAGAAGCCTCTAATGAATCCGCCCAGCGCTCCATCGCTCTGGCAACCCAGCAAATGGCCATAGCCGGCCGTGCTGCCCCCCCCCCCCGGCAAGGGAATAAGCGGACTTCAGGCAGATTTCCACCTTGCGGTCCGTAGCATCCTTAAGGGAGGACATGGATGGCATCGGCAATGTGGCACTACGGACAAGACGGGTCACGTGAGAATCCACCTGTGGAGGGGATTCCCACTTAGCAAAATAATTATCCGCGAACAGATAAGCCACCGCCAGGCGTCTCTGCGGCTGGTATCTTTTGCCAGGCTGTTTCCACGCCTCCTCTAAATGGTCCACCAACTGACCCGAAAGAGGAAAGACTGTGGCATCGCCCTTCACATCTTTGAAAAAGGCATATTTAGACTTAGCCGCTGGGGGAACTTCGTCCTCAATCACAAAGGCTGTGCGGACCGCCCGAATATGTCCAGGAATATATAATTTGGACTTATCATCAGCGTCCTTAGTATGGAGAGGTTCCTGATCGTAAGGATCCAGAATCTCCCCATCATCAGACGTCCCTTCGTCATCCTCATAAGGAGCCGACAGAGACGCCACCGGCCGTTTATGAGGCCGCATCACAGACTCCCCTTGCAATACATCCGACAAGTGCTGTACAGAACTCGTCAGGGAGTTAACCCACGCTGGCTCCTGAGAAACCGGGAGCGGGGAAATAGGGAGACTGTGGGGTACCACCAATTGTCGTGGGAAACCCTGCATGGGTGACGGCACCACAGACTGCTGGGACAAACCCATCGGAGTAAACGCGGGCTGCGGAGCTAACTGGCCCACTAAAGCTGTTAGCGCCTGAGCGAAACAAGCCCAGGGCGGCTCCTGTACCGGTGCTGTAACCGTAAGAGGCCGCGCCATGGACAAACACTGCCGGCAAAGGCCCTCCGCGCTACCCTCCCCCTCCGCTAACGGTACTTTACACGTGGCACACTGTAGCCGGAGGGGAAAATCACTTTCAGACATGATGGCACCACGTATGTGACCCCTCTCACCAATTATATATTAAATAGGCGAGAGACCACCCTGCAGCACCGCACCGCAAGGGCTTAGCAGAAAGAACTGGGACAGTAATAAAGCTGACAGTTTAGAGAAGAAAAGTTACAGGCAGCGCTAGCACAGTCACATACAATGCAAAGAAATCAATTCCTGCACTAACAGCGCTGATCACTCAACTACACAGACACAGGGCCTGGTAGGACACAGCGCTGCATACACAGACCTGACCACAGCGGAGGAGAGGTATGCGGGGGGACCCAGACCACGATGCTTCCGTCCAGTGCTTCCAGCAGCGTTCACCATGCGTTGGAGAAGATGGCCGCCGAGGAGCAGAGAGGAGGCTGGCCTGGGGGAGGAGCGCTGACACAGGGCCAGTCAGCACAGTGCAGAGAGGGCTGTGTGCAGCGGGGGAGGCGCCGGCTGTGAGACAGGGAAGGCGCGCTCCCCTGGCATGCATTTAACCCCTGGGACGCCGCAGCGCTACCGCTCTGCTGCGGTCCGCTGTCCCAGGGGGTAGTGGAAGCGCAGGTTGGTCGCCTGGCTCCACGCTGCAGCCAGTCCCCAGGGAGCCCCCTGCCTGGGGACTTAAAACCATGTGATCAGCGGGGACCCACCGCGGGACCCCACTGCTTACCTCTGTCCCCCTTGAATCCGGCCATGGTCCGGAACATCTGGGGTCACCGCTAGCTGTGACCCCAGATGTCCACCAGCATCCCCGGATCAGTACCGGCGTTCTGGTACCGGCGGGGTGTAGGGAAGACAGCATGGACGTCAGGACTGACTGTCCATCCAGATGTGCAGCCACAGCTGCATGAAGAAAAAGCTTCAGGGGCTCTTCTAGCCCCCACTCCAACAGGTGCACCAGACTCCGGCCGGGCACCAAACTAAACTGAGGTGCCTTGGCTCGGGGGCGGGGTATAGGAGGGGGACACAGTGCATCCTGGGAGGCTGAAAGCTTAACTCTTTGGTGCCCTGCGACTGACGTCACACCTATACCCCAAGGTATCCTGTGGATACCCTATGGACCCTGAAGTAGAAAACCCCATATACACACACACACACGAGTGATGACCCCTTGACCCTTACTCACATAACATATTCACCCCTTCCCCATGCCATTCACCTGCCATCCAAAGCAGATGGTGATAAACATGAGTACAGAGGTGAAGACGAGACAGGGAGGAAAGTAGGAAGAGAAGGTAGGAGAGGGTTAAGGCGGGTATCCACTTGTGGATACCCGCCTGTATATCTACTTGTAGATATACAAACGACAGCACGATTACGACATTGCAATCGTGCTCTCATTTGTATATCTAGTGATGTGCCTACACTGAACGTTCACTCGTTCAGTCCAGGGCACATTCCTCATCCCCGCACATAATGAACCTGACGAGATCGTCATGTTGACCAGCATGTACGGGCGATGTCGGAAGCGACCAGCGGGCACGCGCATCGCTGGTCGCTTCCGACCAAAACATGCCCGATGCATGCGCGATTTGCAAGCGATTGCACGATAACGATGTCGTTATCGTGCAATCGTTTGGCTAAATCGCTAATTGGATACCCCCTTTAGACAAGAGGATGGGATACATGATAGGGGCTACCCTGGAAAGTAACTCTGCTCATGGCTGCTGGTGCTATTGTAGGAGTCATCACCATGTAGCAAAGCAATGGTGGGCCAGTCCCCCTTTAGTCAGGGATAGCTTTTACCCAACACAGATCTGGGGATAGTGATCGTGCAGAGAGCAATAACGGTACAAGGGATTCATAGCTGAACTGATGCATTCCAGATTACAGTACAACTTATTGAACCGGTGTGAGTGGCTCTGCTACCCTATGCAGGAGCCTCTATGTTTACTGGCCAGGGATCACCGGCAGCCCCAGTATTCTAGGGTAGATGTATAATAAAGGGGCATTTGTGCATGGCGTTCTAAGAGAAGGCCCATCATGTATATCCAGTATTGGATTCTAGATAGGAGAGGTCCTAAAAGATCTTCTCACAGCCTCCGGCTTTGCTAGAAAGAGAAAAGACAACTTTAAGGAAGAGAATGCTACTCTCAATAAGAGTAAGTCATCTAAAAACCCTGAAGTAAAACAAATAAGGCTTTATACCCATTGCTGTTCTGTTTCGCATTAAAAAACAAGAGATATGGTAAGATCTTACCTTTGTTATCTCTGTTTCTACGAAGTCCATAGGGTCCACAGGGTTGACCTTGGGGTTATAGCTGGAACAGGATCCATGGGCACCACACAGTTAAGCTTTTAGCTCCCAGGATGCACTTGGGTCCTCCTCTATACCCCGCCCCCGAGCCACAGGCACCTCAGTTGGTAAGCAGCCTAGGCCGGAGGAGAATATGGAACAGAGAGAAGGAAGACTGGAACACACAAGAAACCATACTCACAGCAATAGGAGACGGAAAACCGGTGACCAGCCACACAGCCCATTTGAAGCCAGGTGCGTCAGGGCGGGCGCCCTGTGGACCCTATGGACTTCGTAGAAACAGAGATAACAAAGGTAAGATCTTACCATATCTCTTGTTTTCTACTTCAGGGTCCATAGGGGGTCCACAGGGTTGACCTTGGGGATGTCCCAAAGCAGTACAACTAAGGGCGGGGACGCTCCTGTGCTGAAAGGAGTACCCGGCGCCCAAAGGATGCATCCTGAGAGGCAAAGGTGTCAAACGCATAGAACCTCAAAAACGTTTGAATTGAAGACCAAGTGGCCGCCTTACACAGCTGAACAGCAGAAGCGCCACGTCTAGCAGCCCAAGAGGGACCCACAGAACGAGTGGAATGAGCCTTAACAGAGGCTGGCACAGGTAAGCCCTCCTGTGCATAAGCCTCACAAATAACGGAACGAAGCCAACGGGCTAACGTTTGTTTGTTGGCAGGCCAACCCCTCTTGTGAAAACCAAAGAGGATAAACAAGGAATCAGACTTCCTAACCGAAGCCGTCCGGTCTACATAAATTCTAAGCGCCCGGACCACATCTAAGGAAGTCTCACCAGCTGAAAGATCAGGGGACTGAAAAGCTGGCACAACAAGTTCCTGATTAATATGGAACTTCGAGACCACTTTGGGCAAAAACTCAGGACGAGTGCGGAGCACCGCTCTGTCCTGGTGAAAAATCAGGAAAGGAGGGCGACAGGAAAGCGCCCCCAATTCAGACACCCTCCTGGCCGAAGCAATTGCCAGGAGAAAAACCGTCTTAAATGTCAGCCACTTGAGCTCCACCGCCTCAAGAGGCTCAAACGGAGGACCCTGCAGGACCCGTAGCACCACCGCCAAGTCCCAAGGAGCCACAAAGGGAGGCTGGATCCTGAGAACACCTTGGAAAAAGGTGTGAACGTCTGGTAGTATTGCAATCCGCCGTTGAAACCACACGGACAAGGCGGACACATGAACCTTCAGAGATGCAAGGCGTAAGCCAAGATCCAATCCTGACTGAAGAAATTCCAAGATCCTAGAAACTCGGAACACCTGAGGATCATAAAGTCTGGACTCACACCACTGAAAGTAAGTGTGCCACACTCTGTGATAAATCCGTGCTGAAGCAGGCTTGCGTGCCCTGAGCATGGTACCAATAACCGAACTGGAGAAGCCCCGAGACCTCAAGACGGCTGTCTCAAGAGCCACGCCGTCAAAGACAGCCGACCCAGATCCGGGTAAAGGCAGGGCCCCTGAGACAACAGGTCCCGACGTTGAGGAAGAAGGTACGGAGCGTCGATGGAGAGGCTCCTCAGATCGGAGTACCAAGGACGTCTGGGCCACGCCGGAGCTACCAGCACGAGCATGCCGCCGTCCTGCTTGAATTTCCGCAGAACCCGAGGAAGCAGGGATATCGGAGGAAACAGATACGCCAGGTGAAACGTCCATGTCACCGACAGCGCGTCCACCAGACTTGCACCTGCGTCTCTTGTCCTTGACCCGTAAACGGGCAACTTGTGATTGTGACGGGAGGCCATCAAGTCCAGCTCCGGCAGTCCCCACCTGTCCACGAGTAGCTGAAACACCTCTGGGTGAAGCGACCATTCCCCGGGATGCACGTCGTGACGGCTGAGGAAGTCCGCCTCCCAATTGAGGACTCCGGGGATGAAGACCGCCGAGATCGCTGGAATGTGACCCTCCGCCCAAGACAGGATACGAGACACCTCCGACATCGCTGCCTGACTGCGAGTTCCGCCTTGGTGATTGATATACGCCACCGTGGTGGCGTTGTCGGACTGCACCTGTACCGCCCTTCCGTGAAGAGCGGGGCCGGACGACTGCAGGGCCTTGTATACTGCCCGCAGTTCCAGGATGTTGATGGGGAGAAGTGCTTCTTCCGCTGACCAACGACCCTGAAGCGACAAAGAGCCGGTCACTGCCCCCCAACCCCGGAGACTGGCATCCGTCGTGAGCAGGACCCAGTCCGGGATCCAAAATGGGCGCCCCTCGACCAGATGAGCTGTCTGAAGCCACCAAGCCAAAGATAGCCGAACGTCCGGAGACAACACCAGCACCTGAGAGCGGATCCGGTGAGGTAACCCGTTCCATTCTGATAGAATCAGCCCCTGCAGGGGCCGGGAATGGAACGGGGCAAATTCCACCATGTCGAATGTCGACACCATGGACCCCAGAACTCTCATAGCCGAATGGACCGACAGGCGGCAACGGCTCAGGCAACTGCGTATCCGCAGCTGTAGTGAGGCGACCTTCTCCGGAGTCAGGAAGATCCTTTGCTGACGCGAATCCAGCAGAGCTCCCAAATGAACCATCCGCTGTGATGGAATCAGAGAGGACTTTTTCCAATTTATCAACCACCCGTGCGCTTGCAGGCAAGCGATCGTCAGGTGGAGATGTTGAAGCAGTACCTCCGGGGAGCTCGCCAGCAACAGGAGGTCGTCCAGGTACGGCAGCAGCCGTACATTCTGGTTCCGAAGATGTGCGGCCATGACCGCCATAATCTTCGTGAACACCCTCGGTGCCGTGGAGAGACCAAAGGGTAGCGCCTGGAACTGATAGTGGTGTTGAAGGATAGCGAACCTCAGATACCGCTGGTGTGAAGATGCTATCGGAACATGGAGGTAGGCGTCCTGGATGTCCAGGGACACCATGTAATCCCCCGGTTCCATCGCCAGAATGATGGAACGTAACGTTTCCATCCTGAACTTGGGAACTCTGAGGAATTTGTTCAGAGACTTCAAGTTGAGGATAGGGCGATGAGAACCATTGGGTTTCTGCACCAGAAACAGAGACGAATAATACCCCGTCCCTCGTTGTGATAGAGGAACGGGAACAATGACCCCTGCTTTCAGCAAGGACTCTATAGCCTCCTGAACCTGTAACGCCTTGGTCTTGTTCTGAGAAGGACTTGTGCAGAAAAACTGGTGGGGTGGTCTGTGCCGAAAAGACAGGGCGTACCCCTGGGAGACCACTTCTCGAACCCAGGCATCCGTGGTGGAATTGTGCCAGCACTGGGCAAATAGAAGAAGTCGGCCTCCCACTCTGAGGTCCCCCAGAGGGAGGCCCGTCCCATCAGGCCGCAGGTTTATCTTCCTGCTTGGAAGAAGGGCGCCGAGCACTCCAGGCTTGCTTCTTGGGTTTAGAGGCCGTCTTACTCGCAGACTGTCTCGGGAAGGACTGACCTTTCGCCTTACCCTGAACCCGAAAGGAACGAAAAGCCGAACTCCGAACCTTAGCAGGCAGTGCCGCCGAAGGGAGGAAGGCCGACTTGGATTTAGCCAGGGTGTCCACTATTTTGTCCAAGTCCGGACCAAATAGTAATTCCCCATTGAAAGGTAAGGCCTCCAGACCTTTCTTTGAATCAGAGTCCGCTCTCCAGGACCGCAACCATAAGGATCGGCGGGCAGACACCGCTGCAGCCGATACCCGCGAGGTCAGCAGACTAGCATCTAAAGAAGCTTCTCCAATGTAAGAAGCGGCGTCCCTCATTTGTCCCAACAACGCCCGCTGGACATCCGGAGCGTCGTCCGGGAAGGTATCTTCCAATGCATTGGCCCACCCCTCAATGGCCTTGGCCACCCAGGAAATGGCCATGGACGGTCGGGCCACCGCCCCGGAGAGGGAGTAAATAGACTTTAAGCAAGTCTCAACTTTCCTGTCCGTGGGATCCTTCAGCGAGGATATCGACGGTAATGGTAAGGTGGCGCCCCGAGTTAAACGGGTGACATGGGAATCCACCGCCGGTGGAGTTTCCCATTTTTTACAATGTGCCTCAGGGAAGGGGTAATTAGAAGCCAACCGCTTCTGAGGAAGGAATCTCTTACTGGGCGCCTGCCAAGCTACCGCCATATGATCCGTCAACTGATCCGACAGGGGAAACACCGCAGAAGCCACCTTAGTTTTTTTGAAACTAGGAAACTTCGACCTAGGAACCGGTGCCTCATCCTCTATAAGAAGAATAGCTCGCACCGCCCTAACTAGTGCTCGCACATTAATGGACGACTTGGTATCCATTTCCTGGACCGAGGCGTCCGAGTCAGTGTCCCGATACCTGAGCAGCCCGTGTCATGAGTGGGCGTTTAGAAATCCTAGAAGGCATGTCAGTCTGCAACATTGACTGAAAAGCCGAGGAAGCGGCCGCCAAATTTTGCACGGAGTTGGAGAGCACATCCACCCATGGTGGAGGCGTCGCCATAGGGGCCTGAAAAGGTACCACAGGCTGCTGCGGCACAGGGGAAGCCTGTATATACATAGGCAACCCCACATAGGGACCTACTGATTGAGACCCAGGAGGACTCCGCAATAACTGCGGGACACCCGGGGAATGGGGGATGGTCGGCTGGGGCACCGCCCTAGTAGGGAGAGCAGTCGGGACCGACAGACGGTCCGCAATAGACACCAGCACTTGAGAAAACATCGCCCACGGTGGTTCCTGCGCCAGAGAAGGTCTGGATGGGCCAGGAGCCACCTGGCATCGACTACACAGGCCATCCTGTGACAAATCCTCCCTATCTACTCCTGCAGAACAGCGTCCGCAGGAGGCCAACACCGGAGCCACTGAGCGCTCAACCTCCTCGTCTGACATGACAGAATATATTATATATCTGGCACCAGGGTAGAAGTGAAACGCACTCACCGGTGTGCTGAACAACAGCCCACAATATGGCACTGAGTAGCACACTACTGTATGTGACGGACCTCACAAATACGTGATCTATATAAGTGAGGTCAGTAGAAACGCCCCTCCCCCACACACCTGCAGGGCTTGTAGGAGAAGTAAAGGGATAGGTATAAGCTGACAGTAAGCGGAAAATAAGCACAGACAGGCAGCACTAGCAAAAAGTCACATACCATGCAGGAAGATATACTCACTGCACCTTTACACTACAATCAACCTGCCCAGATTCAGTGTCTGGGAGGGCTATAGCGCTGTGTACACTGTCCTTAATCAGGGGAGAGGTACACAGGGGGACCGGTCCGCGTGCTCCCTGAGATCTGCGCTGCCACTGTGGGAAAATGGCCGCTGGAGACCTCAGAGGAGGAGTGGCCGAGGAATCTGCAGCTCAGCGACGCCAGAATGCGTGCTGAAAGGCGCGCTGAGCTGAGGGGAGGAGCCGCTGAACAGAGAAGGCTTCCTCCCCTGGCTGGCCATAAACCCAGGGATGCTGGCTTCCCGCTTGCCGGTTATCCCTGGTGGTCTAGTGGTCCCACGGGTTATGGGGGGGGGCCCGCCGCCACTGCCAGCAGCCTCCGGTCTGTCCCCAGGACCGGAGGCTAAAGGACTGCATTTAAGGCATTCCGCGTGCCGCCGCTAGCCAGCGACGCGCGGCTTACCTGCATCCCCGGCGACTCCGGCAGCAGTCCTGGGAGGTAGACAGAGTCCGGCTAGTACGGACTCTGTCCTCCCGCCGCGATCCCCAGATCAGTACTGGCGTCGCGGCGCCAGTCGGGGATCAGAGCGGCAGCGTGGGCGTCTGTACAGACAGCCCTTCGCTGCCGTCTGTAGTAAAAATAGATTAAAACTAAATAAAAATTTAACTTAAAATAAAAAGCTTCTGGGGGCTGCTCCTGCAGCCCCCCTGCGCGGTGACCGACTCCGGCCGGGCACCAGCTTACACTGAGGTGCCTGTGGCTCGGGGGCGGGGTATAGAGGAGGACCCAAGTGCATCCTGGGAGCTAAAAGCTTAACTGTGTGGTGCCCATGGATCCTGTTCCAGCTATAACCCCAAGGTCAACCCTGTGGACCCCCTATGGACCCTGAAGTAGAAAGCATGATTACAGTATGTACACCAGTGACATGCTTCTGGTCACATACTGTATGTATGGTATACAAATGGTAGATAGAATGTAGGACATGCAAATGGTCAACACAAAAATAAAAAGTTGATACATGGTTTTTCATGGATTTTTGGGGTTGGAGTTAGGGGTGAGGGTTACGGTTAGGTGAAAACAACATGCATTGACCATTTGCATGTGGACCTTTTGACCATGTCAACCTAATGCACCACATCAACCTACCCTGTCAAACTATTCACAGTCTACCTTCTGGTGTCTATCTAGATACTGTCCATCAATCCACACCTGTGTGTATATTATCATCTCTCATTTATATGGTGGCAAGTGTCCATAGCACTGTATAGGTATACTTACAATAGTACCACAATAGAAAATAAAAAGGTTCAGACAGTACAGGGGGAGGTGAATCAGTATGTTATACCGCAGGCCGCATGGCCGGTGGTTCAAATCCCGATAGTGGAAGCCCGGCAGGGGTGAAAATCCTGAAGCTAGACGGCAAGTAAAATTAACCCTATTCTACCCCCTAACCCTCCTTTAGGGGGTGCCTAACCATAACCTTAACACCCCCCCCCCCAACCTAACCCCCCTTCCCACAGCCTAAATCCAAGTCTCCCCCTCCCCTAGCCTAACCCTCAGTCCCCCCTGGGAGCCCCTAAACCCTCCCCCCCGGCGGCTGTCCGTGCCCAGCTTACCTTCGATCGGATTGCCGGGTGTCGGGCTCCCAGCGTAGGTCTAAAGACAGGCGTCGGGATGTCGACGCCTGTCATTTGTACCTTGCCGAGATTAGACAGTCGGGAAGCCGGAGGTCAGCGTTGCGACAGTCGGCTTTCTGACTGCATCCTGGGGGAGGGCGGACATAAAGGATCAGAGTCGCCGACTGAGTGCACCGGAGACAGGGATAGTGCAAAGTTACAACAAATATGGTGGAGACCTTGTTCATTAGAGCTTACAGCAGTGCTTCTCAGACCCAGTCCTCATGGAACGCTGACAGTGCATGTTTTCCAGATCATCTAGCTGGAGCACCGGTGTGTTAACTGACTAACACAATAAGACCTACAGGTGGTTATTCCTGGGGATACCTTGAAACCATGCACTGTTACGATGGCCATACACGTGAAGCTGTGTACACACTGGAGCGATGTCGGCCCGTTTCGACAAATCGCCTACATTGCTCAGTGTACGCTCATTATGCAGGTACCCCAGTGGTCGCTAGCGACGTAGTCAGGTGTGACGTGCTGCACATGAAAAGCTGGTATTTAATGTATGGGAACAAAGTTACAAATCAAAATTATAATCAAATCAACCATTTGCTCCCAAACACCGGAAAACTGAAAATTGGTTGTTTAGACGAATTGGTTAATTCCATTTGATTTATCCTATTTGTCTGAACGACTGTTTTCCGCCGTTTTGCTTCCTTAATTGATCTGAACATTCCCTGTTACCAAACACCAACCATCTTCTGAAGTACATTAATACCTGATAAATAAGTACAGAGACAGGACCAAGACGAAGACCAAGCCGACAACAGCATAGATACCAGTTCTTTTTCTTTCTAAGATCAATTACAAAATAATTATTTGCACACAAATGTCTTAATGGTCTTCTTTGATAATGGATAAAGCCCCTAGATGAAATCTGATGTAGTGAAAATGGTAGTAATGTAACATTTGCACGCTGCTTTAGTATTAGGTTACATATTTAGGGTATATGGCAGAGAGTCTCTTCCCCCTTCTGTGAGGACTTTACACGCAGATATTGCTATTCCACGGCCTATGGAGCACAGTTACTAAAGGTCAGACGGTCATCATCATCATATCTTAGAATATTGCAAATCTAATGTTGCCACTCTACCACCATTCAACATCTCATGATGTACAGAGTATCCGGCCGGTCTAACTATTCTTGCCTTAAAGGACATGAAAGCCAAGAAAAATGGGAAGCTCATATGCAAGTTCATGTAGGAGAAATAATTGGTTGTTCACTGCCAGATAACTCATTTATTGGGTAGGACATGGCTTCCAACCAAGCCTTAATTTTCTGCTCTTTCAGTGCATCAGGAGTCTTGGTACAAACTCCCTTGCAAGTTCCAAGAACACAGCTCTCTGCATCTCTCCCAGTTTCCCTCCATAGACATTCAAAGGCAGGGATTACTATTTGTATGCACTATATAGCTAGCACACAGATGCACCCGAGAAACATCCAGGAATTCTGCGAATATGCAGAACTTCGTATTTCTCTTCACAGCATTGCAGCCAATTCATAAACTCATGCTTAACCCTCATGCTGACATCACATAGGTTTAAAAATAGGAGATCCAGACCTCCCCTACCTTACCGGTCACTCTTTGCCAGAGTATCAGTTGCAGTATTCTTTGTGCTGCTCTAGGTTACCATTAGCGTTTCCTTTGTCCAGCTAGGCTCCTGACTATTGTCCCGGCTTGTTCCTTTTAGGTGTATTTGGACCCACATTCTGCTCTGCACTGACCGATTGGTTTTGACTACTTCTTACCGTTTGTCGTTTCTGTATCAATACAACTGTATAATGCCGACTTCGGCTTGTTTGACTTTTCTGCCCGACGCCATTATTCCAGAAATACTCCACCCACCACGCTAAGCGCCAGGTCAGTGGGCCACAACCTACAGCAAAACATATACTTCCTTGCGGGGTCTCTGGTGAATACCGGTAGCAACTTGGACTCTGCGCCACTGTTCTCTGGCGGTGCCAAGCTTGGTGATGTGTCCACAACCCCAGACTATTACATAGCTGGCTTATGCTGGGTACACACTGGCCGATATATATCAGCCGGTGTTTACCAGTGATATTTCTGGACAACGTCGTTCACAGGCATATCGTGTCAACTGTGCGGCACAGCCGATGGCAGATATATCGGCACAACATGCTGTGTGTACTGGTGGTTAGTCAACCACCTGTACATTTGCTGCAGAGGCCGCAGGTGACTGAGGTCACAACTGGGAGGGCACAAGTAAAGGCCTGCACAGTTCTGATGTCAGGCACCACACATCGTGGCCGACGATTGGTAAGTGTGAATGCACTTACAAACAGTCAGATAGGATAGCCGATCGGTCGTCATAGTGTGTACCCAGCTTTAGAGGACAACTAAAACTTAAGGGACAGTGAGACTCCACTAATGGCAATCAAACAATTTAGGTTTCTTTAGGCAATTTTCTTATTTTCAGTGTTATGCGAACAAATATTGGTGTAACATTAGGATTTGTATCTAGAGAAACAAGAAACTTGGCACTATTTAGGATGTGGGCCCCCCTGGACCCAGGGGCCTATGTACAGTGCACATCCTGCTCCAGTTATAGATACGCCAGTCTCCCGATAAACTCTGCGGACTTAAGCCTAGAGGCTACAATGACCGACGTCATCTAAAGACGAATTTGGTAAATTCCACAATTAAGAATCCCCCATAGTTTTGCTTTTGCGATTCGAAAATGGAGGACTGTATCAGATCTTATACAGATGTGTCCACATACACCGATCCTCAAATCATGCCAAATAGCGCAATAGACACTATTAGTTGAATGTATTTTACATGTTACATACACCTCGCTGTTTTAGGAGGTGAAGCCCTCTCCTAGGAGCAGCTGGTTATTTCAGACTAATAATAATTTATACAATATTCTTCTGTTTTTAAAACAAGAGATATGGTAAGAACTTACCTTTGTTATCTCCGTTTCTACGAAGTCCATAGGGTCCACAGGGTGACCTTGGGGTATAGCTGGATCCTGGATCCTCGGGCACCACGGAGTTAAAGCTTTTAGCTGCTCCCAGGATGCACTTGGGTCCAACCTCCCATATACCGCGCCCCCGAGCCACAGGCACCTCAGTTGGTAAGCAGCCCAGGCCGGAGGAGGAGGAGACGAAACAGAGAGAAGGAAGATTGGAACACACAAGAACCATACTCACAGAAAAGGGAGACTGAAAACCGGTGACCAGTCACAGAGCCCATATGAAGCCAGGTGCGTCAGGGCGGGTGCCCTGTGGACCCTATGGACTTCGTAGAAACAGATAAAGGTAAGTTCTTACCACATCTCTTGTTTTCTACTTCAGGGTCCACAGGGTGACCTTGGGGATGTCCCAAAGCAGTCCAACTAAGGGCGGGGACGCTCCTGTGCTGATAGGAGAACCCGGCGCCCAAAGGATGCATCCTGAGAGGCAAAGGTGTCAAACGCATAGAACCTCAAGAAGGTCTGAATGGAAGACCAGGTGGCCGCCTTACATAGCTGAACAGCAGAGGCGCCACGGCTAGCAGCCCAAGAAAGGCCCACAGACCGAGTGGAATGAGCCTTAACAGAGGCTGGAACAGGTAAACCCTCCTGCATATAAGCCTCAATAATAACAGAACGAAGCCAACGGGCTAGAGTCTGTTTGTTGGCAGGCCAACCCCTCTTGTGAAAACCAAAGAGGATAAACAAAGAATCCGACTTCCTCACAGAACTAGTCCGGTCCACATAAACCTGGAGAGCACGGACAACGTCTAAGGAAGTCTCCCCAGCCGAAAGATCAGGCGACTGAAAGGCTGGTACAACAATTTCCTGATTAATGTGGAACCTGGAAACCACCTTAGGCAGGAAATCAGGACGAGTGCGAAGCACCGCTCTGTCCTGATGAAAAATCAGAAAAGGGGGACGACAAGAAAGCGCCCCCAAATCTGAAACCCTCCTGGCAGAAGCAATTGCCAAGAGGAAAACAGTTTTAAAAGTTAGCCACTTGAGCTCCACTGACTCCAAGGGCTCAAAAGGCGGACCCTGTAAGGCCCGAAGAACCACCGCCAAATCCCACGGGGCCACAGGTGGCACAAAGGGAGGCTGGATTCTTAAAACTCCCTGGAAAAAGGTGTGTACGTCCGGCATAGCAGCGATCCTGCGCTGGAACCACACCGACAGAGCAGACACGTGCACCTTCAGTGAGGAAAGACGTAATCCTAAGTCCAAACCCGACTGAAGGAAAGCCAGAATACGCGAAACCCGGAACACCTGGGGATCATAGTTTCTGGCCTCGCACCACTGAAAGTAAGTGTGCCACACTCTGTGATAGATCCTCGCGGAAGCAGGCTTGCGCACCCTCAGCATGGTGGTAATAACGGAGCTAGAAAAGCCCCGAGACCTCAGGACGGCTGTCTCAAGAGCCACGCCGTCAAAGATAGTCGACCCAGATCCGGGTGAAGACAGGGCCCCTGAGACAACAGGTCCCGCCGTTGAGGTAGGAGGTACGGAGCGTCGATGGACAAGCTCCGCAGATCGGAGTACCACGGCCTTCTGGGCCACGCTGGAGCCACCAGGATCAGTGTGCCTCCATCCTGTTTGAACTTGCGCATGACCCGAGGCAGCAGAGATATCGGAGGGAACAAGTAAGCCAGTTGAAACAGCCATCTCACCGACAGCGCGTCTATCAGACTTGCGCCTGCGTCCCTTGTCCTTGACCCGTACACGGGCAGCTTGTGATTGTGACGCCATCAGGTCCAGCTCTGGCAGCCCCCACTTGTCCACGAGTAGTTAGAATACCTCTGGATGAAGCGACCATTCCCCGGGATGCACGTCGTAACGGCTGAGGAAGTCTGCCTCCCAATTGAGGACTCCTAGGATGAAAACTGCCGAGAGAGCTGGAAGATAGTGCTCTGCCCAAGCCAGGACGCGGGACACCTCCGACATCGCAGCTCGACTGCGAGTCCCTCCCTGGTGATTGATGTACGCCACCGTGGTGGCGTTGTCTGACTGCACCTGAACGGCCCTTCCGTGAAGAGCGGTGCCAGACGACTGCAGGGCTCTGTATACTGCCCTCAGTTCCAGGATGTTGATGGGAAGAATCGCTTCCTCCGCCGACCAACGACCCTGAAGTGACAAGGAGCCTGTCACCGCCCCCCAACCCCGGAGACTGGCATCTGTCGTGAGCAGAACCCATTCCGGGATCCAAAAGGGGCGCCCCTCTAGGAGATGAGCTGTCTGCAGCCACCAGGCTAGGGACAGACGCACCTCCAAGGACAACACCAGCATCTGAGAGCGGATCCTGTGTGGCAATCCGTTCCATTCCGAAAGAATCAGCCCCTGCAGGGGCCTGGAATGGAACTGGGCAAACTCCACCATGTCGAATGCCGACACCATGGACCCCAAAACTCTCATCGCTGAGTGCACCGACACTCTGCCACTGCTCAGACAGCCGTGAATCCGCAGCTGTAAGGAGGAGACCTTCTCTGGAGTCAGAAAAATCCGTTGCTGACGAGAGTCCAGCAGGGCCCCCAAATGAACCATCCGCTGTGATGGGATGAGGGAGGACTTCTTCCAGTTGATCAACCAGCCGTGCGCCTGTAGACAAGCGACCGTCAGGTGGAGATGCTGGATCAGTACCTCCGGGGAGCTCGCCAGCAAGAGGAGGTCATCTAGATACGGTAGCAACCGTATCCCCTGGCTCCGAAGGTGAGCCGCCATGACCGCCATCACCTTGGTAAATACCCTTGGTGCCGTGGAGAGACCAAAGGGTAGAACCCTGAATTGGTAGTGGTTGTGGAGAATAGCAAACCACAGAAACCGTTGGTGCGATGTTGCTATAGGCACATGGAGGTAGGCGTCCTGGATATCCAGGGAGACCATATAATCCCCCGGTTCCATCGCCAGAATGATGGAACGCAAAGTTTCCATCCTAAATTTTGGAACCCTGAGAAACCTGTTCAGGGACTTCAAATTGAGGATGGGGCGATGAGAGCCATTGGGTTTCTGCACCAGAAACAGCGTAGAGTAATACCCCATCCCACGTTGAGACTGTGGTACGGGTATAATGACCCCCGCCGTCAGCAAGGCCTTTATGGCTTCCTGAACCTGCAAGGCCTTGGTTTTGTCCTGAGAAGGACTTGTGAAAAAAAAAAATGGCGAGGCGGCCTGTGCCGAAAAAAGACAGGGCGTACCCCTGGGAGACCACTTCTCGCACCCAGGCATCCGTGGTGGTATTGTGCCAGCACTGGGCGAATTGAAGAAGTCGGTCTCCCACTCTGGGGTCCCCCAGAGGGAGGCCCGTCCCATCACGCAGAAGGCTTATCTTCTTGCTTGGAAGAAGGGTGCCTAGCACTCCAAGCTTGCTTCTTTGGCTTTGAGGCGGTCTTGGGTGCGGACTGCCTCGGGAAGGACTGACCCTTTGCCTTGCCCTGAACCCGAAAGGAACGAAAGGCCGAGCTCCGGACCTTAGCAGGTGTAGGAGCTGAAGGGAGGAAGGCTGACTTGGATTTTGCCAGTGTATCTACTATTTTGTCCAGGTCCGGACCAAATAGTAATTCTCCATTAAAAGGTAAGGCCTCCAAGCCTTTCTTTGAATCCGCGTCTGCTCTCCAAGACCGCAACCACAAGGATCTACGAGCAGACACTGCTGCTGCCGAAACCCTAGAGGTCAACAGGCTAGCATCCAAAGATGCTTCTCCAATGTAGGAGGCGGCATCTCTCATCTGTCCTAACAACGCCCTCTGGACGTCCGGAGCTTCATCCGTAAACGTGCCCTCCAAGGCGTTGGCCCACCCCTCAATGGCCTTGGCCACACAGGAGATGGCCATGGACGGCCGGGCTACAGCCCCTGAGAGGGAATAAATAGACTTTAGACAAGTCTCCACCTTCCTGTCCGTAGGATCCTTCAGCGAGGATATAGACAGCAATGGCAAAGTAGCACTCCTGATGAGGCGTGTTACATGTGAATCGACTGCAGGCGGCGTTTCCCATTTCTTACAATGCGCTTCCGGGAATGGATAATTGGACGCCAAGCGTTTCTGTGGCAGGAATCGCTTACTGGGCATCTGCCAGGCCACCGCCATGTGATCAGACAACTGATCAGACAAGGGGAACGCTGCAGAAGTAACCTTAGCTTTTTAAAACTAGGATACCTCGACTTAGGAGCGGGTGCCTCATCCTCAATCAGAAGAATGGCCCGCACCGCCCTAACCAGAGCCCGCACATTGATGGAAGACTTAGGCTCAGATGCCTCAGTCCAGGAGGTAGACACTGAGTCATCCTGCACCTCACCATCATCGGAGGACCCCATAGAATCCGAAAGATGCGCAGCCTGCGCCATGACTGAGCGTTTAGACGCCCTGGAGGGCACGTCACAGCGCAACATCGACTGAAAAGCCGAAGATGCTGCCGCCAAATCTTGGACAGTGTGGGAAAGCGCATCCACCCAGGGTGGAGGAGCTGCCACAGGAGCCTGAAACGGCACCACAGCCTGCTGCGCCACAGGGGTGGACTGAATATACATTGGCAACCCCGCATAGGGACCAACAGGCTGAGACCCCGGGGGAGTCTGCAATAATTGAGGGACACCCGGGGAATGGGGGATGGCAGGCTGGGGCAACGCCCTAGTAGGGGTGGCAGTCGGGACCGACAGACGGTCCGTGATGGACACCAGCACCTGGGAAAACATCGCCCAAGGTGGCTCCTGCGACATGGGAGGTTTAGACATACCAGGGAGCGCCTGGCACCGTCCGCACAGGCCGTCCTGTGACAAATCCTCCCTATCCACTCCTGCAGAACAGCGCCTGCAGGAGAACAATACCGGAGCCCCGGAGTGCTCAATCTCCTCCTCAGACATGACGTTGGAAGAAAACTTGCGCACTCACCCGTGTGCTGGACAACAGCCCACAATAAGGCACCGTGTAGCACACAACTGTATGTGACGGACCTCTCAAATACGTGATCTATATAAGTGAGGTCAGTAGAAACTCCCTTCCCCCGCACACCTGTAGGGCTTGTAGGAGAATGAAAGGGATAGGTATAGGCTGACAGCAAGTAGAAAAAAGACACAGACAGGCAGCACTAGCAAAAGTCACATACCATGCAGGAAGATATACTCACTGCACCTTTCCACTACAATCAACCTCCCAGATTCAGTGTCTGGGAGGGCTATAGTGCTGTGTACACTGTCCTTGTCGGGGGAGAGGTACACAGGGGGACCGGTCCGCGTGCTCCCTGAAGATCTGCCCTGCCACTTGAAGAAAATGGCCGCTGGAGACCTCAGAGGAGGAGTGGCCGAGTAACTGCAGCTCAGCGACGCCAGACTCCGTGCTGAAAGGCGCGCTGAGCTGAGGGGAGGAGCCGCTAGACAGGGAAGGCTTCCTCCCCTGGCTAGCATATTTAACCCCTGGGTTGCCGGCATCCCGCTTGCCGCGATATTAACCCTGGTGGTCTAGTGGTCTGGCGGGCTATGCCTCCGCTGGAGGGGGGGGCCGCCGCCACCGCTAGCGCCCCCGGTCTGTCCCCTAGAACCGGGGGCATGGGACTGCATTTTTAAAAGGAACCCGCGCACCGCCGCTAATCAGCGGTGCGCGGCTTACCTTGATCTCCCCGGCGTCTCCGGCCGCAGTCCCGGGGGAAGCCAGAGCCCGGCTAGTACAGACTCTGGCTTCCCCCGCCGCGATCCCCAGTTCAGTGCTGGCGTCGCGACGCCAGCAGGGAGAAGGAGCGGCAGCGTGGGCGTCTGTACAGACAGCCCATCGCTGCTGCTCTAGAGAAAAACTCATAGTAAAAAAAGGAAATTAAACTAAGTTAAATAAAAAGCTTTAGGGGTGCCTGTGGCTCGGGGGCGGGGTATAGGGGAGGTTGGACCCAAGTGCATCCTGGGAGCAGCTAAAAGCTTTAACTCCGTGGTGCCCGAGGATCCAGCTATACCCCAAGGTCACCCTGTGGACCCTGAAGTAGAAATATCTGTATCCCCAGTTCTGCAACTAGTAAAATCTTTGACTTCAAAGAGATAGCCATCACAGGCGGCTCTCACGCCCGAACGGAGCAACAATTGAATCACTGTCAGACGTCAAAAAAACAAAACAAAATAAAATTACATTCCCCCATTATACAAAACAGTGAAATTTAAATTCATGCTGTTGAATTTATCATCACCCCCCACTCTTAAAAAGCAGAACATATTGCAATGGGCTTTTGATGCAGAAGGAAGCACAGCGTGTACATCAGTTAAAGATGCTTACACCTTTGGGGGTCTAATTAAGAATCTCAGCTTTACTTCTTTATAGAATAGTTATGGTGCACACACGGTCAGATTTGAACAATGTGAACGATCAACGATTTCTGACAGTATTAATATGACTGCAAAACACATCAGATTTCAGAAATCGTTAGACATGCGGGCACGCGCATCATTCATTAATGCATGCCACACATGTCAAAGACATGAATGATTGAACGATTTTTACAATAGTTATTGTTCATATCTTTTACAAAATCTGACAGTGTACACAGCATAAGGTTTTTGATCTGCGTGGTACTAAACTATAGCACATTGTACTTTTTCATGCATGATTTGATGACCGAACATGTCCATTTTCAGATGGGCTTCTTAAGAGCGCCAAGCATCCACGGGCCGATCACCCCATTCTGCCTATGATCAGTGATTTATCTGAGAATCAGCAAAATACATCATGTTAAAAATCCCAGACTCGTGGATCATTATGTGGCGAAATCCTTGATTTGGCGATTCCGACAATGACCTAACCCAGTCATCAGCAAAACTCTTGAAAAATGTGCTGTTCTAGCACCGAAATGGCCGTCGGATCAGCCTCGCTGCCATTTACCAGAAATATTGCAGTCTCAACTGACAAGGATTACTGATAAGTATCTGGCTTCTGTTAATCTTTCTTCAAGAGAGACACCAAGAGATATGGTAAGAACTTACCTTTGTTATCTCGGTTTCTACGAAGTCCATAGGGTCCACAGGGTTGACCTTGGGGTTATAGCTGGAACAGGATCCATGGGCACCACACAGTTAAGCTTTTAGCTCCCAGGATGCACTTGGGTCCTCCTCTATACCCCGCCCCCGAGCCACAGGCACCTCAGTTGGTAAGCAGCCTAGGCCGGAGGAGAATATGGAACAGAGAGAAGGAAGACTGGAACACACAAGAAACCATACACACAGCAATGTGAGACGGAAAACCGGTGACCAGCCACACAGCCCATTTGAAGCCAGGTGCGTCAGGGCAGGCGCCCTGTGGACCCTATGGACTTCGTAGAAACAGAGATAACAAAGGTAAGTTCTTACCATATCTCTTGTTTTCTACTTCAGGGTCCATAGGGGGTCCACAGGGTTGACCTTGGGGATGTCCCAAAGCAGTTCAACTAAGGGCGGGGACGCTCCTGTGCTGAAAGGAGCACCCGGCGCCCAAAGGATGCATCCTGAGAGGCGAAGGTGTCAAACGCATAGAACCTCAAAAACGTTTGAATAGAAGACCAAGTGGCCGCCTTACACAGCTGAACAGCAGAAGCGCCACGTCCAGCAGCCCAAGAGGGACCCACAGAACGAGTGGAATGAGCCTTAACAGAGGCTGGCACAGGTAAACCCTCCTGTGCATAAGCCTCACAAATAACGGAACGAAGCCAACGGGCTAACGTTTGTTTGTTGGCAGGCCAACCCCTCTTGTGAAAACCAAAGAGGATAAACAAGGAATCAGACTTCCTAACCGAAGCCGTCCGGTCCACATAAATTCTAAGCGCCCGGACCACATCTAAGGAAGTCTCACCAGCTGAAACATCAGGGGACTGAAAAGCTGGCACAACAAGTTCCTGATTAATGTGGAACTTCGAGACCACTTTGGGCAAAAACTCAGGACGAGTGCGGAGCACCGCTCTGTCCTGGTGAAAAATCAGGAAAGGAGGGAGACAGGAAAGCGCCCCCAATTCAGACACCCTCCTGGCCGAAGCAATTGCCAGGAGAAAAACAGTCTTAAATGTCAGCCACTTGAGCTCCACCGACTCAAGAGGCTCAAACAGAGGACCCTGCAGGACCCGTAGAACCACCGCCAAGTCCCAAGGAGCCACAGGAGGCACAAAGGGAGGCTGGATCCTGAGAACACCTTGGAAAAAGGTGTGAACATCCGGCAGCATTGCAATCCGCCGTTGAAACCACACAGACAAGGCGGAAACCTGAACCTTCAGAGATGCAAGGCGTAAGCCGAGGTCCAATCCTGATAGAAGAAATTCCAAGACCCTAGAAACTCGGAACACCTGAGGATCATAATTTCTGGACTCACACCACTGAAAGTAAGTGTGCCACACCCTGTGATAAATCCGTGCGGAAGCAGGCTTGCGTGCCCTGAGCATGGTACCAATAACCGAACTGGAGAAGCCCCGAGACCTCAAGACGGCTGTCTCAAGAGCCACGCCGTCAAAGACAGCCGACCCAGATCCGGGTAAAGACAGGGCCCTTGAGACAACAGGTCCCGACGCTGAGGAAGAAGGTACGGAGCGTCGATGGAGAGGCTCCGGAGATCGGAGTACCAAGGACGTCTGGGCCACGCCGGAGCTACCAGCACTAGCGTGCCGCCGTCCTGCTTGAATTTCCGCAGAACCCGAGGAAGTAGGGATATCGGAGGAAACAGATACGCCAGGTGAAACGTCCATTGCACCGACAGCGCGTCCACCAGACTTGCGCCTGCGTCTCTTGTCCTTGACCCGTAAACGGGCAACTTGTGATTGTGACGGGAGGCCATCAAGTCCAGCTCCGGCAGTGCCCACCTGTCCACGAGTAGCTGAAACACCTCTGGGTGAAGCGACCATTCCCCGGGATGCACGTCGTGACGGCTGAGGAAGTCCGCTTCCCAATTGAGGACTCCAGGGATGAAGACCGCCGAGATCGCTGGAATGTGACCCTCCGCCCAAGTCAGGATGCGAGACACCTCCGACATCGCTGCCCGACTGCGAGATCCTCCTTGGTGGTTGATATACGCCACCGTGGTGGCGTTGTCGGACTGCACCTGTACCGCCCTTCCGTGAAGAGCGGGGCCGGACGACTGCAGGGCCCCGTATAGAGCCCTCAGTTCCAGGATGTTGATGGGAAGAAGAGTTTCTTCCGCAGACCAACGACCCTGGAGAGACAATGAGCCGGTCACTGCCCCCCAACCCCGGAGACTGGCATCAGTCGTGAGCAGGACCAAGTCCAGGATCCAAAATGGGCGCCCCTCGACCAGATGAGCTGTCTGAAGCCACCAAGCCAAAGATTGCCGAACGTCCGGAGACACCAGCACCTGAGAGCGGATCCAGTGAGGTAACCCGTTCCATTCCGATAGAATCAGCCCCTGCAGGGGCCGGGAATGGAACTGGGCAAATTCCACCATGTCGAATGTCGACACCATGGACCCCAGAACTCTCATTGCCGAATGGACCGACAGGCGGCAACCGCTCAGGCAACTGCGTATCCGCAGCTGTAGGGAGGCGACCTTCTCCGGAGTCAGGAAGATCCTTTGCTGACGCGAATCCAGCAGGGCTCCCAAATGAACCATCCGCTGTGATGGAATCAGGGAGGACTTTTTCCAATTTATCAACCACCCGTGTGCTTGCAGGCAAGCGATCGTCAGGTGGAGATGTTGAAGCAGTACCTCTGGGGAGCTCGCCAGCAACAGGAGGTCGTCCAGATACGGCAGCAGCCGTACATTCTGGTTCCGAAGATGTGCGGCCATGACCGCCATAATCTTCGTGAACACCCTCGGCGCCGTGGAGAGACCAAAGGGTAGCGCCCGGAACTGATAGTGGTGTTGAAGGATAGCGAACCTCAGATACCGCTGGTGCGAAGGTGCTATCGGAACATGGAGGTAGGCGTCCTGGATATCCAGGGACACCATGTAATCCCCCGGTTCCATCGCCAGAATGATGGAACGTAACGTCTCCATCCTGAACTTGGGAACCCTGAGGAGTTTGTTCAGAGACTTCAAGTTGAGGATAGGGCGATGAGAACCATTGGGTTTCTGCACCAGAAACAGAGACGAATAATACCCCGTCCCTCGTTGTGATTGAGGAACGGGAACACTGACCCCTGCTTTCAGCAAGGACTCTATAGCCTCCTGAATCCGTAACGCCTTGGTCTTGTCCTGAGAAGGACTCGTGCAGAAAAACTGGTGGGGTGGTCTGTACCGAAAACACAGGGCGTACCCCTGGGAGACCACTTCTCGAACCCAGGCATCCGTGGTGGTATTGTGCCAGCACTGGGCAAATAGAAGAAGTCGGCCTCCCACTCTGAGGTCCCCCAGAGGGAGGCCCGTCCCATCAGGCCGCAGGTTTATCTTCCTGCTTGGAAGAAGGGCGCCGTGCACTCCAGGCTTGCTTCTTGGGCTTAGAGGCAGTCTTACTCGCAGATTGTCTCGGGAAGGACTGACCTTTCGCCTTCCCCTGAACACGAAAGGAACGAAAAGCCGAACTCCGAACCTTAGCAGGCAGTGCCGCCGAAGGGAGGAAGGCTGACTTGGATTTAGCCAGGGTATCCACAATTTTGTCCAAGTCCGGACCAAATAGTAATTCCCCATTGAAAGGTAAGGCCTCCAGGCCCTTTTTTGAATCAGAGTCCGCTCTCCAGGACCGCAACCATAAGGATCGGCGGGCAGACACCGCTGCAGCCGATACCCGCGAAGTCAGCAGACTAGCATCTAAAGAAGCTTCTCCAATGTAAGAAGCAGCGTCCCTCATCTGTCCCAACAACGCCCGCTGGATATCCGGAGCGTCATCCGAGAAGGTATCTTCCAATGCATTGGCCCACCCCTCAATGGCCTTGGCCACCCAGGAGATGGCCATGGACGGTCGGGCCACCGCCCCGGAGAGGGAGTAAATAGACTTTAAACAAGTCTCAACTTTCCTGTCTGTGGGATCCTTCAGCGAGGATATCGACGGTAATGGTAAAGTAGCGCCCCGAGTTAAACGGGTGACATGGGAATCCACGGCCGGTGGAGTTTCCCATTTTTTACAATGTGCCTCAGGGAAGGGATAATTAGAAGCCAACCGCTTCTGAGGAAGGAATCTCTTACTGGGCGCCTGCCAAGCTACCGCCATATGATCCGTCAACTGATCCGACAGGGGAAACACCGCAGAAGCCACCCTAGTTTTTTTGAAACTAGGAAACTTCGACTTAGGAACCGGTGCCTCATCCTCTATAAGAAGAATAGCTTGCACCGCCCTAACCAGTGCTCGCACATTAATGGACGACTTGGTATCCATTTCCTGGACTGAGGCGTCCGAGTCAGTGTCATCAGGGACCTCCCCATCATCTGAGGAACCCTCTGAGTCCGATACCTGAGCAGCCCGTGCCATGAGTGAGCGTTTTGAAACCCTAGAAGGCATGTCAGTCTGCAACATTGACTGAAAAACCAAGGAAGCGGCCGCCAAATTTTGTACTGAGTTGGAGAGCACATCCACCCAGGGTGGAGGAGTCACCATAGGGGCCTGAAAAGGTACC
Source organism: Taudactylus pleione (assembly GCA_031769625.1). Classification (NCBI taxonomy): domain Eukaryota; kingdom Metazoa; phylum Chordata; class Amphibia; order Anura; family Myobatrachidae; genus Taudactylus; species Taudactylus pleione. The sequence goes on along the minus strand of JAUIMM010000895.1, from coordinate 3,350,286 downwards.
ACAGGCTGCTGCGGCACAGGGGAAGCCTGTATATACATAGGCAACCCCGCATAGGGACCCACCGACTGAGACCCAGGAGGACTCCGCAATAACTGCGAGACACACGGGGAATGGGGGATGGTCGGCTGGGGTAACGCCCTAGTAGGGAGAGCAGTCGGGACCGATAGACGGTCCGCAATAGACACCAGCACTTGAGAAAACATCGCCCACGGTGGTTCCTGCATCAGAGAAGGTCTGGATGGGCCAGGAGCCACCTGGCACCGACTACACAGACCCTCCTGTGACAAATCCTCCCTATCCACTCCTGCAGAACAGCGTCCGCAGGAGGCCAACATCGGAGCCACTGAGCGCTCAACCTCCTCGTCTGACATGACAGAATATATTATATATCTGGCACCAGGGTAGAAGTAAAACGCACTCACCGGTGTGCTGAACAACAGCCCACAATATGGCACTGAGTAGCACACAACTGTATGTGACGGACCTCACAAATACGTGATCTATATAAGTGAGGTCAGTAGAAACGCCCCTCCCCCACACACCTGTAGGGCTTGTAGGAGAAGTAAAGGGATAGGTATAAGCTGACAGTAAGCGGAAAATAAGCACAGACAGGCAGCACTAGCAAAAGTCACATACCATGCAGAAATAATACTCACTGCACCTTTACACTACAATCAACCTGCCCAGATTCAGTGTCTGGGAGGGCTATAGTGCTGTGTACGCTGTTCTTAATCAGGGGAGAGGTACACAGGGGGACCGGTCCGCATGCTCCCTGAGAGATCTGCGCTGCCACTGTGAGAAAATGGCCGCTGGAGACCTCAGAGGAGGAGTGGCCGAGTAATCTGCAGCTCAGCGACGCCAGACTGCGTGCTGAAAGGCGCGCTGAGCTGAGGGGAGGAGCCGCTGACAGGGAAGGCTTCCTCCCCTGGCTGGCCATAACCCCAGGGATGCTGGCTTCCCGCTTGCCCCTTTATCCCTGGTGGTCTAGTGGTCCCACGGGTTATGGGGGGGGCCCGCCGCCACTGCCAGCAGCCTCCGGTCTGTCCCCAGGACCGGAGGCTAAAGGACTGCATTTAAGGCATTCCGCGCGCCGCCGCTAGCCAGCGACGCGCGGCTTACCTGCATCCCCGGCGACTCCGGCAGCAGTCCTGGGAGGTAGACAGAGTCCGGCTAGTACGGACTCTGCCCTCCCGCCGCGATCCCCAGATCAGTACTGGCGTCGCGGCGCCAGTCGGGGATCAGAGCGGCAGCGTGGGCGTCTGTATAGACAGCCCTTCGCTGCCGTCTGTAGTAAAAAGAGATTAAAATAAATAAAATCTAACTTAAAATAAAAGCTTCTGGGGGCTGCTCCTGCAGCCCCCCTGCGCGGTGACCGACTCCGGCCGGGCACCAGCTTACACTGAGGTGCCTGTGGCTCGGGGGCGGGGTATAGAGGAGGACCCAAGTGCATCCTGGGAGCTAAAAGCTTAACTGTGTGGTGCCCATGGATCCTGTTCCAGCTATAACCCCAAGGTCAACCCTGTGGACCCTGAAGTAGAAAGACAGATTTACAATACAAAATAGTGCACCCAACTGAAAATACCTCAATGGTTTCCACTTACCATTTAAAATATTCACTTTAAGCATCACTTTCTTTCTCTTTCCCAAGTCTGAAGTTTGCGTCCCGTTACAAGGTGGGGATATCTCAGAGTTGGGGATCACACAGTCACCATTCATGACAGCTTTATCTTCACACAACAGTGCAATGGAACCATTCTTCACAGTGCAGTTAAATGTGCCCCCACACACTATATCGTAGCGTCCATTAAGGTCTGGCAAACATACTTCTTTCCGTACATGGGAGGACCCTGAAAGTGTAAGAATGAAATTGAGATTCTAACCCATGTATCAATCCTAGGCTTCAGTAACCTGAGGCAGAACTACCGTAGGACTAGACCATGCAGTTGCTATAGCACCCGGTTATACTGGGATCCACATGTTACTGAGGCTCCCAAACCTGAATGTGGCTTTACTGTGCATGTACGCTAACCCCCTGTGGGTCCCTATTATTGATTACATCCAAGCGAGATATTAGTGCACAAAAACTGCATTGCAGTATGTTATATATCCAGTATGTATCAAATAGCACATGCAGGGATGGGGACTCCAAAAAGGTACCCGTCCCTGCGATCTGCTCGGAGTGAGGAGTGCTGATGTCACTTATCGGGACTCCTGCACATGCGATCCAATGAACACGCATGTGCAGCGACCATTGCCGGAGAAGGTTCTGGAGGCTACAGCGTTACGGCCAGTTGCTAGGCAGGAGTTAGTGGTTACCATGGTCACGGCCCGATGCCAGGCAATAGTTAGCAGTTGCCATTGTTGTACCTGGCCAGCAGACACAAACACGAACAATTCACTGCCCCCGTCAGAAGCAGGGACCTTATAGATCAACCACACAGGTGCATACATCTATTCCTCGCTGCAATGTCATTACGATACCAGGGAGGGATTACGTGAGGCCTATGAGAGTAGAAGCACCCCTTTTCGATTTCCATTCTGACTAGCCAGATAGTCTCTCACCTCCCGTTCACAGACCATCATAACGGAGAGGCAGCAGAAGTATCTGGATCCCTGGTATCACATCCTGTTATACTCTCTTACTGACCTAGGATTATAATTCTACACTGATCTATTATTATGCAGTTTAACTGAAAATCTGTCAGAGCCATGTACTCTGTTGTATGCAGTAACCAGAGCTGATTAGGTCAGCTGACCTCATTATCATTCAGTAGTAAAACCTTACTCTTTTTGCCGTTATATGGTGGCAATGAAACTATAGGTTACTGAATATAACTGCAACATTCTGGAAAAGACATTTGGAACATTCAATATTGTAGTTTCTAAACCTGGGCACACACTAGATGGTGTGTACCTGGCCGACGCAACGAACGTCATATCGTGCGGCCTTTGGACACCGCACAATGTTGTGAACGACCGCACGATATGTTGTTCACCAGCCGCATCTAGTAGCATGGGGACGTTCATCAAATTGACAGATTGATGCGGCATGCAGCTCAATCTGTGGCTGCGATGAGCGACCCCACATGAGCACGCAGGGTCCGACAGTGGGTACACAATTATCAATGTGGACAATATGTTGGCCAGATCGAGTGCCATACAGTCTGATATGCACCCACCATAACTTATGCTTGTTGCATGGCAACAAGATAAAAAAAAAAAAAAAAAAAGTTAGAGGTTCGAGATTAGTAATACCTGAGATTTTATACCAATTGTCACCAATGGGTTGGGTATGAAATACCGGTAGTCGGGATGCCTGCTATCAAACTAACCATCCCACCTTCTCCCCCTAACCGTCCTTTTTAGCACCCCAACCCTTCCCGTTGTGTTTAGGCACTAACCCTTCTCCCTTAAACCCTAACCCCCAGTGGTGCCTAACTCAAACCCCCCAGTGGTGCCTAAACTAACGCCCCTCCCCCACCTCCGACTAACAGCTAATCCCCGATGTTAAAAACGACCAGCGATGCGCGCGCTGGTCGTTTTTAACATTTTACTGCCCGATTTGCGGGCGATTACCAAGCGATGGAGCGGTAGCGACTGTCGTTATCGCTCCATCGCTAGGTTTATTCGCCTGGTGGATGGGCAGCATTAGGCAGGCAGTAGAATCTATTCAAACAGTCCCCAACATTTATTTTCAGATCAAGAATATTTCGCCTAATATGAAAATGAATTAATAGAAATCCTGTTTTTTTAATAAATAATGAATTCAAAAGTCAAGTTTTATATGTACATATGACCAGTGCACCATTTTACTATCCTGTTTCCTCTTTCAACACTTATTACTAAGGTCAGTAACACCATTATATATGTCTGTAGGCCCCCATACATCAGAGATTGATTGCAGCAATCGTGCAATTTGCAATCGATTGTGTATAAAAATCTTTCCCTTTGTCAATCGATTGCAGAATTGCCACAATCGATTGAAAAAGGGAAAGATTTTTATACACAATCGATTGCAAATTGCACGATTGCTGCAATCAATCTCTGATGTATGGGGGCCTTAACTCTTTGTAGGAAGCAATTTAGCACAAAACACATATTTTGAACACAGCAATTAAAGCACTAGTAGTGTTCTGCTGAAATACTTGTGACCAGGATGATATTTATCCACAGTACAATTCTAATTTTCTACATTTACCTGAATTAGTAAAAGACCAAATAGGTCATTTTTAGGATAATTAACTTTCTACTTTGAAAAAAAAAAATAATATTTGACATAATGACCTGTATTCTATGTGATGTTAAGGTTTAGACCAAAAAAAACAAAAAAAAAAGTGAGGAAAAAAAAACAAAAACTCTCCTAAAACCTTTTATACGGACATAACATTTTATGTCATTTTTTTTCAAACACTGACCCCCAAAAAGTATTTACCCCCCTACCCCCCTCGGAACCACTAGTCCCAGAATGTCCAGCTGGCCTGAGGCTGGCAGTGCGGCAGGAGACCCTGCAGGGCAGCAACATCTCACCTGATGCTGAACCGGCACATAGGACTCCCGAGCCCGCAGATGAGGGTGAGCGCCGCGGGTGGCAGAGAGAGCGGCATCACATCAGTACTATGGAGTAGTGAGAGGCAAAGCCGTAGAAAGCGCCGGCGGGCCCCGGCAAAGAGGGGGCGTGGCCTAATCGCGGGAGGCGTGGCCCAGCTTCCTTAGAGAAATCAGAGAGAAAAAAAAAAATTTTTTGCAGCGCTGGTTCGCGCCGGGGAAGGGGCGCCGTGAGCCCCTCAGCCCCGCGCAAAGCCAGAGGGGGGCGCGATCAGTGTGATCGCCCGCTCCCTCTTCAGGCAGAGGAGACTCTCGGGGCCCCTGGTGAGGAGTAAGGCCTGACCGTAAGGACAAAGTCAATGACGTCAGTCACACGGGGAGGAGGACTCCAGCTTTAAGTCTGAAACTGGCGGGCAAAAAAAACGCCGCCACTCACCTGTGCTCGACACCGATTGGCTGGCTCCGGGAAATCTGGGAGGAGGGAGAGTGACTGACTCACAGGTATCATTACGCGGGAATTATTTCTGTGCGCTGCCGCCGCTCACATTATTGGGGATCCGGCAGGGGAAGGGTGCCTGTATTACACAGTGTGACACTGTATAGGGATCCGGCAGGGGAAGGGGTGCCTGTATTACACAGTGTGACACTGTATAGGGGATCCGGCAGGGGAAGGGTGCCTGTGTTACACAGTGTGACACTGTATAGGGGATCCGGCAGGGGAAGGGTGCCTGTGTTACACAGTGTGACACTGTATAGGGGATCCGGCAGGGGAAGGGTGCCTGTGTTACACAGTGTGACACTGTATAGGGATCCGGCAGGGGAAGGGGTGCCTGTATTACACAGTGTGACACTGTATTGGGGATCCGGCAGGGGAAGGGGTGCCTGTATTACACAGTGTGACACTGTATAGGGATCCGGCAGGAGAAGGGTGCCTGTATTACACAGTGTGACACTGTATAGGGATCCGGCGCCTGTATTACAGTGTGACACTGTATAGGGATCGGGCAGGAGAAGGGGTGCCTGTATTACACAGTGTGACACTGTATAGAGGATCCGGCAGGGGAAGGGTGCCTGTATTACACAGTGTGACACTGTATAGGGGATCCGGCAGGGGAAGGGTGCCTGTATTACACAGTGTGACACTGTATAGGGGATCCGGCAGGAGAAGGGTGCCTGTATTACACAGTGTGACACTGTATATGGGATCCGGCAGGGGAAGGGGTGCCTGTATTACACAGTGTGACACTGTATAGAGGATCCGGCAGGGGAAGGGGTGCCTGTATTACACAGTGTGACACTGTATAGAGGATCCGGCAGGGGAAGGGGTGCCTGTATTACACAGTGTGACACTGTATAGAGGATCCGGCAGGGGAAGGGGTGCCTGTATTACACAGTGTGACACTGTATAGAGGATCCGGCAGGGGAAGGGTGCCTGTATTACACAGTGTGACACTGTATAGGGATCCGGCAGGGGAAGAGTGCCTGTATTACACAGTGTGACACTGTATAGGGATCCGGCGCCTGTATTACAGTGTGACACTGTATAGAGGATCCGGCAGGGGAAGGGTGCCTGTATTACACAGTGAGACACTGTATAGGGGATCCGGCGCCTGTATTACAGTGTGACACTGTATAGAGGATCCGGCAGGGGAAGGGTGCCTGTATTACACAGTGTGACACTGTATAGGGGATCCGGCGCCTGTATTACACAGTGTGACACTGTATAGAGGATCCGGCAGGGGAAGGGTGCCTGTATTACACAGTGTGACACTGTATAGGGGATCCGGCAGGGGAAGGGTGCCTGTATTACACAGTGTGACACTGTATAGGGGATCCGGCAGGGGAAGGGTGCCTGTATTACACAGTGTGACACTGTATAGGGGATCCGGCAGGGGAAGGGTGCCTGTATTACACAGTGTGACACTGTATAGGGGATCCGGCAGGGGAAGGGTGCCTGTGTTACACAGTGTGACACGGGGAAGGGTGCCTGTGTTACACAGTGTGACACTGTATAGGGGTCCGGCAGGGGAAGGGTGCCTGTGTTACACAGTGTGACACTGTATAGGGGAAGAGTGCCTGTATTACACAGTGTGACACTGTATAGAGGATCCGGCAGGGGAAGAGTGTCTGTATTACAGTGCGACACTGTATAGGGGATCCGGCAGGGGAAGGGTGCATGTATTACACAGTAGGACACTGTATAGGGGTCCGGCAGGGGAAGGGTGCCTGTATTAGGGAGAGGAGAGGGAGAGAAGGGAGAGGAGAGGGAGAGAAGGGAGAGGAGAGGGAGAGAAGGGAGAGGAGAGGGAGAGAAGGGAGAGGAGAGGGAGAGAAGGGAGAGGAGAGGGAGAGAAGGGAGAGGAGAGGGAGAGAAGGGAGAGGAGAGGGAGAGAAGGGAGAGGAGAGGAGAGAAGGGAGAGGAGAGAAGGGAGAGAAGGGAGGGGAGAGGAGAGAAGGGAGAGGAGAGAAGGGAGAGGAGAGAAGGGAGAGGAGAGAAGGGAGAGGAGAGAAGGGAGAGGAGAGAAGGGAGAGGAGAGAAGGGAGAGGAGAGAAGGGAGAGGAGAGAAGGGAGAGGAGAGAAGGGAGAGGAGAGAAGGGAGAGGAGAGAAGGGAGAGGAGAGAAGGGAGAGGAGAGAAGGGAGAGGAGAGAAGGGAGAGGAGAGAAGGGAGAGGAGAGAAGGGAGAGGAGAGAAGGGAGAGGAGAGAAGGGAGAGGAGAGAAGGGAGAGGAGAGAAGGGAGAGGAGAGAAGGGAGAGGAGAGAAGGGAGAGGAGAGAAGGGAGAGGAGAGAAGGGAGAGGAGAGAAGGGAGAGGAGAGAAGGGAGAGGAGAGAAGGGAGAGGAGAGAAGGGAGAGGAGAGAAGGGAGAGGAGAGAAGGGAGAGGAGAGAAGGGAGAGGAGAGAAGGGAGAGGAGAGAAGGGAGAGGAGAGAAGGGAGAGGAGAGAAGGGAGAGGAGAGAAGGGAGAGGAGAGAAGGGAGAGGAGAGAAGGGAGAGGAGAGAAGGGAGAGGAGAGAAGGGAGAGGAGAGAAGGGAGAGGAGAGAAGGGAGAGGAGAGAAGGGAAGGGAGAGAAGGGAAGGGAGAGGAGAAAAGGCAGGGCGCCACACCTAGAGAAAGGGCACTTCTGCACGTGCCAGAACCCTGTTTAAGCAGGGCGCTTTCTGACCTTCACAAATAGGGCAGGGCATCCCTTGTATTGCAACATGGTTTGTCCAGGTTACTTGCTTTATCTTATATACCTTTCACACTGAAAATGAAAATACCGGGTAAATCACTTAACTGGAAATTTGCTAAACAACCCAGGTTTGTTCCTGTGTGAAAGGGTCATCCCGGGACATAACTCTTAGGTCTCCGGAGACCCGGGAATTATGTCCCGGGATGACCCTTTCACACAGGAAAAAAACCCGGGTTGTTTAGCAAATTTCCAGTTACAAAGTGATATACCCGGTAATTTCATTTTCTGTGTGAAAGGTGTATCAGACAGAAAATGGCAATAAAACTCGGCAGGTAAAAGCCAGATTTTTTGCAATTTTCTGCCTCTATTCCAGAGGTTCTCAAACTCGGTCCTCAGGACCCCACACAGTTTACATTTTCTAGGTCACCCAGCAGGAGCACAGGTGTACTCATTACTCACCGACACATTTTAAAAGTTCCACATGTGGAGTTAATTATTTCACTTGTGATTCTGTGAGGAGACCTGGAAGCATCGCACCGTGTATGGCCACCTTAAGAAGGAGAATATATAAAATTGTTATTTCAAGTTTAAATCATTATAAGGTCAGGATTTAAAACATTTTATTATTGCGAAGGCCCACACCCGGCTACTTCTTGATGCCACCCGGCTGGAAACATTTTCTGGGGAGAACACTGCATAAACTATACCGCACGTTACATCAATAACACATATCCTACAGTAATTTACAATAAAACATCCTTATATTAAATAGCACCAATAACACTAGTAGAGTCTCTTAAAAAGACTGCAACAATATTCCAAAAGGGTGCGACAACACTTCTGTGGAACTTGTTAAAATGTGCAATACATAATCAGGAGTTTGTTTAAGGGGCATATTTATCAATTATTGGGTTTCAGACCCAATAATGTCTATTGCTATTCGCGACAATAAGATATATACTGGCCAAATGTATTAAAAGGCAAACCTATGAGGGCTGTGATTGCTATCAGAAATGCATGGACTGCGGCAGAGATGACAGTCTTCATTCTAGCACCCTGCACCTGTCACAACCCATGCAGCTCCTCTTTCCAGCCTGGGGTGTCACACTCTGCTCTGGTGCTTCTAGCACAAGTAGATTTGTATATCAGACGTTTGTTGCATCAGCCGAGTGTGCTAGAAGCACCAGAGCAGAGAGCGACACCCCAGGTTGTTAAGAGGAACTGCACAGATTGCGACAGGTGCAGGGTGCTAGAATGAACACTAGATATGGAGATATCTATGGTACATTCAGAGGATAGTTAATATTTGCCGGTATCCTCCGAAAATGGGTGTTTTCTGGGAATATCCTGCGAATAGATTGATAAATAGGCCCGTGAAAGAGACTCAATCTCCAAATTCCAACAGCAATGCACGTGTTCGTTCTTTAAACGTCTCAAATTATCTCGGAACTGCAGCAGATAATAAAAGCTTATCCAAAACAGGATCCTTCATTGGCGAGTGCAATTGGCACTTAATATACCAGCGAGCAGTACATGCACAGATGATATAGCCGGCTTGATTTTATCAGCAGTAATTCAAAAGCTCAGCCGGTATTGATTGTGTGTGTGTCCAGAGCAAGATCCTGGTACAAGGATACAATGGGCACTCTTCTGAAGACAGCAGGCACAGTTCGATAGACAGTGAATATGTCCTGGATATTTAGCAGCCTGGCGGTTGTGGACTGCCGTCGGCTGCTGTCTTGCATGATAACAGGTCCGAAGCGCACAGCGGTTCAGGATACTAGATTCCTGATGGTTTTCCGGTCAGTTATTTTTCCCATGCCGATTGCTGTGGACTTTGGGGGCGATTCAGCTTAGGATGGAATTACAAAGCTGCACGCAGGCAGTTTTGCAATTCCGTCCTTGTAAATATGCAAATGCAGCAGTTGGTGTAGGACACCCCCTGCTGCATTCGCGATCCCAGCACTGCGACGAAAGTCACAGGCTGGGATCACCATTGCGGCTGTCGGTCGCGAAGGTGGACAGCGCCGGTTAGCTGAGTAAACCTCAGTTTACGCAGTTCTTGGACGCAGCCCCTGGCCGACACGTTGTCCGACAGTGCTGGCTTCCCTCATTGTGTCAGGAGCAGAGTGCGGCATGTAATGCTACAGTGCAGCACCCGGCTCCTGTCATTGAAGGGGGAGTCGGCACTTTGGAGTCACCCTTCGGCAGGTGATAGCGGGATGCAGTCCACACACCCCCTTGTGGGGGGGGGGGGGAGGTGATGGTCCTGGAGCTATTCAACGCAAAGTGGTTAGTCCGACTAAAGTCTGAGAATGCCGGTTCTTGCAGTTTAACCTGGGTGTTTAGTCGAAAGAACCAGCAGAAAACAGCCTGGGGAGAACACTATATACACAATCGATTGCAAATTGCACGATTGCTGCAATCAATCTCTGATGTATGGGGGCCCATACATCAGCAAATGATAGCAGCAATCGTGCAATTTGCAATCGATTGTGTATAAAAATCTTTCCTGCTTTAAATCTTCGCCGCTTGTACAATAAATTGTTTTGAACTATGCCTACATAGGTAACATTTGATTATTAATGTGGGTGTAATAACTTTTTAGAACGTGTTAATTTTTCCTTCCTATCGATATCCAATTTTGTTATCCTGATGGGACATACATTCAATACAGTCTACACAAACGGGCGAGTAGAATATCCCATCTGAAAAATATATTTGTTTAAATTTGATCCATTTGGGTAGATCTATGTTATATGTTACATGTTTTGTCTTTTGTCCTTTTATACAGATACATATCTTATCTTGATTAGATTAAAAGTTATGTTTTAAATATTTCATCTTTACAATGAGTGCTCACAAAATAGAGTTTATTTTTCTTCAATATAGCTATTTACTGTAGTGAGCACCTCCACTGCCCGGCATGTTTTGCTGACGCCATGAGCAGGGAATAGTGGTTACCGATATTAGTCATAATATTCTATTACTATCAGTCAGTGCGTCAATTTCTCCCTTTTTACACAACCAGCCAACTAGTTGATTGGTTGGAATGAAAATCTGGTAAGGAATGAAAACAAATGACAATCAGCAATTTGCTCCCAAATGCCGGAAAATGGACCAAAACTGTTGTTTGAACAAATTGTTTACATCAAACATTTAACAAACTTGTCTGACGCCATTTTCATCTGTTTCCTGGCTTTTAGGAGCAAATTGCCGATCATCAGTTACCAGATTTTCATTCCAACCAATCAACTAGTTGGCTGGTTGGACAGATAATCTTTAGATGTGTGGCCAGCAGGGCCGGTTCTAGACATTGTGGCGCTCAGAGCAAAAGCTCCCTGTTGCCCATAAAAAAAAATAAAGAAATAACTTTTTTTAAATGGTGTTCCTCTGCGCGCACTTCCAGAAAGGGGACGTCCTTGCGGAACACCCCAATTCATCACATTGTGGGGCGTGCCCAGCACTTACGATGGTGCTGGGCTTCCTCCAAGCTCTCCCCTCGTGGCGAATAATTGCCATGTGCAGTAATGCGCCTTACACAGTAGGTCTTACAAAGTAATGCCCTGTATAACACATTATGCCACACGCAGTAATTCCCTTTATAATACATTGTGCCACACGCAGTAATTCCCTTTATAATACATTGTGCCACATGCAGTAATTCCCTTTATAATACATTATCCCCAATTGAAATTATGCCTCACAGTAGTCCCTTATTAATGTTGTGACACACAGTGGTGCCCCTTTTATACAATGCTCAAATTAGTGCCCCTTATAAGAGTGCCCCCGGTAGTAATAGCAGTGCCTCCGGTAGTAATGCCCCCATTAGTGCCCACTGTAGTGATGCCCCCATTAGTAGTGCCCACTGTAGTAATGCCCCCATTAGTAGTGCCCACTGTAGTAATGCCCCCTATAGTAGTGCCTCCTATATTAATGCCCCCATTAGGAGTGCCTCCTATATTAATGCCCCCATTAGGAGTGCCCACTGTAGTAATGCCCCCATTAGTAGTGCCTCCAGTAGTAATGCCCCCATTAGTAGTGCCTCCAGTAGTAATGCCCCCATTAGTAGTGCCTCCAGTAGTAATGCCCCCATTAGTAGTGCCTCCAGTAGTAATGCCCCCATTAGTAGGGGCCTCCAGTAGTAATGCCCCCATTAGTAGGGTCCTCTGTAGTAATGCCCCCATTAGTAGGGTCCTCTGTAGTAATGCCCCCATTAGTAGGGTCCTCTGTAGTAATGCCCCCATTAGTAGGGTCCTCTGTAGTAATGCCCCCATTAGTAGGGTCCTCTGTAGTAATGCCCCCATTAGTAGGGTCCTCTGTAGTAATGCCCCCATTAGTAGGGTCCTCTGTAGTAATGCCCCCATTAGTAGGGTCCTCTGTAGTAATGCCCCCATTAGTAGGGTCCTCTGTAGTAATGCCCCCATTAGTAGGGTCCTCTGTAGTAATGCCCCCATTAGTAGGGTCCTCTGTAGTAATGCCCCCATTAGTAGGGTCCTCTGTAGTAATGCCCCCATTAGTAGGGTCCTCTGTAGTAATGCCCCCATTAGTAGGGTCCTCTGTAGTAATGCCCCCATTAGTAGGGTCCTCTGTAGTAATGCCCCCATTAGTAGGGTCCTCTGTAGTAATGCCCCCATTAGTAGGGTCCTCTGTAGTAATGCCCCCATTAGTAGGGTCCTCTGTAGTAATGCCCCCATTAGTAGGGTCCTCTGTAGTAATGCCCCCATTAGTAGGGTCCTCTGTAGTAATGCCCCCATTAGTAGGGTCCTCTGTAGTAATGCCCCCATTAGTAGGGTCCTCTGTAGTAATGCCCCCATTAGTAGGGTCCTCTGTAGTAATGCCCCCATTAGTAGGGTCCTCTGTAGTAATGCCCCCATTAGTAGGGTCCTCTGTAGTAATGCCCCCATTAGTAGGGTCCTCTGTAGTAATGCCCCCATTAGTAGGGTCCTCTGTAGTAATGCCCCCATTAGTAGGGTCCTCTGTAGTAATGCCCCCATTAGTAGGGTCCTCTGTAGTAATGCCCCCATTAGTAGGGTCCTCTGTAGTAATGCCCCCATTAGTAGGGTCCTCTGTAGTAATGCCCCCATTAGTAGGGTCCTCTGTAGTAATGCCCCCATTAGTAGGGTCCTCTGTAGTAATGCCCCCATTAGTAGGGTCCTCTGTAGTAATGCCCCCATTAGTAGGGTCCTCTGTAGTAATGCCCCCATTAGTAGGGTCCTCTGTAGTAATGCCCCCATTAGTAGGGTCCTCTGTAGTAATGCCCCCATTAGTAGGGTCCTCTGTAGTAATGCCCCCATTAGTAGGGTCCTCTGTAGTAATGCCCCCATTAGTAGGGTCCTCTGTAGTAATGCCCCCATTAGTAGGGTCCTCTGTAGTAATGCCCCCATTAGTAGGGTCCCCTGTAGTAATGCCCCCATTAGTAGGGTCCCCTGTAGTAATGCCCCCATTAGTAGTGTCCCCTGTAGTAATGCCCCCATTAGTAGTGGCTCCTATAGTAATGCCCCCATTAGTAGTGTCCCCTGTAGTAATGCCCCCATTAGTAGTGGCTCCTATATTAATGTCCCCATTAGTAGTGTCCCCTGTAGTAATGTCCCCATTAGTAGTGTCCACTGTAGTAATGCCTATATTAATGCCCTCATTAGTAGTGTCCACTGTAGTAATGCCCCCAATAGTAATTCCCTCCTATAGCCATGCCCCCAGGAGTAATCCCCCTATAGTAATCCCCCCTATAGCCATGCCCCCAGTGCTGGTGCTTCTGAAAAAAAAAATACAATTAAAAAACAAACAATACTTACCTTAAGCCCCGCTGCTGCGTCCGCTGCCATCCGGTCCGACCGCAGCACCACCATGGATCTATGGGAGAGACGTCATTACGTCCCTCCCATAATGCTCTCTGCAGGAGCCGGAGCTCACTATGGGAGAGACGTCCATAGTGCTCTCTGCGGGAGCCGGAGCTCAGGAGTGAGCTCCGGCTTTCAGCTGCCGCTGCAGAGAGGGAGCCGGGTGACCGCTGATAACAAATACCAGCGGACGCCCGGCAAATGGAGCCTCCCTGCAGCGGCTGGGGAAGGGGGGGGGTTGACGGCGCTGTGGGAGTGGCACGGGCGTGTCTGGGAACTAGGGATGGACATTGACAGGCCACCATCAAATGATGGCTGGGCTTCCACCATAAAATCTTTTGATGCGATGACAAGTAACCATCGCATCAAAGGTATTTGGGCAGCACAGGCGGTGTAATGGTTAGCGTTACTGCCTCACAGCACTGAGGTCATGGGTTCAATACCCACCATCGCCCTACCTGCACCTCCGGGTGCTCCGGTTTCCTCCCACACTCCAAAAATATACTGGTAGGTTAATTGGCTCCCAACACACATTAACCCTAGTGTGTATGTGTGTCAGTATGTGATAGTGAATATGGATTGTAAGCTCCACTGGGGCAGGGACTGATGTGAATGGCCAAATATTCACTGTACAGCACTGTGGAATATGTGTGCGCTATATAAATAACTGGTAATAATAAATATTAGATGGAAAAAAAATAATAATTTGATTCGTGCATGTGCAATAGCCTAGCTGGCAGGGGACGGGACTGGGGGAGAGACAGGGAGGGATCAACGGTGGGGACAAAAGTAGTTCCTGTAACAAGTACAGTAAGGGACAGTGCAGCTCTCAGCATTGATCAAAGGAGCTGATCACAACACCAACGAATCGCTAACATTTCATGGCAGTAAACATCGGAATGCCGCCATCAAATGGTAAAATCACTACCATCACAAGTAAAACAAATGGTCAGCAAACATCGACCATCGATGTCCATCCCTACTAGAAACTCTGCAGCGTTACCAAACACAAGTCCACAGCATCAGAGGCCACATTTAGTTGGCTGTGAGGAGAGTAGCTACAGCAAATGACGACGTTGGTATATTTACAAACTCCATCGCAAACGCACCGACCACACAACCTGAAGGTGGGCGTCTCAGCGCTCGTACACGCCATGGAGCGCAGAGATTAGCATTTGCATATTCCCGCAACCGCTATCTGTTACCAACTATCTCTGACTAATACCCCAAGTGTAACTATAATATAAATAGCATCAGTAGAACTATGTACTCACTACTCCCTAATGAGTTATGCCATCCCCTCCTCCCCCCTGGGAGCTGCTGCTGCTGCTGTCAGAGATAATAACCCTGCTGGGAGATTACCGGTAATAATAGTACATCAGTAATGTGCGCATCACTCACCCTGCTCCAGCACCCGCACATTATCCCGCATTCCCCATGCGTCACCTCCATCATCCACACAGTTACTACTGACAACGAATCGGTCGGAGAAATGCGGGAAAAAGTAACACACGTTGTACCAAATTACATGACAGAGAGCCTGACGGACCAATCACATCTTACCATGAACCCATGGGCGAAGTATGGGGCGCGGCGATGGGTGGAGTATATGACGTCACCAGCCCTGTCTCCCGCGCTCTCCCCTCATCTCTCTGACAGTGACAGTGTCTCAGTGACTACACACACACAGCGGGCAGCGCGCTACTGGGCTCCGGGGTCGCCGCCATATTACCGGGGACAGCCGGAGCCTTACCCGCAGTAGCGGCGGCATGGCAGTGATGATTAGCGGGCAGGGGGATATCTACCTTTGAATTTCGCTCCATCTGACGTAGGGTACCCAGAGAGGGGATTAGGACCTGGGGCGGTGCTTAGTGGGTGTGGCCGGTACGTTGATTGATTGGAGTCTCTGCAACTGTCTCCACCAACCTGCTCTAACCAGGTCTTCAGTCACAAAGTTGTCCACATTTTACGTTTATATTCCCAGCTACATAGTGCATAACATTATATCTCTATAGTATAATACAGCAATCTCCCCCTATATACACTTATCATTATCATTATATCTGTCAGCGTCCTGTATAGTGTAATACAGCAATCTCCCCCTATATACACTGATTATTATCATTATATCTGGCAGCATCCTGTATAGTGTAATACAGCAATCTCCCCCCTATATATACACTGATTATTATCATTATATCTGTCAGCGTCCTGTATAGTGTAATACAGCAATCTCCACCCTATATACACTGATCATTATCATTATATCTGTCACCGTCCTGTATAGTATAATACAGCAATCTCCCCCTATATACACTGATCATTATCATTATATCTGTCAGCGTCCTGTATAGTGTAATACAGCAATCTCCCCCTATATACACTGATCATTGTCATTATATCTGTCACCGTCCTGTATAGTGTAATACAGCAATCTCCCCCCTATATATACACTGATTATTATCATTATATCTGTCAGCGTCCTCTATAGTGTAATGCAGCAATCTCCCCCCTATATACACTGATCATTATTATTATATCTGTCAGCGTCCTGTATAGTGTAATACAGCAATCTCCCCCCTATATACACTGATCATTATCATTATATCTGTCACCGTCCTGTATAGTGTAATATATACAGCAATCTCCCCCCTATATACACTGATCATTATCATTATATCTGGCAGCGTCCTGTATAGTGTAATGCAGCAATCTCCCCCTATATACACTGATCATTATCATTATATCTGGCAGCGTCCTGTATAGTGTAATAGAGCAATCTCCCCCTATATACACTGATCATTATCATTATATCTGTCACCGTCCTGTATAGTATAATACAGCAATCTCCCCCTATATACACTGATCATTATCATTATATCTGTCACCGTCCTGTATAGTGTAATACAGCAATCTCCCCCTATATACAATGATCATTATCATTATATCTGTCACCGTCCTGTATAGTGTAATACAGCAATCTCTCCCTATATACACTGATCATTGTCATTATATCTGTCAGCGTCCTGTATAGTGTAATACAGCAATCTCCACCCTATATACACTGATCATTATCATTATATCTGTCACCGTCCTGTATAGTATAATACAGCAATCTCCCCCTATATACACTGATCATTATCATTATATCTGTCACCGTCCTGTATAGTGTAATATATACAGCAATCTCCCCCCTATATACACTGATCATTATCATTATATCTGGCAGCGTCCTGTATAGTGTAATGCAGCAATCTCCCCCTATATACACTGATCATTATCATTATATCTGGCAGCGTCCTGTATAGTGTAATAGAGCAATCTCCCCCTATATACACTGATCATTATCATTATATCTGTCACCGTCCTGTATAGTATAATACAGCAATCTCCCCCTATATACACTGATCATTATCATTATATCTGTCACCGTCCTGTATAGTGTAATACAGCAATCTCCCCCTATATACAATGATCATTATCATTATATCTGTCACCGTCCTGTATAGTGTAATACAGCAATCTCTCCCTATATACACTGATCATTGTCATTATATCTGTCACCGTCCTGTATAGTGTAATACAGCAATCTCCCCCCTATATATACACTGATCATTATCATTATATCTGGCAGCGTCCTGTATAGTGTAATAGAGCAATCTCCCCCTATATACACTGATCATTATTATTATATCTGGCAGCGTCCTGTATAGTGTAATACAGCAATCTCCCCCTATATATACACTGATCATTATCATTATATCTGGCAGCGTCCTGTATAGTGTAATAGAGCAATCTCCCCCTATATACACTGATCATTATCATTATATCTGGCAGCATCCTGTATAGTGTAATACAGCAATCTCCCCCCTATATATACACTGATCATTATCATTATATCTGTCACCGTCCTGTATAGTGTAATACAGCAATCTTCCCCCTATATACACTGATCATTATCATTATATCTGTCAGCGTCCTGTATAGTGTAATGCAGCAATCTCCCTCTATATACACTGATCATTATCATTATACCTGTCAGCGTCCTGTATAGTGTAATACAGCAATCTCCCCCTATATACACTGGTCATTATCATTATATCTGTCAGCGTCCTGTATAGTGTAATGCAGTAATCTCCCCCTATATACACTGATCATTATCATTATATCTGTCAGCGTCCTGTATAGTGTAATGCAGCAATCTCCACCCTATATACACTGATCATTATCATTATATCTGGCAGCGTCCTGTATAGTGTAATGCAGCAATCTCCACCCTATATACACTGATCATTATCATTATATCTGGCAGCGTCCTGTATAGTGTAATAGAGCAATCTCCCCCTATATACACTGATCATTATCATTATATCTGGCAGCGTCCTGTATAGTGTAATACAGCAATCTCCCCCTATATATACACTGATCATTATCATTATATCTGGCAGCGTCCTGTATAGTGTAATACAGCAATCTCCCCCTATATACACTGATCATTATCATTATATCTGGCAGCGTCCTGTATAGTGTAATAGAGCAATCTCCCCCTATATATACACTGATCATTATCATTATATCTGTCACCGTCCTGTATAGTGTAATGCAGCAATCTCCCCCCTATATATACACTGATCATTATCATTATATCTGTCAGCGTCCTGTATAGTGTAATGCAGCAATCTCCCCCTATATACACTGATCATTATCATTATATCTGTCAGCGTCCTGTATAGTGTAATGCAGCAATCTCCCCCTATATACACTGATCATTATCATTATATCTGTCAGCGTCCTGTATAGTGTAATGCAGCAATCTCCCCCTATATACACTGATCATTATCATTATATCTGTCAGCGTCCTGTATAGTGTAATACAGCAATCTCCCCCCTATATACACTGATCATTATCATTATATCTGTCAGCGTCCTGTATAGTGTAATGCAGCAATCTCCCCCTATATACACTGATCATTATCATTATATCTGTCAGCGTCCTGTATAGTGTAATGCAGCAATCTCCCCCTATATACACTGATCATTATCATTATATCTGTCAGCGTCCTGTATAGTGTAATACAGCAATCTCCCCCCTATATACACTGATCATTATCATTATATCTGTCAGCGTCCTGTATAGTGTAATACAGCAGTCTCCCCCCTATATATACACTGATTATTATCATTATATCTGTCAGCGTCCTGTATAGTGTAATACAGCAATCTCCCCCCTATATACACTGATCATTATCATTATATCTGTCAGCGTCCTGTATAGTGTAATACAGCAATCTCCCCCTATATACACTGATCATTATCATTATATCTGTCAGCGTCCTGTATAGTGTAATACAGCAATCTCCCCCCTATATATACACTGATTATTATCATTATATCTGGCAGCATCCTGTATAGTGTAATACAGCAATCTCCCCCCTATATATACACTGATTATTATCATTATATCTGTCAGCGTCCTGTATAGTGTAATACAGCAATCTCCACCCTATATACACTGATCATTATCATTATATCTGTCACCGTCCTGTATAGTATAATACAGCAATCTCCCCCTATATACACTGATCATTATCATTATATCTGTCAGCGTCCTGTATAGTGTAATACAGCAATCTCCCCCTATATACACTGATCATTGTCATTATATCTGTCACCGTCCTGTATAGTGTAATACAGCAATCTCCCCCCTATATATACACTGATTATTATCATTATATCTGTCAGCGTCCTCTATAGTGTAATGCAGCAATCTCCCCCCTATATACACTGATCATTATTATTATATCTGTCAGCGTCCTGTATAGTGTAATACAGCAATCTCCCCCCTATATACACTGATCATTATCATTATATCTGTCACCGTCCTGTATAGTGTAATATATACAGCAATCTCCCCCCTATATACACTGATCATTATCATTATATCTGGCAGCGTCCTGTATAGTGTAATGCAGCAATCTCCCCCTATATACACTGATCATTATCATTATATCTGGCAGCGTCCTGTATAGTGTAATAGAGCAATCTCCCCCTATATACACTGATCATTATCATTATATCTGTCACCGTCCTGTATAGTATAATACAGCAATCTCCCCCTATATACACTGATCATTATCATTATATCTGTCACCGTCCTGTATAGTGTAATACAGCAATCTCCCCCTATATACAATGATCATTATCATTATATCTGTCACCGTCCTGTATAGTGTAATACAGCAATCTCTCCCTATATACACTGATCATTGTCATTATATCTGTCACCGTCCTGTATAGTGTAATACAGCAATCTCCCCCCTATATATACACTGATCATTATTATATCTGGCAGCGTCCTGTATAGTGTAATAGAGCAATCTCCCCCTATATACACTGATCATTATTATTATATCTGGCAGCGTCCTGTATAGTGTAATACAGCAATCTCCCCCTATATATACACTGATCATTATCATTATATCTGGCAGCGTCCTGTATAGTGTAATAGAGCAATCTCCCCCTATATACACTGATCATTATCATTATATCTGGCAGCATCCTGTATAGTGTAATACAGCAATCTCCCCCCTATATATACACTGATCATTATCATTATATCTGTCACCGTCCTGTATAGTGTAATACAGCAATCTCCCCCTATATACACTGATCATTATCATTATATCTGTCAGCGTCCTGTATAGTGTAATGCAGCAATCTCCCCCTATATACACTGATCATTATCATTATACCTGTCAGCGTCCTGTATAGTGTAATACAGCAATCTCCCCCTATATACACTGGTCATTATCATTATATCTGTCAGCGTCCTGTATAGTGTAATGCAGCAATCTCCCCCTATATACACTGATCATTATCATTATATCTGTCAGCGTCCTGTATAGTGTAATGCAGCAATCTCCCCCTATATACACTGATCATTATCATTATATCTGTCAGCGTCCTGTATAGTGTAATACAGCAATCTCCCCCCTATATACACTGATCATTATCATTATATCTGTCAGCGTCCTGTATAGTGTAATACAGCAGTCTCCCCCCTATATATACACTGATTATTATCATTATATCTGTCAGCGTCCTGTATAGTGTAATACAGCAATCTCCCCCTATATACACTGATCATTATCATTATATCTGTCACCGTCCTGTATAGTGTAATACAGCAATCTCCCCCCTATATATACACTGATCATTATCATTATATCTGTCAGCGTCCTCTATAGTGTAATGCAGCAATCTCCCCCATATACACTGATCATTATTATTATATCTGTCAGCGTCCTGTATAGTGTAATGCAGCAATCTCCCCCTATATATACTGATCATTATCATTATACCTGTCAGCGTCCTGTATAGTGTAATACAGCAATCTCCCCCTATATACACTGGTCATTATCATTATATCTGTCAGCGTCCTGTATAGTGTAATGCAGCAATCTCCCCCTATATACACTGATCATTATCATTATATCTGTCAGCGTCCTGTATAGTGTAATGCAGCAATCTCCCCCTATATACACTGATCATTATCATTATATCTGTCAGCGTCCTGTATAGTGTAATACACTGATCATTATCATTATATCTGGCAGCGTCCTGTATAGTGTAATAGAGCAATCTCCCCCTATATATACACTGATCATTATCATTATATCTGGCAGCGTCCTGTATAGTGTAATAGAGCAATCTCCCCCCTATATATACACTGATCATTATCATTATATCTGGCAGCGTCCTGTATAGTGTAATGCAGCAATCTCCCCCCTATATACACTGATCATTATCATTATATCTGGCAGCGTCCTGTATAGTGTAATGCAGCAATCTCCCCCTATATACACTGATCATTATCATTATATCTGTCAGTGTCCTGTATAGTGTAATAGAGCAATCTCTGCGGTCTGATTAGCGCTCGCTCGTCCAGAAAATAGGGGTGGCTATTCAAATGAACCGTTCGCTCTTTGCGGTCTGTTCACGCCTCTAGGTCTGAATGAGCGTACAAAACTTGCTGTCGTTTTTTGGGAAACTACGCCCCCTGGCCGCTCGCATTCTATGTCATGTCCGCTATTTATTAGATTAATCGAGTACATCGACCAGGGTATGAGCTACTCGCTATTCTTGTGGTTGGTTTTTGCTACCACAATTTTGCGAGCAGTTCTGGCTATAAAATAACCCAGTGACGTGGTCAATGACGCTGCTGTTTTAATTATGCACACCCATAAAACGCCCGTTTTGACCTTTAAGCACGCCTGCGTTCGGATCTCCACTCCCCGTTTTCAAGCACCTTCCCCTGTTATCACCCACATACGCCTATTTCTGTCACTCAAATTATCAGGCATTCGCTATTTTGCGAGCACATGAATTTCGACCGCACTGACTGGTTCGCGCATGCGTATAACGATCCGTACGCATGCGCAGTTGGGCAAACATCGCTCGGAGCGAACGAGCGGCCGCTTACGAGCGGCTCTTAATCAGGCCCTTAGTCTGATATAGAAACAGAAAAGATAATGAAGAAACATCTGACTTCAGTCACAGTGTGGATGTGGTACAAACACAAATTATTGTATGATAAAACTAATTGTACAATTTACTTCAATTGTGTCCTAAGACAGTGACTCCCATTTCCCTTAGTTATTGATATTGGCTGTAATGCTTTTCTTACTTCATGTAATTTAACCCAAGCTACTAAAAAAAATGTAATTCCATTATTAGTATTTGATACTGGTTTATGTTATTATTATAAACTGACTTTAATAAAAATGTTATATAATTTGTTATGAGTAAGGTCTCAGGGGTGGGGGTCACAGAAATAAATGTATCTAACCAAGGGGACTGTGGCCTGTAACAGATTGGGAATCACCGCTCTAAAGGGAGAAAGGCCACACTTATGGAGCACTACAAATACAAGAAAAAAGCTATAAACATGAAAGGCTCTGTTAAAACTCCATTACAAAAAGATGCAAAAACAAATGACAACGTTCGTAAGAGCTTTAATCAAAGAAAAGAGCTTACATTACATGCCACCTCAGAATACAGGACAAGGACTACCCTAGGACTACTTAGCTCTCTGATAATTATACACATAACGGATGTCATTTACATTGCACAATGCAAGAGCAGCTTTGGTCTCGACATGTGCCTCAATTTGTGTGAGCAGGGTGATAATTACTTATGGGATACCAGTGCCACACCACAGCCCTTGCTCCAGGCTAGCAGGGTGTCTGGAACCCTACAGTTAGGATTGCTGCTGCAGCACCCATGGAGCATCCTGCAGACACTCCAGGTGGGCACCTTGCACAGTATATGCACCCCATGATGCATCCTGAGAACACCCAGTCAGCGCTGTGCTTATTGAAGCTGCCAACCACAGCCCCCCTACATGACATAACGATGTCATACAGTACATGCAATATCATGACATGGTGCGCTCAGGGGGTGGGGGTGGCCCAGGGTGCAATTATGCCCTGTTACGGCTCTGTGTGCAAGTGCACCTAGATTTCCATCAGGGTTTAACTTTACCAAGTAAGATGGCGGCATTTGCAGAGGAGCGGAAGAATATAAAAGTGAAGGGGAGGAGTTGGGAGGAGGGAAGGTGACCCTAGCATAATATGTATGGTGTTAGTGCACCACTACTCATTATCATACAGAGCAGACCTGGACCAAAATCTTGCACAGTGCACATCTGGTGATTGTTCTCTAGGTTGCAGAGGCGTTCCCTTAGAGTGGATAGTAGGCACACACCCAGGCGTGCTATGGATGGACTATCTGTGCTCACTGGTGCAACACCAAATTATTTAGCATAGTGCAGTTTTAGTAACTTTCTATATTCCTAAAAACACATTGTATGTTCCTCTTTGTGATTGTGTGGGTTCTTTCTAGGTGCTCTGGTTCGGTGACTTGGCTGCTAGCCAAAATTTTTTATCTCTGTGTGTGTGTGTATAATGGAGAGGCAGGTAACGTGTGTGTGTGTATTGTGACACAGTCAGATTAGGAGGTCCCTCTCCTGGGTAGGGGACTCCTTCCTTACACACACACACAGCAGCAGGGAAGCAGCACACCAGTCTGGATGTGAGTACAAGCTGGTCGGCGCCAGTCTTTATTGTGCAATGTCAGAAATAACAAAGAAAACATAAACATAAATCCTAGCCCTGTCGGGGCACTAACTTCACAGGTGGTTCCCTCACTACCATAACCTGGCAGGGCCTAATGCCCTCACCAGCAACAAGGCACAGTACAGTACTCACGGATAGGTTTTCAAGTGTCTCTGAGCAAACTCCCTGTCTGCTCTCCCAGGTGAGACACTCAGCCCTAAACATACTAGGCTTATATTGGCCACTCGCAGGTGGAAACCTTAACAAGCCTGTTACCAGGCTGCGAGAACCAAAACCTGGAGTGGCCGTGGGGGGAGCCCTCTCTCTCCTCTCACCCACAACCCCCAGGTCCCAAACCGGCTTTTCAAAAAGCCGAAACTCAAGCCTGCTACACTGCAGACTTTCTCCTGGGGGTTTAAAACACATAAGACAGGAATCTGGGACAAATGTACCTGCCACAGACCACTTTACCAGTGATCCTATCACATATCCCCCCCCTTTGTTTCGACCTGTGGGGCGGAACAACTGAAGCCCCCAAACAATGAATGCGTGACAACGTGTCTGCATTGGCCAGCTGGCTTCCTGGCCTGTGTTCCACTGCAAATTTAAAAGTTTGTAACGCCAAGAACCATCTCGTAATTCTCGCATTACTGTCCTTATTTTCGGACATCCACTTCAAAGGGGCATGGTCAGTGATCAATTTGAACTTTCTTCCAACCAAGTAGTACCTGAGAGCCTCTAACGCCCACTTTATAGCCAACGCCTCCTTCTCCACTGTGGCATAGTTTCTCTCATGTACATTCAACTTTCTGCTAAGATAGAAAATAGGGTGTTCCTCACCCTCCTTGTTCTGGGACAGGACTGCTCCTATACCTACTTCTGATGCATCGGTTTGTACTATGAATTCCCTTTCAAAATTAGGAGTCATCAGGACTGGTTGGGAACACAACGCTACTTTCAACTCCTGAAAAGCTTTCTCTGCCTCAGGACTCCATTCTACCATGACTTTTTGTTTGCCTTTGGTCAGGTCAGTCAGTGGGACTGCCATGGTGGCAAAGTTGGGTATAAACCTCCTGTAGTACCCTGTAATTCCCAAGAAGGCTCTCACCTGCTTCTTATTCAGAGGCCGTGGCCAGTTTTGTATGGCATCAACTTTATTGAGCTGAGGCTTTATCAGGCCTCTGCCAATGGTGTATCCCAGATATTTTACTTCCTCCATGCCTAGACAACACTTTTTTGGGTTGGCTGTCAAACCTGCCTTATAGATGGAGTCCAACACTGCTTGTACCCTGGGTAAGTGAGACTGCCAATCAGGACTATGAATGACCACGTCATCCAGATAAGCAGCCGCATACCGTCTATGGGGCCTTAGAATCCTGTCCATCATTCTTTGGAAGGTAGCAGGTGCCCCATGTAGCCCGAAGGGCAACATCTTGTACTGAAACAAGCCCTCTGGCGCTGAAAAAGCTGTCTTTTGTTTGGCGCTCTCGGTTAACGGTACTTGCCAATACCCTTTGGTTAGGTCAAGAGTGGTTAAATACCTTGCCGTCCCTAGTCTCTCAACCAGTTCATCCACTCTTGGCATCGGGTAGGCATCGAATTTTGAAACACTGTTGAACTTTCGGAAGTAATTGCAGAAACGCACACTCCCGTCGGGCTTTGGAATCAACACAATGGGACTTGACCATTCACTATGTGATTCTTCAATAACCCCTAACTCTAGCATATTTTTAATTTCTTTCGACATCGATTCTCTTTGTGCTTCTGGTAACCTATAGGGCTTTAGATTAACTTTAACCCCTGGGTCAGTGATTATGTCATGTTTAATGACCGAGGTTTTCCCAGGTACGTCAGAGAACAGCACCCTATTTCTGATCAGAAACTCCTTGACCTCTTATTGTTGAATTGCCGACAGGGTTTTTGCCACTGTCACTTCGGGAACTAAGGGCCCTGGATTTACTGGAGGGGCTCGGACAGCCGACAGTACCGTTCTATCTTTCCAGGGCTTTAACAGATTTATATGGTATATCTGTTCCGGCTTTCTTTTCCCCGGCTGGTAAACTTTGTAATTGACCTGTCCCACTCTTTCTAAGATTTCAAAGGGCCCTTGCCATTTAGCCAAAAGTTTATTTTCCACAGTGGGAACCAACACTAACACTCTGTCCCCAGGAGCAAAGCTGCGTAACCGGGCATTGCGGTTGTATACCCTCTGCTGTGCCTGTTGAGCCTGTTCCAGGTGCTCTCTCACTATCGGCACTACCGCAGCAATTCTCTCCTGCATTTGAGAAACATACTCAATCACCGTTTTGTAAGGACTAGACTGCCCCTCCCATGTCTCTTTGGCAATGTCTAGTAACCCCCTTGGGTGTCTCCCATACAACAAGTCGAAGGGTGAAAACCCGGTGGAGGACTGGGGAACCTCTCTTATGGCCAACAATAAATACGGCAATAAGTAATCCCAATCCCTACCATCCTTGTCGACCACTTTCCTAAGCATGTGTTTTAACGTCTTGTTAAACCTCTCGACCAGCCCATCGGTTTGGGGGTGATAAACCGAAGTTCTTAAATGTTCAATTTTGAACAGGCGGCATAACTCTTTCATGACTTTTGACATAAACGGTGTACCCTGGTCAGTTAGTATCTCCTTGGGTATACCCAGCCTGCTAAAGACATGAACTAGCTCTCTGGCAATGGTCTTGGTTGACGTATTGCGCAACGGGATCGCTTCCGGGTAACTGGTAGCATAATCCATTATGACCAGAATATACTGGTGTCCCCTGGCAGACTTCATTAAGGGTCCAACCAAATCCATCGCTATTCTTTCAAACGGCACCTCTATAATAGGCAGTGGAACTAGTGGACCCTTAAAATGTGGCCTGGGAGCATGATACTGACACTCAGGGCAGGATGCGCAAAAGTCAGACACCTCTTTATGAAGCCCGGGCCAGAAAAACCTCTGCATTATTCGCTCAGTGGTTTTCTCTACCCCTAGATGGCCTGCCGTTATATGACCATGGGCCAGATCCAACACTGTTCTTCTGTAGGCTTTGGGAACTATTAGTTGTTCCACAATATCTTCCCCCTTCTTAGTCACCTGATATAACAAATCCTGACACATTGCCATGTGGGGATAGGACAAAGGACTATCAGGGTCTACAGGTTTACCATCAACTACTTTTACATTCTCCCTGGCTTTTACCAAAGTAGGGTCATTCAACTGCTCCACGGCAAAGACCTCTCTTCTGACCTCTAAATCAGGCAGACGATCACCTGGCCCAACAACACTTCCCACCTCAATGGGAGGCACATCAGTTGGCGGGCCATCGTCACGCTCCGCATTCTCTAGTTCGCCAACCATAGTAGAAAAAGGGAATAACTCTGACTCAGAAGAAACTCCCTCCTCCACTACATCGACAACCTTCTCAAGTGGATCGGGGTTGTTCACCTCTGGAACAAAACGGCTTTCCCACAACTTCCAGAAGTGAGCAAATTCTCTCCCCAATATTGCATCGTACACCAGACCATGCACCAAACCCACAGAAACTATAGCAGAGCCACATGGTGTCTCGATGTTCACCTCGGCCGTAACATAATATCGAGTATCCCCATGTATGCAGGTCACACCAACAGTTTTCCCCTCATGCCTCAAGGGGTTCACCAGCTCAGCTTTTATAAGTGTCACCAAGCTACCAGAGTCTAACAGTGCCTCTACTCGGTTGCCATCTATATTGAGTACACACATGTGCTTATCAGTCTCAGCCTGCCGGTCAACCGTACAGGCTGTCTGTGCAAAGAAAGACCCCCTCCGGTAGACATGAGCAGTATCACATTGCATAGGTTCAGTTGTAAGTGAACAATTAGCGGCAATATGGCCGAAGCCACCACATCGGAAGTCATATTAATGTCTATTCGTTTACGGGGCAAGAACCTTCCTGGCCTGGCAGGCCTCTCTCCAGGTTCTACACCCTCAGTCTTAGGTACATTCCACCGCCCAGCACCCTTCTCCCCTGGAAAAGTCTTACCAGTGTCTGTGGGAGTTCGCCGGTGCGCCATCGGGGCTCGGTGGGGCATACTCATCAGCTCCTCAGCCGCCACGTACCTCTCCACCAGCTCGACTAACTGGTCCGCGGACTTAGGGTCTGCATGGCTCACCCACTTGCGCAGAGTCACAGGTAATGATCGCAGGTACCGGTCCATCACGACCCTTTCCACGATCTGTGGTCCCGTCAGCGTCTCGGGCTGTAGCCATTTTGAGGACAGATGGACGAGGTCATGCATCTGCGAACGTGGAGGCTTGTCCATATGGAACTCCCAGCGGTGGACCCGTTGGACACGAACAAAGGTGGTGACTCCCAAGCGAGTTAGGATCTCCTGTTTTAGTTTTTTATAGTCCTTGGCATCAGCCAGGCATAAGTCGAAATAGGCATTTTGTGGCTCCCCAGACAAAAAAGGTGCCACCAGACTTGCCCACTGCTCCTTGGGCCAACTCTCCCTTTCGGCCGTTCTTTCAAATGCGGCGAGATAGGCCTCCACATCATCGCCCGAAGTCATCTTTTGGAGGAAGTGACTGGCTCGTCCGGAGTGAGTGGCGGTGGGAGGACCAGTAGTAACATCTCTGGGCCGGGCGACCAGGTGCTGTACCACCTCTCTTATGGCCTGGCTGTTTTCCGCTAAGGCCTGGCGGGTTTCCTCAATGGCGACCTGTTGAAGTCTGTTAGTCTCCTGCTGAGCTCTGGTAGATTCCTGCTGAAGTTTGTTTGTCTCCTGCTGAGCTGCTGTAGCTTGGAGCAAGGCCTTAATAATGTCCTCCATTTTGTCCTGGGGTGTAGGTTGGAAGCTGAACCTTGCCTCTCTGAGCATTGGCTGACGCCTCCTCTATGGGACTCCAAGGACACAGTGTTATTTCCACACTCACAAATTGGGTGTCTGTCCCTTTAATTTTTAAACGGAAAGTTTTCCTCTCGCTGCAACTTCAGTGTGTGTGGTTTCCCGCATTCTCCACCATATTGTGACACAGTCAGATTAGGAGGTCCCTCTCCTGGGTAGGGGACTCCTTCCTTACACACACACACAGCAGCAGGGAAGCAGCACACCAGTCTAGATACGAGTACAAGCTGGTCGGCGCCAGTCTTTATTGTGCAATGTCAGAAATAACATAAAGAAAACATAAACATGAATCCTAGCCCTGTCGGGGCACTAACTTCACAGGTGGTTCCCTCACTACCATAACCTGGCAGGGCCTAATGCCCTCACCAGCAACAAGGCACAGCACAGTGCTCACGGATAGGTTTTCAAGTGTCTCTGAGCAAACTCCCTGTCTGCTCTCCCAGGTGAGACACTCAGCCCTAAACACACTAGGCTTATATTGGCCACTCGCAGGTGGAAACCCTAACAAGCCTGTTACCAGGCTGCGAGAACCAAAACCTGGAGTGGTCGTGGGTGGAGCCCTCCCTCTCCTCTCACCCACAACCCCCAGGTCCCAAACCGGCTTTTCAAAAAGCCGAAACTCAAGCCTGCTACTCTGCAGACTTTCTCCTGGGGGTTTAAAACACATAAGACAGGAATCTGGGACAAATGTACCTGCCACAGACCACTTTACCAGTGATCCTATCACAGTATATAATGGAGAGGTAGGTAACGTGTGTGTGTATATAATGGAGAGGCAGGTAATGTGTGTGTGTATAATGGAGAGGCAGGTTACGTGTGTGTGTGTGTATAATGGAGAGGCAGGTAACGTGTGTGTGTGTATATAATGGAGAGGCAGGTAACGTGTGTGTGTATAATGGAGAGGCAGGTAACGTGTGTGTATAATGGAGAGGCAGGTAACGTGTGTGTATAATGGAGAGGCAGGTAACGTGTGTGTGTGTATAATAGAGAGGCAGGTAACGTGTGTGTGTGTATATAATGGAGAGGCAGGTAACGTGTGTGTGTATAATGGAGAGGCAGGTAACGTGTGTGTGTATAATGGAGAGGCAGGTAACTTGTGTGTATAATGGAGAGGCAGGTAACGTGTGTGTGTGTGTGTGTGTATAATGGAGAGGCAGGTAACGTGTGTGTGTGTATATAATGGAGAGGCAGGTAACGTGTGTGTGTATAATGGAGAGGCAGGTAACGTGTGTGTATAATGGAGACGCAGGTAACGTGTGTGTATAATGGAGAGGCAGGTAACATGTGTGTGTATAATGGAGAGGCAGGTAACGTGTGTGTGTGTATAATGGAGAGGCAGGTAACCTGTGTGTATAATGGAGAGGCAGGTAACATGTGTGTGTATAATGGAGAGGCAGGTAACGTGTGTGTGTGTATAATGGAGAGGCAGGTAACGTGTGTGTGTGTGTATAATGGAGAGGCAGGTAACATGTGTGTATAATGGAGAGGCAGGTAACGTATGTGTGTGTATAATGGAGAGGCAGGTAACGTGTGTGTGTGTATAATGGAGAGGCAGGTAACGTGTGTGTGTGTATAATGGAGAGGCAGGTAACGTGTGTGTGTGTATAATGGAGAGGCAGTTAACGTGTGTGTGTGTATAATGGAGAGGCAGGTAACGTGTGTGTGTGTATAATGGAGAGGCAGGTAACGTGTGTGTGTGTATAATGGAGAGGCAGGTAACGTGTGTGTGTGTATAATGGAGAGGCAGGTAACATGTGTGTGTGTGTATAATGGAGAGGCAGTTAACGTGTGTTTGTGTATAATGGAGAGGTAGGTAACGTGTGTGTGTGTGTATAATGGAGAGGTAGGTAACGTGTGTGTGTGTATAATGGAGAGGCAGGTAACGTGTGTGTGTGTATAATGGAGAGGCAGGTAACGTGTGTGTGTGTATAATGGAGAGGCAGGTAACATGTGTGTGTGTGTATAATGGAGATGCAGGTAACGTGTGTGTGTATAATGGAGAGGCAGGTAACATGTGTGTGTGTGTATAATGGAGATGCAAGTAACGTGTGTGTGTGTATAATGGAGGGGCAGGTAACATGTGTGTGTGTGTATAATGGAGAGGCAGGTAACATGTGTGTGTGTGTGTATAATGGAGATGCAGGTAACATGTGTGTGTGTGTATAATGGAGATGCAGGTAATGTGTGTGTGTATAATGGAGAGGCAGGTAACGTGTGTGTGTGTATAATGGAGAGGCAGGTAACATGTGTGTGTGTGTGTGTGTATAATGGAGATGCAGGTAACATGTGTGTGTGTGTATAATGGAGATGCAGGTAACATGTGTGTGTATAATGGAGAGGCAGGTAACGTGTGTGTGTGTATAATGGAGAGGCAGGTAATGTGCTCTTGCAATTTTATCTTTCTGGGGACTTGGGGTGGATGGCACACCAACACCGGTGGGACATCTAGCACAGTGGGGACCTAAAATAAAGTACCAATGAGTCAAACCATTGGGGACGAAAGAGGAGGCATGTCCCTGTTATCCCACATAGCAATTGGGCATGTCCCTGAAAATCACATTTCCAAGAGTGTTATGGGTGTCAGTGTGCATGCCATGCTGAGGGTGTGTGTTTAAGAGATCTCTGACTGAAAAAGAAGAAAACTTTTGGGCACTGCTGCAATACTGATTTCAACCTGTAAGTGGCGACTGGGCTCCCCATGGCAGCAGTGAGGCTTCCCGGGGAGACTAAAAAAAAATGACCGGGGTGCTGCTGCAGTGTTGCTGTGCATCCACCAGGGGGCACCTGGTGGGGTGTGTCCCCACCTTACACTCGCCCCATGTTTTAATTTCATGGGTGGCTATTTAAAAAAAAATAAATACATTTGGGGTGCAGTGGCGCTGCGTGTCCACCGGGGGGCATTTCTGCACATTACACTCTCCCCATGTTTTAATTTCATGGGTGGCTATTTAAAAAAAAATAAAAAAAAATTGGGGTGCAGTGGTTTGGCGGGTCCACCGGGGGGCATTTCTGCACATTACACTCTCCCCATGTTTTAATTTCATGGGTGGCTATTTAAAAAAAAACGTAAAAAATTTTGCGGTGCTGTCGCACTGCGCGTCCACTGGCACTGGGGGCCGTTTCTGCACCTTACACTCTCCCCATGTTTTAATTTCATGGGTGGTTATTTTTTTACAAAAAAAATATTTTGGGGTGTAATGGTGCCACTTTCCACCAGGGGGAGAGAGGGCACCTGGGGGGGCATTTCTGCTCCTTACACTCTCCCCATGTTTTAATTTCATGGGCGGCTATTTTTTTCCTCAAATTAAATTTTGGGGTGCAATGGTGCCACTTTTCAACCGGGGGGGTGGGGGCGCCTAGGGGGGCATTTCTGCACCTTACACTCTCCCCATGTTTTAATTTCATGGGCGGCTATTTTCTTTTCCCAAAAAAAAATGTTGGGGTGCAATGGCACCACGTGTCCACGGGGGGGGAGGCGTGTCCCCACCTTACACTCTCCCCATATTTTAATTTCATGGACGGCAATTTAAAAAAAAATTAAAAAAAATTGGGGTGCTGTCGCACTGCGCGTCCACTGGGGGGCGTTTCTGCACCTTACACTCTCCCCATGTTTTAATTTCAAGGGCGGCTATTTTTTTCCCCCATAAAATTTTTGGGGTGCAATGGTGCCACGTGTCCACCTGGGGGGGCGTTACTGCACCTTACACTCTCCCCATGTTTTAATTTCATGGGCGGTTATTTAAAAATACTACACTCTGCGGAGGTCCCAATGAGGTCGGATCAGGGTGCCCGCATCCGGCCGGCACTTCTAAGGCCTCGGGGAAGAGAGGGAGAAGATGCCGCTGAAGATGGCGCACAGCAACGATGCCATAATGTCTGGGGGAATTCCTCTGCCGGATTGTTAGGAGCGGGCAAGAGAGAACGCCGGGAGGGGGTCTTCTCCCACCTGAGGCCGGGCTCCATGAAACCCATGGGGACTCTGCAAGTGAGGTGGCCTGAAGAGGGAACCAGGAGCGTAAGGGAGATACTGTGACTCAGCTGGCCTGATCAGGGAACCAGAGGGTGACAGGGGTGAGAGCCCCTTCGCAGGCATGGTTCCCGGTTGGGCTGAACAGGACGAACCTTCTCCCTCCCTTTACCAGGAGTGCGAGGGAGATACTATGACTGAGCTGGCCTGATCAGGGAACCAGAGGGTGACTGGGGTGAGAGCCCCTTCGCAGGCGTAGTTCCCGGGTGGGCTGAACAGGGCGAACCGTCTCCCTCTCTTTACCAGGAGCCCGAGGTAGATACTGTGAGAGCTGGCCTGATCAGGGAACCAGAGGGTGATCGGGGTGAGAGCACCTTTGCAGGCGTGGTTCCCCGTTGGGCTGATCTTGGGCGAACCTTCTCCCTCCCTTTACCAGGAGTGCAAGGGAGATACTTTGACTGAGCTGGCCCGATCAGGGAACTAGAGGGTGACCGGGGTGAGAGCCCCTTCGCAGGTGTGGTCCCCGGGTCGGCTGAACAGGGCGAACCTTCTCCCTCCCTTAACCAGAAACACGAGGGAGATACTATGTCTGGCCGTGAGACCAACGGGGCTCCAGGAGAGCATGGGAGATTCTGCGGGCGAGGGGTCCCGGCCAGGGCTCCAGGAGAGCATGGGAGATTCTGCGGGCGAGGGGTCCCGGCCAGGGCTCCAGGAGAGCATGGGAGATTCTGCGAGCGAGGCATTCTGGCCAGTACTCCAGGAGAGTCTCCCGGTGGCAGACAGGGGAACTGCAACCTCTGGAAGTCCCGATGAGGTTTTGAAAATGGGCCCGATGCCGGGACCCAGTTCCAGGAGGCCGGGTAAAATCCGCCGGTTCCCCGCAAAAGGTGGCGCGCAGCAGCGATGCCATGACGTCCGGGAAATTCCTCGGGCGGATTCACAGGTAGCAAAGAGTTGAGAGAGAGAGAGCCAGGAAGAGATCCGTGGGGGCGAGGTGTCCCGGCCAGGGCTCCGGTAGAGCTTGGGAGATTCTGTGGGTGAGGCGTCCCGGTCAGGGCTCCAGGAGAGCATGGGAGATTGTGTGAGCGAGGCGTCCTGGCCAGGGCTCCAGGAGAGCATGGGAGATTCTGTGAGCGAGGCAACCCGGCCAGGCCTCCAGGAGAGCACCGGAGATTCTGCGAGCGGGGCGGCCCGGCCAGGGCTCCAGGAGAGCATGGGAGATTCTGTGGGTGAGGCGTCCCGGCCAGGGCTCCAGGAGAGCATGGGAGATTCTGTAAGCGAGGCGTCCCGGCCAGGGCTCTAGGAGAGCATGGGAGATTCGGCGAGCGGGGCGGTCCGGCCAGGGCTCCAGGAGAGCATGGGAGATTCTGTGGGCGAGGCGTCCAGACCAGGGCTCCAGGAGAGCATGGGAGATTCTGCGAGTGAGGTGGCCCAGAGAGGGAACCAGGAGTGCGAGGGAGATACTGTGAGAGCTGGCCCGGAGAGGGAACCAGAGGGTGACCGGGGTGAGAGCCCCTTTGCAGGCATGGTTCCTGGTTGGGCTGAACAGGGTGAACCTTCTCTCTCCCTTTACCAGGAGCGTGAGGGAGATACTGTGAGAGCTGGCCTGATCAGGAAACCAGGGCGACTGGGGTGAGAGCCCCTTCGCAGGCGTGGTTCCCAGTTAGGCTGAACTTGGGCGAACCTTCTCCCTCCCTTTACCAGGAGTGCGAGGGAGATATTGTGACTGAGCTGGCCCGATCAGAGAATCAGAGGGTGACCGGGGTGAGAGCCTCTTCGCAGGTGTGGTTCCCGGTTGGGCTGAAGAGGGCGAACCTTCTCCCTCCCTTTACCAGGAGCATGAGGGAGATACTGTGAGAGGTTTCCTCATCAGGGAACCAGAGGGCAGGGGTGTATCTAGTGGTCCAAACACCCCTGGCAAACCAAGGGACTGGCACCCCCTCCAATGACTGATTTCTACTTCAGGGTCCATAGGGAGTCCACAGAGTTGACCTTGGGGTATAGGTGGGAACCAAATCTGGGCAACACGCAGTTAAAGCTTTTAGCTCCCAGGATGCACTGGGTCCACTCTCCCTATAACCCCACCCCCAAGCCAGAGGCACCTCAGTTTAAGTTGGTGCCCGGCCGGAGTCAGGTCACTGTTAGCGTAGGGGGAGCTGATTAGCAGCCCCTAAGCTTATTTTATTTTTTTAGGGACAAAGTTTTTTCTCTGGACTTTGGACTCTTCAGAGCGGCAGCGTCGGACTGTCCATAGGACGTCTAAGCTGCTGCTCCGTCACCCCGCTGGCGCTGAGACACCAGTACAGATCTGGGGATCTCAGCGGGACCCCAGAATCTTTACTAGCCGGACTCTGCGGGCACCCAGGACTGCTGCCAGATCCACGGTGAGCAGGTAAGGTCGCGGATCACCGCTTGTGGTGATCCGCGCATTTCAAATGCAGTCCTGTGCCTTCGGTCTCTGGGGACAGACCGGAGGCGCCGGCAGTGGCGGCGGGCCCCCCATACCCCGTGTGTCCACTAGACCACCAGGGACTTAACGATCGGCGCAGGGAGCCAGCGTCCCGGGGGTTAATAGCCGGCCAGGGGAGCAAGCCTTCCCGGTTACAGCGGCTCCTCCAGTCAGCTCAGCGCGCCTTTCAGTGTCAAAAGTCTGGCGTCGCTGAGCTGCTTCCTCCGCGGGCCGCGCTTCTTCTGAGGTCTCCAGGCGGCCATTTTCTATGTGCAGCAGCAGAACTCCGGAGATGGCAGTGAGTCCAGTCCCCCTGCGTACCTTACCATCAGGTCAGTGTACACAGCGCTGTAGCCTTCCCAGACACTGAATCTGGGCAGTTGAATGCAGTGACATAGTGCAGTATATTATATGACATGTTTATGTATATATGTATATATCTGCATTGTATGTGACTTATGCTAGTGCTGACTGTCTGTACTTTATTCTCTCACCTGTCAGTGTATATCTATCCCTTTTCTTTATCTGCCCCAATACAGCTGTACTTAGGGTGGTTCTGAGACCTCACATTTATATACTTGTTAATATTTGTGAGGTTTGTCACATACTGTTGCGTGCTGCACGTTGCCATATTTTAGATGGAACTGTGTGTTGCATATGCTGAAAATGGGTCCCTGCAGCTAATTTTTGGCATCAGTCAGGATCAGTATAGCGCTGCTTGATATTTCCGCCAAGAGGGTTGGTCAGATATGTCTGACCAGGAGATAGAGCACGATACTGCACCCATTTTTACTATCCTGCAAGTCATGTGCTGCAGGTGTTAGTGCGGAGGATTTGACTCATAAAGGGTTCTGTATGTGGCGTCATCTGGTGCCGGCCCCTTTCACGACCCCCTTGGGCGGTTCGTTTTCTCGGGATCCTCTCAATTGCGGATCGTCGGGCGGGCCCCATTGTTGTACCTCAGTTGGAGTTACTTCACCATGCTGCCCTTTTCATCTCAGGGTATCTCGCAGTTCTGTCACTCTTCCCCTGTGACACAGACTACCGCTCCCTGCAGGGGTTTTTCGCAGTATATGAATTCCCCCTGGTGCCACAATAGTCTATCTTTCCCCTTGCAGGGATTACCACAACAGCCACCCTGGGTGGATGTCGTTTTCTACGAAATGCAAATTGGCCAGATACGAGGTATTACAACAGCGTTTGGCCTCCTGTCCCAAATTCCCTGAGGGTCATCATGAGCCCCTCCTGGGGTGGATGGGCGTGTTACTCGTCTGATTACAGATGTTACTACGCCTCCCATTCCTGCGTGGTCGGATTCTTCGGATCCGTAGATGGTAACTCTGCCTGAAATCAGTATACTCGCTTTCAGGGGTTGTTACCCATCCTACCATGGCTATAGCATGGTTGGTTAATACTATTGCATACTGGGCTGATGCATTTATAACGTTTTTTCCCCTCCAACACGTCTGGGGTTCAAATGTATTTGGTCACTCACGTAATATATGCAGTTGTCATAGGTGGAAATGCCTATATTGGCTACCAGTCTCCTAACTTTCAGAGTTCCGGCTGCGACTGTATCCTCCATAATACCCTATGGCTGCGCTCTGGGAATGCAGAGGTGCAGATACCATCTATAGGGTAGATCTTGTTTGGTCCTGACCTTGACAAGCTTGTAGCAACATTGGCAGTATTACTAACGACAAGTTTACCGCCTTCAGCTATGCCCACTACAAGGCCTCAGACTAAGTCTGTTAAGTCTTTTTTTTGTCCTCTGGGTCAGCCTGAAGGTCTGTTTCTTCGTAGACTGTCGGCCTCTACAAGGGCCGACATATCCATACTGAGCCAGCCTGGACTGCCAGCCGATCCTGCTTCTGAACCTACGGATATATCTTCAGCCTGATGGGACAGGCCTACAACTGGGAGATGCCGATTTTCTCAGTTCGCCCGGTACTAGTGTCAAGTTTCCGCAGCTATGTGGGTAGGAGGGTACGCCCTCTCTTTGCTCAGGCGGCCTCTTTACATGTGATGGTACGCAGGCCCTTATTCAGACCCGAACAGGGCTTTACAAATCCAGACAGCTATACAGTTGTTGTGGTAAGCAGAGCTAATTAGGCCATTCCCACTATCTCAGCGAGGGACTGGTTGTTCTGCTTTCTTTCTGGTGCGGTGGCTGAATGGTCTTCTTTGGCCTATTCTCAGTCTCAATTCCCTGAACCAGTTCCTAAAGCTACCTGGGCTTAGGAGGCAATCCCTATGCTCCATCATACGATGTTTGGAACCTGGGGACTTTATGGTATCACTGGATATACAGGACGCGTGCCTATGGGTACTTACAGAGACCTTTCATCAGCATGGGCTGAGGTTTGCTGTATCACAGCAACACTTACAATTTTTCGGGCTCTACCTGTTGGGACTGTCCTCAGCCCCACAGGGGTTTACCAGCATTTTGGATATTCTGAAATTTCTCCTGTTCAGTATATCCCAATGCTCCTGTACCTGGACAGCCTCCTGCTCTTAACGGGATCACCGGGGTACTTTACAGCCAGGTCAGGATGACCATGGCTTCTTCAGGGTGCAGACGTTTAATCAACGGGGAAAAAGTCCTCCCTGCATCTCTCTCTGGGTATTCTTCAACTAGGAGCCCTGCTGGATTCTCAGAATCTGAGAATTCTTCTGGCGTAAGATGGAATCTCCACTCTTCCATTAGGAGTACATGGTTGTCTACGTAGTCGACATATGTCTTTACACTCTGGAATGCATGGTCAAATATTCAGTGTCTGCCTTTGGAAGGGTGGAATGCGCTCAGTTCCATTCCAGGCCTTTCCATAATTGGCTCATCTCCAGATGAAACAAGGTTTTTCTGTTGGATCACTGTTCAAATGATGTTGCTCTCTCCGGAGGCAAGTCGGTCCCTGTCCAGGTGGCTATGGCCATCTCGTCCAGGGTATTCTTTGCTATGGACAGTGTCTGGTTCGCATCCATTTCAGTGCAGTTGGACGTCTGTCGATTCCACCCTGTCAATTAACTTGTTGGAACTTTAGCCTGTCTTGGGCCTTCACTCTGGCATAACTCTTGTTTCCCGGTGAACCTGAAAAGGTTCAGTCCGACAGGGTCAGGACAGTGGCTTCCTTTTTAGTAACACTGTTCGTTGGGTGGCAATGACAGGTATGTCACACATTGGGACAAAGTCCGAGGGTCTCCTCCTGACCATCTTGGCAGCGTTCATTTCAGGAGCTCTCCATTGGGAAGCGGGAATCCGCAGCCGTCACGACGTGCATCCCGGGGACTAGTCTCTTCCCCAAGAGAGGTTTTATCTCCTGGTGAGCAGGGGGGGCCCCCCTGAGGTGACCCTCATGGCCTTCTGACTTTATCACACTATGGTGTTACAGTCCAGCTCTGGGGATTCTAAAGCAACCTTCAGTGACTCTTTGTCGGTGAAGTGGTCCTTCCACTTTGTGTACCTGTGTTCTCCGGTTTCCCTTCTTCCTCGAGGTCTTTGGAAGTGTTTCAATCGAGACGGAGATGCTTTCCTGCTGGTGGCTCCTGATTGTCCCAGATGTCAGGGGTACTTGGATTTTCAGAGTCTCTCCATCAATACTCCATTCCTGATGCTTCACTGCCCGGACCTGTTGTCTCAGGGTCCTAGGTTTTGCCTTGGACCTGGGTCATTTGTCTTTGACTGTGTCCCTACAGTGGTCTTACGGCTTCCCTGGCTTTGTCATCGTTGGAATGATTAGAGCACATAGATCAGCTTTTGCTGGGACCTACCACAAACTGTGGCAGCCATAATTCTTATGGTATTGTACCTGTTGATACGATCCTCCGGTGTCCAGGATTTCCAGATATTCTGGCATTCCTTCCGGCTGGCTTGGGTTTCACCCTCGGCCTGGCCTTCCTGACAGTGCGGGTCTCTACACTGTCAGTATGGTTAAGATATGGAATAGCTCCACTCTGGTATCCAGTTCATCCTTTGGAGTGTTTTCTGGATTATGCCTCCATTTGTCCTCCCTAGGGACTCCTTATGAGTTAGTAGTGGTTCTTCGTTCCCTCCGGGGACAGTCAATGGAACCGCTGGTTGTGATAGCCATTACATGGTCTATCGCTTAGGCTCTCTCTTTCTCTCAGGGTGTTTATATCAACCAGGCGAGCGTCTGAATTGGGAGTGTTCTCATGTGGCTCCCTCTTCTGGAGGGCATCATGTCAGGGTGTGAGTTGCTCATGCCCTGTGTTTCTTCTTAAAGTGGTTTTTAGGTTCCATATTATTCTGGAACTTATGGTACGCCCATTCAGTCCCCAGTCCTCTCGGCTGGTGTGGCCTCATTGACTGTGGTCCGGCCTCTTTTGATTTATATGATCCATTCAAGTTCCTTACGGAAATTGGACTCCTTATTGGTGGTCTGAGATTTCTGGTTTTCACAGGAAAGGATGGCCGGCCTATAACCAAATGTTGGCTGGATGGCCTCATATGTCTTCCTCAGGGGCCTACCCATGGGTAGACCTTTCTGTTGAGGCTTGTTTTTTCTCAGACCATGTAACCCTCGCGGGCAGCTCGCTGTGGCACCTCGGCTGTTTTGCCTTACTAGGTGGCCACGTGGTCTTCTGTTCAACACCTTTTTAAGGTTCTAGGCATTGGTTTCCTTTGCCTCTCAGGATGCTTCCTTTTTGGCGATGGATTCTCCTCTCAGCACAGGAGCATCCCCACCCTTGGTTGAACTGCTTTGGGACATCCCCAAGGTCAACCCTGTGGACCCCCTATGGACCCTGAAGTAGAAAACAAGAGATATGGTAAGAACTTATCTTTGTTATCTCTGTTTCTACAAAGTCCATAGGGTCCACAGGGCGCCCGCCCTGATGCACCTGGCTTCATATGGGCTGTGTGGCTGGTCACCGGTTTTCAGTCTCCCATTTCTGTGAGTATGGTTATTGAGTGTTCCAGTTTTCTCTCTCTTTTTCTCTCCTCCTTCAGCCTTTGGCTACTTACAAACTGAGGTGCCTCTGGCTTGGGGGTAGGGTTATAGGAAGAGTGGACCTAGTGCATCCTGGGAGCTAAAAGCTTTAACTGCGTGGTGCCCAGTTTTGGTTCCCAACCTATACCCCCAGAGTAAACCTGCGGACCCTATGGACTTCGTAGAAACAGAGATAGCAAAGGTAAGTTCTTACCATATCTCTTAGTTTTTTTTTTTTTTTTTCAGTAAAAACAACACACACTGGGGGTAGTTTAATTCACACACATGTAGAAATAGGGAGAATATTTTTTCTATTTCCCCTTTTAATATATATATATATATATATATATATATCTTTTATAAACTTACTCTACTGTACCCACTATTAATTTATTTATGCAAAAAAACCACAGGAAAATATTGAAAACATTGCGTCAAAAACAAACAAAATGCATTATGGGATAAAATAATTTACATATTTTCAAATAGGGCTGTCTATACTGCGTTATGCTTTTTAACAACTCCACCTCATAATTCACTAAGATGACAGCCCACAATGGTCCTTTCCTAAACCCCACATAAGAATAAAGACTGTCCATGTCCATTTGGTCCTATTACCCCAACATGACAAGATAAATTTACTATACTTACACTGGGGGTAGTTCAATTTACACACCTGTAGAAATAGGGAGACTATATATATATATATATATATATATATATATGTATATTTTTTTTCAGTTATAACACATACTGCATGCAATGCACTGTTTATTAATTTCTATATGTCAACAACACAGGAAAAGACGGCATCAATAACAAATGTGGACAAGATAATTTGCATATATGCAAAATACCTTGTGAACAGAGCCTTGTGATTGTTGTGGCACTCTTTTCCTGAATGATTGACATATAGGAATCAGTGAGTGGTTATTGGTATATGGTGGGTATTGTGGGGGAAGAGATATATTAGGAAAAAGAAAAAAAAATTTAGTCTCTCTAATTTTAAATGTTTCTGATATAAAGGGACATATAAGAAGCCTGATACACATTAACAGTCAATGGAGGACACTGGTAAGGAAGATATGCCCCTACCAGAGGGTGACTGGAGTGAGAGCCCCTTCGCAGGTGTGGATCCCGGGTGGGCTCAACAGGGCGAACCTTTACCAGGAGCACGAAGAAGATACTATGACTGGCCATGAGACCAATGGGGCTCCAGGAGAGCATGGGAAATTCTTCAGCGAGGGGTCCCGGCCAGTGCTCCAGGAGAGCATGGGAGATTTTGCGAGCAAGGCATTCCAGCCAGTGCTCTAGGAGACAGGGGAACTGCAACCTCCGGAAGTCCCAATGAGGTTTTGAAAATGGGCCCGATGCCGGGACCCAGTTCCAGGAGGCCGGGTAAAATCCGCCGGTTCCCCGCAAAAAGTGGCGCGCAGCAGCGATGACGTGATGTCTGGGGGAATTCCTCAGGCGGATTCACAGGTGGCGAAGAGGTGAGAGAGAGAGCCAGGAAGAGATCCGTGAGGGTGAGGAGTCCCGTCCAGGGCTCCGGGAAAGAATGGGAGATTCTGCGAGCAAGGCGTCCCAGCCAGGGCTCCAGGAGAGCATGGGAGATTCTGTGAGTGAGGCGGCCAGGAGAGGGAAC
This sequence comes from Taudactylus pleione, assembly GCA_031769625.1. Taxonomy (NCBI): domain Eukaryota; kingdom Metazoa; phylum Chordata; class Amphibia; order Anura; family Myobatrachidae; genus Taudactylus; species Taudactylus pleione. The sequence continues at coordinate 3,308,719 of JAUIMM010000895.1, read as the reverse complement.
CAGGAGCGTGAGGGAGATACTGTGAGAGCTAGCCTGATCAGTGAACCAGAGGGTGCCCGGGGTGAGAGCCCCTTCGCAGGTGTGGTTCCCGGTTGGGCTGAACTTGGGCGAACCTTCTCCCTCCCTACACCAGGGGTGCAAGGGAGATACTGTGACTGAGCTGGCCCGATCAGGGAACCAGAGGGTGACTGGGTTGAGAGCCCCTTTGCAGGTGTGGTTTCTGGGTGGGCTGAACAGGGAGAACCTTCTCCCTCCCTTTACCAGGAGCACGAGGGAGATACTATGTCTGGCCGTGAGACCAATGGGGCTCCAGGAGAGTATGGGAGATTCTGCGGGCGAGGGCTCCCAGCCAGGGCTCCAGGAGAGCATGGGAGATTCTGCAAGTGAGGCGTCCTGGCCAGGGCTTCATGAGAGCAAGGGAGATTCTGCGAGTGAGGCATCCTGACCAGGGCTCCAGGAGAGCATGGGAGATTCTGCGAGCGAGGCATCCCGGTCAGGGCTCCAGGAGAGCATGGGAGATTCTGAGAGCGAGGTGGCCTGGAGAGTGAACCAGGAGCATGACGGAGATACTGTGAGAGCTGGCCTGATCAGGGAACCAGAGGATGACTGGGGTGAGAGCCCCTTTGCAGGCATGGTTACCGGTTGGGCTGAACTTGGGTGAACCTTCTCCATCACTTTACCAGGAGCATGAGGGAGATACTATGACTGGCCATGAGACTAATGGGGCTCCAGGAGAGCATGGGTGATTCTGAGAGCAAGGTGTCCCTGCCAGGGCTCCAGGAGAGCATGGGAGATTCTGCGAGCGAGGAATCCCAGCCAGGGCTCCAGGAGAGTATGGACATGTTGTGAGCGAGGCGTCCCATCCAGGGCTCCATGAGAGCATGGAGATGCTGCGAGCGAGGCATCCCAGCCAGGGCTCCAGGAGAGCATGGGAGATTCTGTGAGCAAGGCGTCCCTGCCAGGGCTCCATTTGACCATGGACATGTTGTGAGGGAGACATTGTAAGCAAGGCATCCCGGCCAGGGCTCAGGAGAGAAAGGGAGATTCTGTGAGCAGGGCATCCCGGCCAAATCTCCAGGAGAAGAATGGAAGATTCTGTGAGCAGGGGAGATTCTGGGAGCGAGGCAGCCCGGCCAGGGCTCCAGGAGAGCATGGGACATTCTGGGTGAGGTATCTCATCCAGGGTTCCAGGAGATTCAGTGAGAGAGGCGTCCCTTCCCTGCGGCGCACTGCCACCCGGTGGCAGACAGGGGAACTGCAACCTCTGGAAGTCCCGATGAGGTTTTGAAAAAGGGCCTGATGTCTGGACCCAGTTCCAGGAGGCCGGGTAAAATCCAGCAGTGCCCCGCAAAAGGTGGCGTGCAGCAGTGATGCCGTGACGTCCGGGGGAATTCCTCGAGTGGATTCACAGATGGCGAGATTCTGCGAGTGAGGCGTCCTGGCCAGGGCTCCAGGAGAGCATGGGAGATTCTGTGAGTGAGGCATCCCTGCCAGGGCTCCAGGAGAGCATGGACATGTTGTGAGCGAGGTGTCCCAGCCAGGGATCCAGGAGAGCATGGACATTTTGTGAGTGAGGTGTCCCAGCCAGGGCTCCAGGAGAGCATGGGAGATAATGTGAGTGAGGCATCTCAGCCAGTGCTCCAGGAGAGCATGGGAAATTCTGTGAATGAGGCATCCCAGACAAGACTCCTGGAGAGCATGGGAGATTCTGCGAGCGAGGCGGCCCAGCCAGGGCTCCAGGAGAGCATAGGAGATTCTGCGAGTGAGGCATCCCTGCCAGTGCTCCAGGAGAGCAGGGACATGTTGTTAGCGAGGCATCACAGCCATGGTTCCAGGAGAGCATGGGAGATTCTGCGAGCAAGGCATCCCTGCCAGGGCTCCACCGGAGCATGGATATGTTGTGCGCGAGGCGTCCTAGCCAGGGCTCCAGGAGAGCATGGACATGTTGTTGGCGAGGCATCCCTGCCAGGGCTCCAGTAGAGCATGGGAGATTCTGCAAGCGAGGCATCCCAGCCAGGGCTTCAGGAGATCATGGAGATGTTGTGAGCAAGGCGTCCCAGCCATGGCTCCAGGAGAGAATGGAAGATTCTGTGGGTGAGGTATCCCAGCCAGAGTTCCAGGAGAGCATGGACATGTTGTGAGCAAAGCATCCCAGCCAGGGCCCCAGGAGAACATGAGAGATTCTGTAAGCGAGGCATCCCAACCAGAGCTCCAGGAGAGCATGGACATGTTATGAGCGAGGCGTCCCAGCCAGGGCTCCATGAGAGCATGGGAGATTATGCAAGTGAGGCATCCCAGCCAGGGCTTCAGGAGATCATGGACATGTTGTGAGTGAGGCGTCCCAGCCAGGGCTCCAGGAGAGCATGGGAGATTCTGTGAGCAAGGCATCCCAGCCAGGGCTCCAGGAGAGCCTGGGAGATTCTGTGAGCAAGGGGTCTCAGCCAGGGCTCCAGGACAGCATGGACATGTTGTGAGCCAGGCGTCCCAGCCAGGGATCCAGGAGAGCATGGGGGATTCTGCGAGTGAGGCGTCCCTGCCAGGGCTCCAGGAGAGCATGGAAATGTTGTGAGCAAAGCATCCCAGCCAGGGCTCCAGGAGAGAATGGGAGATTCTGTGGGTGAGGTATCCCAGCCAGAGTTCCAGGAGAGGTTGGACATGTTGTGAGCAAAGCATCCCAGCCAGGGCTCCAGGAGAACATGGGAGATTCTGTAAGTGAGGCATCCCAGCAAGGGTTCCAGGAGAGCATGGACATGTTGTGAGCAAGGTGTCACAGCCAGGGCTCCAGGAGAGCAAGGGAGATTGTGCGAGTGAGGCGTCCCAGCCAGGGCTCCAGGAGAGCATTGGAAATTCTGCGAATGAGGCATGCCAGCCAAGGTTCCAGGAGAGCATGGGAGATTCTGCGAATGAGGTGTCCTGGCCACAGGGCTCAGGAGAGAATGGGAGATTCTGCGAGCAGAGCATCCCGGCTAAATCTCCACTAGAAGAATTGAAGATTCTGTGAGCAAGGGCATCCTGGCCATAGCTCCAGGAGAGCATGGGAGATTCTGGGAGCGAGGCAGCCCAGCCAGGGCTCCAGGAGATTCGGTGAGCGAGGCGTCCCTTCCCTGCGGCACACTGCCACCCGGTGGCAGACAGGGGGAACTGCAACCTCTGGAAGTCCCGATGAGGTTTTGAAAAAGGGCCTCATGCCTGGACCCAGTTCCAGGAGGACGGGTAAAATCCGGCAGTGCCCCGCAAAAGGTTGCACGCAGCAGTGATGCCGTGACGTCACGGGGGAATTCCTCGAGTGGATTCACAGATGGCGAGATTCTGTGAGAGAGGTGTCCTGGCCAGGGCTCCAGGAGAGCATGGGAGATTCTGCGAGAGAGGCATCCCTGTCAGGGCTCCAGGAGAGCATGGACATGTTGTGAGCGAGGCGTCCCAGCCAGGGCTACAGGAGAGCATGGGAAATTCTGCAAGTGAGGCGGCCCTGCCCAGGCATGGGAGATTCTGTGAGCGAAGCATCCCTGCCAGTTCTCCAGGAGAGCAATGGACATGTTGTGAGCGAGGCGTCCCATCCAGGACTCCAGGAGAGTATGGGAGATTATGGGACCGAGGCGTCCCTGCCAGGGCTCCATGAGAGCATGGACAATGTTGTGCTTGAGGAGTCAAAGCCAGGGCTCCAGGAGAGCATTGGAGATTCTGCGAGTAAGGCATCAAAGCCAGGGCTCCAGGAATGCATGGACATGTTGTGAGCGAGGCATCCCTGCCAGGGCTCCAGGAGAGCATGGGAGATTCTGCGAGTGAGGCATCCATGCCAGGGCTCCAGGAGAGCATGGGAGATTCTGCAAGCGAGGCGTCCCAGCCATGGCTCCAGGAGAGCATGGACATTTTGCGAGCGAGGAGTCCTAGCCAGGGCTCCAAGAGAGCATGGGAGATTCTTTGAGCGAGGCATCTCAGCCAGGGCTCTTGACAGCATGGACATATTGTGAGATAGGCATCCCAGCCAGGGCTCCAGGAGAGCATGGGAGATTCTGGAAGCGAGGTGTCCCTGCCAGGGCTCCATGAGAGCATGGGAGATTCTGTGAGTGAGGCATCCCAGCCAGGGCTCCAGGTAAGCATGGACATGTTGTGAGCGAGACATCCCAGCCAGGGCTCCAGGAGAGCATGGGATATTCTGTGAGTGAGGCATCCCAGCCGGGGCTCCAGGAGAGCATGAAAGATTCTGTGAGCGATGCCTCCATTCCAGGGCTCCAGGAGAGTATGGGTGATTTTGCGAGTGAGGCATCCCTGCCAGGGCTCCATGAGAGCATGGGAGATTCAGTGAGTGAGGCATCCCGGACAAGGCTCCAGGAGAGCATGGACATGTTGTGAGCGAGGCATCCCATCCAGGGCTCCAGGAGAGCATGGGAGATTCTGTGAGCGAGGCATCCCAGCCAGGGCTCCAGGAGAGCATGGACATGTTGTGCTCGTGGTCTCCCAGCCAGGGCTCCAGGAGAGCATGGACTTGGTGTGAGCGAGGTGTCCCAGCCAGGGCTCCAGGAGAGCATGGACATGCTGTGCGCGAGGCGTCCCAGCCAGGGCTCCGGGAGAGCATGGAGATGTTGTGAGTGAGGCATCCCAGCCAGGGCTATAGGAGAGCATGGGAGATTCTGTGAGCAATGCATCCCTTCCAGGGCTCCAGGACATCATGGGCAATTTTGAGAGTGAGGCGTCCCTGCCAGGGCTCCATGAGAGCATGGAAGATTCTGCGAGCGAGGCATCCCGGACACGGCTCCAGGAGAGTATGGACATGTTGTGAGCGAGGCATCCCATCCAGGACTATAAGAGAGCATGGGAGATTCTGCGAGCAAGGCGTCCCTGCCAGGGCTCCACGAGAGCATGGACATGTTGTGAGCGAGGCATCCCAGCCAGGGCTCCAGGAGAGCATAGGAGATTCTGCGAGTGAGGCGTCCCAGCCAGGGCTCCAGGAGAGCATGGACATGTTGTGAGGTAGGTGTCCCAGCCAGGGTTCCAGGAGAGCATGGGAGATTCTGTGAGCAAGGAATCCCTGCCAGGGCTCCAGGAGAGCATGGACATGTTGTGCGCGAGGCGTCCCAGCCAGGGCTCCAGGAGAGCATGGACATGTTGCTGGTGAGGCATCCCTGCCAGGGCTCCAGGAGAGCATGGGAGATTCTGCAAATGAGGTGTCCCAGCTAGGGCTCCAGGAGAGCATGGGAGATTCTGTGATTGAGGCATCCCTGCAGGGGCTCCAAGAGAGCATGGACATGTTGTGAGTGAGATGTCCCAGCCAGGTCTCCCGGAGAGAATGGACATGTTGTGAGTGAGGCGTACCAGCCAGGGCTCCAGGAGTGCATGGACATGTTGTGAGCTAGGTATCCCAGCCAGGGCTCCTGGAGAGCATGGGAGATTCTGCGAGTGAGGCATCCCTGCCAGGGCTCCAGGAGAGCATGGAAATGTTGGGAGCAAGGCGTCCCTGCCAGGGCTCCAGGAGAGCATGGACATGTTGTGAGCGAGGTGTCCCAGCCAGGGCTCCAGGAGAGCATGGACATGTTGTGAGCAACGCATCCCAGCCAGGGCTCCAGGAGAGCATAGGAAATTCTGTGAATGAGGTGTGCCAGCCAGTGCTCCAGGAGAGCATGGCAGATTCTGCGAATGAGGTGTCCCAGCCAGGGCTCCAGGAGAGCATGGACATGTTGTGAGCGAGGTGTCCCAGCCAGGGCTCCAGGAGTGCATGGGAGATTCTGTGAGAGAGGTGTCCCATCTAGGGCTCCAGTAGAGCATGGACATGTTGTGAGTGAGGCATCCCAGCCAGGGCTCCAGGAGAGCATGGGAAATTCTGCAATTGAGGCATGCCAGCCAGGGCTCCAGGAGAGCATTGGAGATTCTGCAAATGAGGCATCCCAGCTAGGGCTCCAGGAGAGCATGGGAGATTCTGCGATTGAGGCATCCCAGGCAGGGCTCCATGAGATTCGGTGAGTGAGGCGTCCCTTCCCTGCGGCACACTGCCACCCAGTGGCAGACAGGGGGAACTGCAACCTCTGGAAGTCCCGATGAGGTTTTGAAAAAGGGCCTGATGCCTGGACCCAGTTCCAGGAGGCCGGGTAAAATCCGGCAGTGCCCCGCAAAAGGTGGCATGCAGCAGTGATGCCGTGATGTCCGGGGGAATTCCTTGAGTGGATTCACAGATGGTGAGATTCTGCGAGTGAGGTGTCCTGGCCAGGGCTCCAGGAGAGCATGAAAAATTCTGAGAGTGAGGCATCCCAGCCAGGGCTACAGGAGAGCATGGACATGTTGTGAGCGAGGCATCGCAGCCAGGGCTCCAGGAGAGCATGGACATGTTGTGCGCGAGGCGTCCCAGCCAGGGCTCCAGGAGAGCATGGGAGATTCTATGAGCGTGGCATCTCAGCCAGGTCTCCAGGACAGCATGGACATATTGTGAGCGAGGCAACCCAGCCAGGGCTCCAGGAGAGCATGGGAGATTCTGGAAGTGTGTCCCTGCAAGGACTCCATGAGAGCACGGGAGATTCTGGTGAGCGAAGGCATCCCAGCCAGGGTTCCAGGAGAGCATGGACATGTTGTGAGTGAGGCATCCCAGCCAGGGTTCCAGGAGAGCATGGGAGATTCTGTGAGCGAGGCATCCCTGCCAGTGCTCCAGGAGAGCAGGGACATGTTGTGAGCGAGGTGTCCCAGCCAGGGCTCCAGGAGAGCATGGGAGATTCTGCGAGAGAGGCATCCCAGCCAGGGCTCCAGGAGAGCAGGGGAGATTCTGTGAGTGAGGCATCCCTGCCAGTGCTCCAGGAGAGCAGGGACATGTTGTGAGCGAGGTGTCCCAGCCAGGGCTCCAGGAGAGCATGGGAGATTCTGCGAGTGAGGCATCGCAGCCAGGGCTCCAGGAGAGCAGGGGAGATTCTGTGAGCGATGCATCCCTTCCAGGGATCCAGGAGAGCATGGGTGATTTTGTGAGTGAGGCGTCCCTGCAGGGCTCCTTGAGAGCATGGGAGATTCTGCGAGTGAGGCATCCCAGACAAGGCTCCAGGAGAGCATGGACATGTTGTGAGCGAGGCATCCCATCCAGGGCTCCAGGAGAGCATGGGAGATTCTGCGAGTGAGGTGTCCCTACCAGGGCTCCACGAGAGCATAGGAGATTCTGCGAGTGAGGCGTCCCAGCCAGGGCTCCAGGAGAGCATGGACATGTTGTGAGGTAGGTGTCCCAGCCAGGGTTCCAGGAGAGCATGGGAGATTCTGTGAGCAAGGAATCCCTGCCAGGGCTCCAGGAGAGCATGGACATGTTGTGCGCGAGGCGTCCCAGCCAGGGCTCCAGGAGAGCATGGACATGTTGCTGGTGAGGCATCCCTGCCAGGGCTCCAGTAGAGCATGGGAGATTCTGCAAATGAGGTGTCCCAGCTAGGGCTCCAGGAGAGCATGGGAGATTCTGTGATTGAGGCATCCCTGCAGGGGCTCCAAGAGAGCATGGACATGTTGTGAGTGAGATGTCCCAGCCAGGTCTCCCGGAGAGAATGGACATGTTGTGAGTGAGGCGTACCAGCCAGGGCTCCAGGAGTGCATGGACATGTTGTGAGCTAGGTATCCCAGCCAGGGCTCCTGGAGAGCATGGGAGATTCTGCGAGTGAGGCATCCCTGCCAGGGCTCCAGGAGAGCATGGAAATGTTGGGAGCAAGGCGTCCCTGCCAGGGCTCCAGGAGAGCATGGACATGTTGTGAGCGAGGTGTCCCAGCCAGGGCTCCAGGAGAGCATGGACATGTTGTGAGCAACGCATCCCAGCCAGGGCTCCAGGAGAGAATAGGAAATTCTGTGAATGAGGTGTGCCAGCCAGTGCTCCAGGAGAGCATGGCAGATTCTGCGAATGAGGTGTCCCAGCCAGGGCTCCAGGAGAGCATGGACATGTTGTGAGCGAGGTGTCCCAGCCAGGGCTCCAGGAGTGCATGGGAGATTCTGTGAGAGAGGTGTCCCATCTAGGGCTCCAGTAGAGCATGGACATGTTGTGAGTGAGGCATCCCAGCCAGGGCTCCAGGAGAGCATGGGAAATTCTGCAATTGAGGCATGCCAGCCAGGGCTCCAGGAGAGCATTGGAGATTCTGCAAATGAGGCATCCCAGCTAGGGCTCCAGGAAAGCATGGGAGATTCTGCGATTGAGGCATCCCAGGCAGGGCTCCATGAGATTCGGTGAGTGAGGCGTCCCTTCCCTGCGGCACACTGCCACCCAGTGGCAGACAGGGGGAACTGCAACCTCTGGAAGTCCCGATGAGGTTTTGAAAAAGGGCCTGATGCCTGGACCCAGTTCCAGGAGGCCGGGTAAAATCCGGCAGTGCCCCGCAAAAGGTGGCATGCAGCAGTGATGCCGTGATGTCCGGGGGAATTCCTTGAGTGGATTCACAGATGGTGAGATTCTGCAAGTGAGGTGTCCTGGTCAGGGCTCCAGGAGAGCATGAAAAATTCTGAGAGTGAGGCATCCCAGCCAGGGCTACAGGAGAGCATGGACATGTTGTGAGCGAGGCATCGCAGCCAGGGCTCCAGGAGAGCATGGACATGTTGTGCGCGAGGCGTCCCAGCCAGGGCTCCAGGAGAGCATGGGAGATTCTATGAGCGTGGCATCTCAGCCAGGTCTCCAGGACAGCATGGACATATTGTGAGCGAGGCAACCCAGCCAGGGCTCCAGGAGAGCATGGGAGATTCTGGAAGTGTGTCCCTGCAAGGGCTCCATGAGAGCACGGGAGATTCTGGTGAGCGAAGGCATCCCAGCCAGGGTTCCAGGAGAGCATGGACATGTTGTGAGTGAGGCATCCCAGCCAGGGTTCCAGGAGAGCATGGGAGATTCTGTGAGCGAGGCATCCCTGCCAGTGCTCCAGGAGAGCAGGGACATGTTGTGAGCGAGGTGTCCCAGCCAGGGCTCCAGGAGAGCATGGGAGATTCTGCGAGAGAGGCATCCCAGCCAGGGCTCCAGGAGAGCAGGGGAGATTCTGTGAGCGAGGCATCCCTGCCAGTGCTCCAGGAGAGCAGGGACATGTTGTGAGCGAGGTGTCCCAGCCAGGGCTCCAGGAGAGCATGGGAGATTCTGCGAGTGAGGCATCGCAGCCAGGGCTCCAGGAGAGCAGGGGAGATTCTGTGAGCGATGCATCCCTTCCAGGGATCCAGGAGAGCATGGGTGATTTTGTGAGTGAGGCGTCCCTGCAGGGCTCCTTGAGAGCATGGGAGATTCTGCGAGTGAGGCATCCCAGACAAGGCTCCAGGAGAGCATGGACATGTTGTGAGCGAGGCATCCCATCCAGGGCTCCAGGAGAGCATGGGAGATTCTGCGAGTGAGGTGTCCCTACCAGGGCTCCACGAGAGCATGGACATGTTGTGAGCGAGGCACCACAGCCAGGGCTCCAGGAGAGCATTGGAGATTCTGTGAGTGAGATGTCCCAGCCAGGGCTCCAGGAGAGCATGGACATGTTGTGAGTGAGATGTCCCATCCAGGTCTCCTGGAGAGAATGGACATGTTGTGAGTGAGGCGTACCAGCCAGGGCTCCAGGAGAGCATGGACATGTTGTGAGCGAGGCATCCCAACCAGGGCTCCAGGAGAGCAGGGGAGATTCTGTGAGTGATGCATTCCTTCCAGGGATCCAGGAGAGCATGTGTGATTTTGTGAGTGGGGCGTCCCTGCCAGGGGGCTCCATGAGAGCATGGGAGATTCTGCGAGTGAGGCATCCCGGACAAGGCTCCTGGAGAGCATGGACATGTTGTGAGCTAGGTGTCCCAGCCAGGGCTCCAGGAGAGCATGGGAGATTCTGCAAGTGAGGCGCCCAACCAGGGCTCCAGGAGAGCATGGACATGTTTTGCGCGAGGTGTCCCAGCCAGGGTTCCAGGAGAGCATGGGAGATTCTATGAGCGAGGCGTCTCAGCCAGGGCTCCAGGACAGCATGGACATATTGTGAGTGAGGCATCCCAGCCAGGGCTTCAGGAGAGCATGGGAGATTCTGGAAGTGAGGCATCCCTGCCAGGGCTCCACGATAGCATGGGAGATTCTGCGAGTGAGGCATCCCAGCCCGGGCTCCAGGAGAGCATGGACATGTTGTGAGTGAGGCATCCCTGCCAGGGTTCCAGGAGAGCATGGGAGATTCTGCGAGCGAGACATCCCTGCCAGTGCTCCAGGAGAGCAGGGACATGTTGTGAGCTCCAGGAGAGCATGGGAGATTCTGCGAGTGAGGCATCCCAGCCAGGGCTCCAGGAGAGCATGGGAGATTCTGTGAGCAATGCATCCCTTCCAGGGATCCACGAGAGCATGGACATGTTGTGAGCGAGGCATCGCAGCCAGGGCTCCAGGAGAGTATGGACATGTTGTGCACAAGGCGTCCCAGCCAGGGCTCCTCGAGAGCATGGGAGATTCTATGAGCGAGGCATCTCAGCCAGGGCTCCAGGACAGCATGGACATATTGTGAGCGAGGCATTCCATCCAGGGCTCCAGGAGAGCATGGGAGATTCTGTGATTGAGGCATTCCTGCCAGGGCTCCAAGAGAGCATGGACATGTTGTGAGTGAGATGTCCCAGCCAGGTCTCCCGGAGAGAATGGACATGTTGTGAGTGAGGCGTACCAGCCAGGGCTCCAGGAGTGCATGGACATGTTGTGAGCGAGGCATCCCAGCCAGGGCTCCAGGAGAGCAGGGGAGATTCTGTGAGCGATGCATCCTTTCCAGGGATCCAGGAGAGCATGTGTGATTTTGTGAGTGGGGTGTCCCTGCAAGGGCAACATGAGAGCATGGGAGATTCTGCGAGTGAGGCATCCCGGACAAGGTTCCAGGAGAGCATGTACATGTTGTGAGCTAGGTGTCCCAGCCATGGCTCCAGGATAGCATGGGAGATTCTGTGAGCGAGGCATCCCAGCCAGGGCTCCAGGAGAGCATGGACATGTTGTGCGTGAGGCGTCCCAGCCAGGGCTCCAGGAGAGCATGGACATGTTTCTGGTGAGGCATCCCAGCCAGGGCTCCAGGAGAGCATGGGAGATTCTGTGGGTGAGTCGTCCCTGCCAGGGCTCCAGGAGAGCATGGACATGTTGTGAGTGAGGCATCCCAGCCAGGGCTCCAGGAGAGCATGGGAGATTCTGTGAATGAGGTGTCCCAGCTAGGGCTCCAGGAGAGTATGGGAGATTCTGCAAACGAGGTGTCCCAGCTAGGGCTCCAGGAGAGCATGGGAGATTCTGTGATTGATGCATCCCAGCCGGGGCTCCAGGAGAGCATGGACATGTTGTGAGTGAGATGTCCCAGCCAGGTCTCCTGGAGAGAATGGACATGTTGTGAGTGAGGCATACCAGCCAGGGCTCCAGGAGAGCATGGACATGTTGTGAGCGAGGCATCCCAGCCAGGGCTCCAGGAGAGCAGGGGAGATTCTGTGAGCGATGCATCCCTTCCAGGGCTCCATGAGAGCATGGGAGATTCTGCAAGTGAGGCATCCCGGACAAGGCTCCTGGAGAGCATGGACATGTTGTGAGCTAGGTGTCCCAGCCAGGGCTCCAGGATAGCATGGGAGATTCTGTGAGCGAGGCATCCCAGCCAGGGCTCCACTAGAGCATGGACATGTTGCTGGTGAGGCATCCCAGCCAGGGCTCCAGGAGAGCATGGGAGATTCTGTGGGTGAGGCGTCCCTGCCAGGGCTCCAGGAGAACATGGACATGTTGTGAACGAGGCATCCCAGCCAGGGCTCTAGGAGAGCATGGGAAATTTTGTGAATGAGGTGTGCCAGCCAGGGCTCCAGGAGAGCATGGGAGATTCTGTGAACGAGGTGTCCCAGCTAGGGCTCCAGGAGAGCATGGGAGATTCTGCAAACGAGGTGTCCCAGCTAGGGCTCCAGGAGAGCATGGGAGATTCTGCGATTGAGGCATCCCAGCCGGGAGTCCAGGAGAGCATGGACATGTTGTGAGTGAGGCGTCCCTGCCAAGGCTCCAGGAGAGCATGGACATGTTGTGAGCGAGGTATCCCAGCCAGGGCTCCTGGAGAGCATGGGAGATTCTGCGAGTGAGGCATCCCTGCCAGGGCTCCAGGAGAGCATGGAAATGTTGGGAGCAAGGCATCCCTGCCAGGGCTCCAGGAGAGCATGGACATGTTGTGAGTGAGGTGTCCCAGCCAGGGCTCCAGGAGAGCATGGACATGTTGTGAGCAACGCATCCCAGCCAGGGCTCCAGGAGAGCATGGGAAATTCTGTGAATGAGGTGTGCCAGCCAGTGCTCCAGGAGAGCATGGCAGATTCTGCGAATGAGGTGTCCCAGCCAGGGCTCCAGGAGAGCATGGACATGTTGTGAGCGAGGTGTCCCAGCCAGGGCTCCAGGAGTGCATGGGAGATTCTGTGAGAGAGGTGTCCCATCTAGGGCTCCAGTAGAGCATGGACATGTTGTGAGTGAGGCATCCCAGCCAGGGCTCCAGGAGAGCATGGGAAATTCTGCAATTGAGGCATGCCAGCCAGGGCTCCAGGAGAGCATTGGAGATTCTGCAAATGAGGCATCCCAGCTAGGGCTCCAGGAGAGCATGGGAGATTCTGCGATTGAGGCGTCCCAGGCAGGGCTCCACGAGATTCGGTGAGTGAGGCGTCCCTTCCCTGCGGCACACTGCCACCCAGTGGCAGACAGGGGGAACTGCAACCTCTGGAAGTCCCGATGAGGTTTTGAAAAAGGGCCTGATGCCTGGACCCAGTTCCAGGAGGCCGGGTAAAATCTGGCAGTGCCCCGCAAAAGGTGGCATGCAGCAGTGATGCCGTGATGTCCGGGGGAATTCCTTGAGTGGATTCACAGATGGTGAGATTCTGCGAGTGAGGTGTCCTGGCCAGGGCTCCAGGAGAGCATGAGAAATTCTGAGAGTGAGGCATCCCAGCCAGGGCTACAGGAGAGCATGGACATGTTGTGAGCGAGGCATCGCAGCCAGGGCTCCAGGAGAGCATGGACATGTTGTGCGCGAGGCATCCCAGCCAGGGCTCCAGGAGAGCATGGGAGATTCTATGAGCGTGGCATCTCAGCCAGGTCTCCAGGACAGCATGGACATATTGTGAGCGAGGCAACCCAGCCAGGGCTCCAGGAGAGCATGGGAGATTCTGGAAGTGTGTCCCTGCAAGGGCTCCATGAGAGCACGGGAGATTCTGGTGAGCGAAGGCATCCCAGCCAGGGTTCCAGGAGAGCATGGACATGTTGTGAGTGAGGCATCCCAGCCAGGGTTCCAGGAGAGCATGGGAGATTCTGTGAGCGAGGCATCCCTGCCAGTGCTCCAGGAGAGCAGGGACATGTTGTGAGCGAGGTGTCCCAGCCAGGGCTCCAGGAGAGCATGGGAGATTCTTCGAGTGAGGCATCGCAGCCAGGGCTCCAGGAGAGCAGGGGAGATTCTGTGAGCGATGCATCCCTTCCAGGGATCGAGGAGTGCATGGGTGATTTTGTGAGTGAGGCGTCCCTGCCAGGGCTCCTTGAGAGCATGGGAGATTCTGCGAGTGAGGCATCCCAGACAAGGCTCCAGGAGAGCATGGACATGTTGTGAGCGAGGCATCCCATCCAGGGCTCCAGGAGAGCATGGGAGATTCTGCGAGTGAGGCATCCCTGCCAGGGCTCCACGAGAGCATGGACATGTTGTGAGCGAGGCACCACAGCCAGGGCTCCAGGAGAGCATTGGAGATTCTGTGAGTGAGATGTCCCAGCTAGGGCTCCAGGAGAGCATGGACATGTTGTGAGTGAGATGTCCCAGCCAGGTCTCCTGGAGAGAATGGACATGTTGTGAGTGAGGCGTACCAGCCAGGGCTCCAGGAGAGCATGGACATGTTGTGAGCGAGGCATCCCAACCAGGGCTCCAGGAGAGCAGGGGAGATTCTGTGAGTGATGCATCCCTTCCAGGGATCCAGGAGAGCATGTGTGATTTTGTGAGTGGGGCGTCCCTGCCAGGGGGCTCCATGAGAGCATGGGAGATTCTGCGAGTGAGGCATCCCGGACAAGGCTCCTGGAGAGCATGGACATGTTGTGACCTAGGTGTCCCAGCCAGGGCTCCAGGAGAGCATGGGAGATTCTGCAAGTGAGGCGCCCAACCAGGGCTCCAGGAGAGCATGGACATGTTTTGCGCGAGGTGTCCCAGCCAGGGTTCCAGGAGAGCATGGGAGATTCTATGAGCGTGGCATCTCAGCCCAGTCTCCAGGACAGCATGGACATATTGTGAGCGAGGCAACCCAGCCAGGGCTCCAGGAGAGCATGGGAGATTTTGGAAGTGTGTCCCTGCAAGGGCTCCATGAGAGCACGGGAGATTCTGGTGAGCGAAGGCATCCCAGCCAGGGTTCCAGGAGAGCATGGACATGTTGTGAGTGAGGCATCCCAGCCAGGGTTCCAGGAGAGCATGGGAGATTCTGTGAGCGAGGCATCCCTGCCAGTGCTCCAGGAGAGCAGGGACATGTTGTGAGCGAGGTGTCCCAGCCAGGGCTCCAGGAGAGCATGGGAGATTCTGCGAGAGAGGCATCCCAGCCAGGGCTCCAGGAGAGCAGGGGAGATTCTGTGAGTGAGGCATCCCTGCCAGTGCTCCAGGAGAGCAGGGACATGTTGTGAGCGAGGTGTCCCAGCCAGGGCTCCAGGAGAGCATGGGAGATTCTTCGAGTGAGGCATCGCAGCTAGGGCTCCAGGAGAGCAGGGGAGATTCTGTGAGCGATGCATCACTTCCAGGGATCCAGGAGTGCATGGGTGATTTTGTGAGTGAGGCGTCCCTGCCAGGGCTCCTTGAGAGCATGGGAGATTCTGCGAGTGAGGCATCCCTGCCAGGGCTCCACGAGAGCATGGACATGTTGTGAGCGAGGCACCACAGCCAGGGCTCCAGGAGAGCATTGGAGATTCTGTGAGTGAGATGTCCCAGCCAGGTCTCCTGGAGAGAATGGACATGTTGTGAGTGAGGCGTACCAGCCAGGGCTCCAGGAGAGCATGGACATGTTGTGAGCGAGGCATCCCAACCAGGGCTCCAGGAGAGCAGGGGAGATTCTGTGAGTGATGCATCCCTTCCAGGGATCCAGGAGAGCATGTGTGATTTTGTGAGTGGGGCGTCCCTGCCAGGGGGCTCCATGAGAGCATGGGAGATTCTGCGAGTGAGGCATCCCGGACAAGGCTCCTGGAGAGCATGGACATGTTGTGACCTAGGTGTCCCAGCCAGGGCTCCAGGAGAGCATGGGAGATTCTGCAAGTGAGGCGCCCAACCAGGGCTCCAGGAGAGCATGGACATGTTTTGCGCGAGGTGTCCCAGCCAGGGTTCCAGGAGAGCATGGGAGATTCTATAAGCGAGGCGTCTCAGCCAGGGCTCCAGGACAGCATGGACATATTGTGAGTGAGGCATCCCAGCCAGGGCTTCAGGAGAGCATGGGAGATTCTGGAAGTGAGGCATCCCTGCCAGGGCTCCACGATAGCATGGGAGATTCTGCGAGTGAGGCATCCCAGCCCGGGCTCCAGGAGAGCATGGGAGATTCTGCGAGTGAGGCATCCCAGCCAGGGCTCCTGGAGAGCATGGGAGATTCTGTGAGCAATGCTTCCCTTCCAGGGATCCATGAGAGCATGGACATGTTGTGAGCGAGGCATCGCAGCCAGGGCTCCAGGAGAGTATGGACATGTTGTGCACAAGGCGTCCCAGCCAGGGCTCCAGGAGAGCATGGGAGATTCTATGAGCGAGGCATCTCAGCCAGGGCTCCACGACAGCATGGACATATTGTGAGCGAGGCATCCCATCCAGGGCTCCAGGAGAGCATGGGAGATTCTGGAAGTGAGGCATTCCTGCCAGGGCTCCATGAGAGCATGGACATGTTGTGAGCGAGGCACCACAGCCAGGGCTCCAGGAGATCATTGTAGATTCTGTGAGTGAGGTGTCCCAGCCAGGGCTCCAGGAGAGCATGGGAGATTCTGTGAGCAATGCATCCCTTCCAGGGCTCCACGAGAGCATGGACAAGTTGTGAGCGAGGCATCGCAGCCAGGGCTCCAGGAGAGCATGGACATGTTGTGCGCAAGGTGTCCCAGCCAGGGCTCCAGGAGAGCATGGGAGATTCTATGAGTGAGGCATCTCAGCCAGTGCTCCACGAGAGCATGGACATGTTGTGAGTGAGGCATCCCATCCAGGGCTCCAGGAGAGCATGGGAGATTCTGCGAGCGAGGCGTCCCTGCCAGGGCTCCACGAGAGCATGGACATGTTGTGAGCGAGGCACCATAGCCAGGGCTCCAGGAGAGCATTGGAGATTCTGTGAGTGAGGTGTCCCAGCCAGGGCTCCAGGAGAGCATGGACATGTTGTGAGCAAGGCGTCCCAGCCAGGGCTCCAGGAGAGCATGAGAGATTCTGCGAGCGAGGCGCCCAGCCAGGGCTCCAGGAGAGCATGGACATGTTGTGAGGAAGGCGTACCAGCCAGTGCTCCAGGAGAGCAGGGGAGATTCTGTAAGTGAGGCGTCCCAGCCAGGGCTCCAGGAGAGCATGGGAGATTCTGTGAGCGATGTGTCCCAGCCAGGGCTCAAGGAGAGCATGGACATGTTGTGAGCGAGGCATCCCATCCAGGGCTATAGGAGAGCATGGGAGATTCTGCGAGCGAGGCGTCCCTGCCAGGGCTCCTCAAGAGCATGGACATGTTGTGAGTGAGGCATCCCAGCCAGGGCTCCAGGAGAGCATAGGAGATTCTGCGAGTGAGGCGTCCCAGCCAGGGCTCCAGGAGAGCATGGACATGTTGTGAGGTAGGTGTCCCAGCCAAGGTTCCAGGAGAGCATGGGAGATTCTGCGAGAGAGGCATCCCAGCCAGGGCTCCAGGAGAGCAGGGGAGATTCTGTGAGCGAGGCATCCCTGCCAGTGCTCCAGGAGAGCAGGGACATGTTGTGAGCGAGGTGTCCCAGCCAGGGCTCCAGGAGAGCATGGGAGATTCTGCGAGTGAGGCATCGCAGCCAGGGCTCCAGGAGAGCAGGGGAGATTCTGTGAGCGATGCATCCCTTCCAGGGATCCAGGAGAGCATGGGTGATTTTGTGAGTGAGGCGTCCCTGCAGGGCTCCTTGAGAGCATGGGAGATTCTGCGAGTGAGGCATCCCAGACAAGGCTCCAGGAGAGCATGGCCATGTTGTGAGCGAGGCATCCCATCCAGGGCTCCAGGAGAGCATGGGAGATTCTGCGAGTGAGGTGTCCCTACCAGGGCTCCACGAGAGCATGGACATGTTGTGAGCGAGGCACCACAGCCAGGGCTCAAGGAGAGCATTGGAGATTCTGTGAGTGAGATGTCCCAGCCAGGGCTCCAGGAGAGCATGGACATGTTGTGAGTGAGATGTCCCATCCAGGTCTCCTGGAGAGAATGGACATGTTGTGAGTGAAGCGTACCAGCCAGGGCTCCAGGAGAGCATGGACATGTTGTGAGCGAGGCATCCCAACCAGGGCTCCAGGAGAGCAGGGGAGATTCTGTGAGTGATGCATTCCTTCCAGGGATCCAGGAGAGCATGTGTGATTTTGTGAGTGGGGCGTCCCTGCCAGGGGGCTCCATGAGAGCATGGGAGATTCTGCGAGTGAGGCATCCCGGACAAGGCTCCTGGAGAGCATGGACATGTTGTGAGCTAGGTGTCCCAGCCAGGGCTCCAGGAGAGCATGGGAGATTCTGCAAGTGAGGCGCCCAACCAGGGCTCCAGGAGAGCATGGACATGTTTTGCGCAAGGTGTCCCAGCCAGGGTTCCAGGAGAGCATGGGAGATTCTATGAGCGAGGCGTCTCAGCCAGGGCTCCAGGACAGCATGGACATATTGTGAGTGAGGCATCCCAGCCAGGGCTTCAGGAGAGCATGGGAGATTCTGGAAGTGAGGCATCCCTGCCAGGGCTCCACGATAGCATGGGAGATTCTGCGAGTGAGGCATCCCAGCCCGTGCTCCAGGAGAGCATGGACATGTTGTGAGTGAGGCATCCCTGCCAGGGTTCCAGGAGAGCATGGGAGATTCTGCGAGCGAGACATCCCTGCCAGTGCTCCAGGAGAGCAGGGACATGTTGTGAGCTCCAGGAGAGCATGGGAGATTCTGCGAGTGAGGCATCCCAGCCAGGGCTCCAGGAGAGCATGGGAGATTCTGTGAGCAATGCATCCCTTCCAGGGATCCACGAGAGCATGGACATGTTGTGAGCGAGGCATCGCAGCCAGGGCTCCAGGAGAGTATGGACATGTTGTGCACAAGGCGTCCCAGCCAGGGCTCCTCGAGAGCATGGGAGATTCTATGAGCGAGGCATCTCAGCCAGGGCTCCAGGACAGCATGGACATATTGTGAGCGAGGCATCCCATCCAGGGCTTCAGGAGAGCATGGGAGATTCTGGAAGTGAGGCATTCCTGCCAGGGCTCCATGAGAGCATGGACATGTTGTGAGTGAGGTGTCCCAGCCAGGGCTCCAGGAGAGCATGGACATGTTGTGAGCAAGGCGTCCCAGCCAGGGCTCCAGGAGAGCATGAGAGATTCTGCGAGCGAGGCACCCAGCCAGGGCTCCAGGAGAGCATGGACATGTTGTGAGGAAGGCGTACCAGCCAGTGCTCCAGGAGAGCAGGGGAGATTCTGTAAGTGAGGCGTCCCAGCCAGGGCTCCAGGAGAGCATGGGAGATTCTGCGAGCGATGTGTCCCAGCCAGGGCTCCAGGAGAGCATGGACATGTTGTGAGCGAGGCATCCCATCCAGGGCTATAGGAGAGCATGGGAGATTCTGCGAGCGAGGCGTCCCTGCCAGGGCTCCTCAAGAACATGAACATGTTGTTGGCGAGGCATCCCTGCCAGGGCTCCAGTAGAGCATGGGAGATTCTGCGAGCGAGGCATCCCAGCCAGAGCACCAGGAGAGCATGGACATGTTATGAGCGAGGCATCCCAGCCAGGGCTCCATGAGAGCATGGGAGATTATGCAAGTGAGGCATCCCAGCCAGGGCTTCAGGAGATCATGGACATGTTGTGAGTGAGGCGTCCCAGCCAGGGCTCCAGGAGAGCATGGGAGATTCTGTGAGCAAGGCATCCCAGCCAGGGCTCCAGGAGAGCCTGGGAGATTCTGTGAGCAAGGGGTCTCAGCCAGGGCTCCAGGACAGCATGGACATGTTGTGAGCCAGGCGTCCCAGCCAGGGATCCAGGAGAGCATGGGGGATTCTGCGAGTGAGGCGTCCCTGCCAGGGCTCCAGGAGAGCATGGAAATGTTGTGAGCAAAGCATCCCAGCCAGGGCTCCAGGAGAGAATGGGAGATTCTGTGGGTGAGGTATCCCAGCCAGAGTTCCAGGAGAGGATGGAGATGTTGTGAGCAAAGCATCCCAGCCTGGGCTCCAGGAGAACATGGGAGATTCTGTAAGTGAGGCATCCCAGCAAGGGTTCCAGGAGAGCATGGACATGTTGTGAGCAAGGTGTCACAGCCAGGGCTCCAGGAGAGCAAGGGAGATTGTGCGAGTGAGGTGTCCCAGCCAGGGCTCCAGGAGAGCATTGGAAATTCTGCGAATGAGGCATGCCAGCCAAGGTTCCAGGAGAGCATGGGAGATTCTGCGAATGAGGTGTCCTGGCCACAGGGCTCAGGAGAGAATGGGAGATTCTGCGAGCAGAGCATCCCGGCTAAATCTCCACTAGAAGAATTGAAGATTCTGTGAGCAAGGGCATCCTGGCCATAGCTCCAGGAGAGCTTGGGAGATTCTGGGAGCGAGGCAGCCCAGCCAGGGCTCCAGGAGTTTCGGTGAGCGAGGTGTCCCTTCCCTGCGGCACACTGCCACCCGGTGGCAGACAGGGGGAACTGCAACCTCTGGAAGTCCCGATGAGGTTTTGAAAAAGGGCCTCATGCCTGGACCCAGTTCCAGGAGGACGGGTAAAATCCGGCAGTGCCCCGCAAAAGGTTGCACGCAGCAGTGATGCCGTGACGTCACGGGGGAATTCCTCGAGTGGATTCACAGATGGCGAGATTCTGTGAGAGAGGTGTCCTGGCCAGGGCTCCAGGAGAGCATGGGAGATTCTGCGAGAGAGGCATCCCTGTCAGGGCTCCAGGAGAGCATGGACATGTTGTGAGCGAGGCATCGCAGCCAGGGCTCCAGGAGAGCATGGACATGTTGTGCGCGAGGCATCCCAGCCAGGGCTCCAGGAGAGCATGGGAGATTCTATGAGCGTGGCATCTCAGCCAGGTCTCCAGGACAGCATGGACATATTGTGAGCGAGGCAACCCAGCCAGGGCTCCAGGAGAGCATGGGAGATTCTGGAAGTGTGTCCCTGCAAGGGCTCCATGAGAGCACGGGAGATTCTGGTGAGCGAAGGCATCCCAGCCAGGGTTCCAGGAGAGCATGGACATGTTGTGAGTGAGGCATCCCAGCCAGGGTTCCAGGAGAGCATGGGAGATTCTGTGAGCGAGGCATCCCTGACAGTGCTCCAGGAGAGCAGGGACATGTTGTGAGCGAGGTGTCCCAGCCAGGGCTCCAGGAGAGCATGGGAGATTCTGCGAGAGAGGCATCCCAGCCAGGGCTCCAGGAGAGCAGGGGAGATTCTGTGAGTGAGGCATCCCTGCCAGTGCTCCAGGAGAGCAGGGACATGTTGTGAGCGAGGTGTCCCAGCCAGGGCTCCAGGAGAGCATGGGAGATTCTTCGAGTGAGGCATCGCAGCCAGGGCTCCAGGAGAGCAGGGGAGATTCTGTGAGCGATGCATCCCTTCCAGGGATCGAGGAGTGCATGGGTGATTTTGTGAGTGAGGCGTCCCTGCCAGGGCTCCTTGAGAGCATGGGAGATTCTGCGAGTGAGGCATCCCAGACAAGGCTCCAGGAGAGCATGGACATGTTGTGAGCGAGGCATCCCATCCAGGGCTCCAGGAGAGCATGGGAGATTCTGCGAGTGAGGCGTCCCTGCCAGGGCTCCACGAGAGCATGGACATGTTGTGAGCGAGGCACCACAGCCAGGGCTCCAGGAGAGCATTGGAGATTCTGTGAGTGAGATGTCCCAGCTAGGGCTCCAGGAGAGCATGGACATGTTGTGAGTGAGATGTCCCAGCCAGGTCTCCTGGAGAGAATGGACATGTTGTGAGTGAGGCGTACCAGCCAGGGCTGCAGGAGAGCATGGACATGTTGTGAGCGAGGCATCCCAACCAGGGCTCCAGGAGAGCAGGGGAGATTCTGTGAGTGATGCATCCCTTCCAGGGATCCAGGAGAGCATGTGTGATTTTGTGAGTGGGGCGTCCCTGCCAGGGGGCTCCATGAGAGCATGGGAGATTCTGCGAGTGAGGCATCCCGGACAAGGCTCCTGGAGAGCATGGACATGTTGTGACCTAGGTGTCCCAGCCAGGGCTCCAGGAGAGCATGGGAGATTCTGCAAGTGAGGCGCCCAACCAGGGCTCCAGGAGAGCATGGACATGTTTTGCGCGAGGTGTCCCAGCCAGGGTTCCAGGAGAGCATGGGAGATTCTATGAGCGTGGCATCTCAGCCCAGTCTCCAGGACAGCATGGACATATTGTGAGCGAGGCAACCCAGCCAGGGCTCCAGGAGAGCATGGGAGATTTTGGAAGTGTGTCCCTGCAAGGGCTCCATGAGAGCACGGGAGATTCTGGTGAGCGAAGGCATCCCAGCCAGGGTTCCAGGAGAGCATGGACATGTTGTGAGTGAGGCATCCCAGCCAGGGTTCCAGGAGAGCATGGGAGATTCTGTGAGCGAGGCATCCCTGCCAGTGCTCCAGGAGAGCAGGGACATGTTGTGAGCGAGGTGTCCCAGCCAGGGCTCCAGGAGAGCATGGGAGATTCTGCGAGAGAGGCATCCCAGCCAGGGCTCCAGGAGAGCAGGGGAGATTCTGTGAGTGAGGCATCCCTGCCAGTGCTCCAGGAGAGCAGGGACATGTTGTGAGCGAGGTGTCCCAGCCAGGGCTCCAGGAGAGCATGGGAGATTCTTCGAGTGAGGCATCGCAGCTAGGGCTCCAGGAGAGCAGGGGAGATTCTGTGAGCGATGCATCACTTCCAGGGATCCAGGAGTGCATGGGTGATTTTGTGAGTGAGGCGTCCCTGCCAGGGCTCCTTGAGAGCATGGGAGATTCTGCGAGTGAGGCATCCCTGCCAGGGCTCCACGAGAGCATGGACATGTTGTGAGCGAGGCACCACAGCCAGGGCTCCAGGAGAGCATTGGAGATTCTGTGAGTGAGATGTCCCAGCCAGGTCTCCTGGAGAGAATGGACATGTTGTGAGTGAGGCGTACCAGCCAGGGCTCCAGGAGAGCATGGACATGTTGTGAGCGAGGCATCCCAACCAGGGCTCCAGGAGAGCAGGGGAGATTCTGTGAGTGATGCATCCCTTCCAGGGATCCAGGAGAGCATGTGTGATTTTGTGAGTGGGGCGTCCCTGCCAGGGGGCTCCATGAGAGCATGGGAGATTCTGCGAGTGAGGCATCCCGGACAAGGCTCCTGGAGAGCATGGACATGTTGTGACCTAGGTGTCCCAGCCAGGGCTCCAGGAGAGCATGGGAGATTCTGCAAGTGAGGCGCCCAACCAGGGCTCCAGGAGAGCATGGACATGTTTTGCGCGAGGTGTCCCAGCCAGGGTTCCAGGAGAGCATGGGAGATTCTATAAGCGAGGCGTCTCAGCCAGGGCTCCAGGACAGCATGGACATATTGTGAGTGAGGCATCCCAGCCAGGGCTTCAGGAGAGCATGGGAGATTCTGGAAGTGAGGCATCCCTGCCAGGGCTCCACGATAGCATGGGAGATTCTGCGAGTGAGGCATCCCAGCCCGGGCTCCAGGAGAGCATGGGAGATTCTGCGAGTGAGGCATCCCAGCCAGGGCTCCTGGAGAGCATGGGAGATTCTGTGAGCAATGCTTCCCTTCCAGGGATCCATGAGAGCATGGACATGTTGTGAGCGAGGCATCGCAGCCAGGGCTCCAGGAGAGTATGGACATGTTGTGCACAAGGCGTCCCAGCCAGGGCTCCAGGAGAGCATGGGAGATTCTATGAGCGAGGCATCTCAGCCAGGGCTCCAGGACAGCATGGACATATTGTGAGCGAGGCATCCCATCCAGGGCTCCAGGAGAGCATGGGAGATTCTGGAAGTGAGGCATTCCTGCCAGGGCTCCATGAGAGCATGGACATGTTGTGAGCGAGGCACCACAGCCAGGGCTCCAGGAGATCATTGTAGATTCTGTGAGTGAGGTGTCCCAGCCAGGGCTCCAGGAGAGCATGGGAGATTCTGTGAGCAATGCATCCCTTCCAGGGCTCCACGAGAGCATGGACAAGTTGTGAGCGAGGCATCGCAGCCAGGGCTCCAGGAGAGCATGGACATGTTGTGCGCAAGGTGTCCCAGCCAGGGCTCCAGGAGAGCATGGGAGATTCTATGAGTGAGGCATCTCAGCCAGTGCTCCACGAGAGCATGGACATGTTGTGAGTGAGGCATCCCATCCAGGGCTCCAGGAGAGCATGGGAGATTCTGCGAGCGAGGCGTCCCTGCCAGGGCTCCACGAGAGCATGGACATGTTGTGAGCGAGGCACCATAGCCAGGGCTCCAGGAGAGCATTGGAGATTCTGTGAGTGAGGTGTCCCAGCCAGGGCTCCAGGAGAGCATGGACATGTTGTGAGCAAGGCGTCCCAGCCAGGGCTCCAGGAGAGCATGAGAGATTCTGCGAGCGAGGCGCCCAGCCAGGGCTCCAGGAGAGCATGGACATGTTGTGAGGAAGGCGTACCAGCCAGTGCTCCAGGAGAGCAGGGGAGATTCTGTAAGTGAGGCGTCCCAGCCAGGGCTCCAGGAGAGCATGGGAGATTCTGTGAGCGATGTGTCCCAGCCAGGGCTCAAGGAGAGCATGGACATGTTGTGAGCGAGGCATCCCATCCAGGGCTATAGGAGAGCATGGGAGATTCTGCGAGCGAGGCGTCCCTGCCAGGGCTCCTCAAGAGCATGGACATGTTGTGAGTGAGGCATCCCAGCCAGGGCTCCAGGAGAGCATAGGAGATTCTGCGAGTGAGGCGTCCCAGCCAGGGCTCCAGGAGAGCATGGACATGTTGTGAGGTAGGTGTCCCAGCCAAGGTTCCAGGAGAGCATGGGAGATTCTGCGAGAGAGGCATCCCAGCCAGGGCTCCAGGAGAGCAGGGGAGATTCTGTGAGCGAGGCATCCCTGCCAGTGCTCCAGGAGAGCAGGGACATGTTGTGAGCGAGGTGTCCCAGCCAGGGCTCCAGGAGAGCATGGGAGATTCTGCGAGTGAGGCATCGCAGCCAGGGCTCCAGGAGAGCAGGGGAGATTCTGTGAGCGATGCATCCCTTCCAGGGATCCAGGAGAGCATGGGTGATTTTGTGAGTGAGGCGTCCCTGCAGGGCTCCTTGAGAGCATGGGAGATTCTGCGAGTGAGGCATCCCAGACAAGGCTCCAGGAGAGCATGGCCATGTTGTGAGCGAGGCATCCCATCCAGGGCTCCAGGAGAGCATGGGAGATTCTGCGAGTGAGGTGTCCCTACCAGGGCTCCACGAGAGCATGGACATGTTGTGAGCGAGGCACCACAGCCAGGGCTCAAGGAGAGCATTGGAGATTCTGTGAGTGAGATGTCCCAGCCAGGGCTCCAGGAGAGCATGGACATGTTGTGAGTGAGATGTCCCATCCAGGTCTCCTGGAGAGAATGGACATGTTGTGAGTGAGGCGTACCAGCCAGGGCTCCAGGAGAGCATGGACATGTTGTGAGCGAGGCATCCCAACCAGGGCTCCAGGAGAGCAGGGGAGATTCTGTGAGTGATGCATTCCTTCCAGGGATCCAGGAGAGCATGTGTGATTTTGTGAGTGGGGCGTCCCTGCCAGGGGGCTCCATGAGAGCATGGGAGATTCTGCGAGTGAGGCATCCCGGACAAGGCTCCTGGAGAGCATGGACATGTTGTGAGCTAGGTGTCCCAGCCAGGGCTCCAGGAGAGCATGGGAGATTCTGCAAGTGAGGCGCCCAACCAGGGCTCCAGGAGAGCATGGACATGTTTTGCGCGAGGTGTCCCAGCCAGGGTTCCAGGAGAGCATGGGAGATTCTATGAGCGAGGCGTCTCAGCCAGGGCTCCAGGACAGCATGGACATATTGTGAGTGAGGCATCCCAGCCAGGGCTTCAGGAGAGCATGGGAGATTCTGGAAGTGAGGCATCCCTGCCAGGGCTCCACGATAGCATGGGAGATTCTGCGAGTGAGGCATCCCAGCCCGTGCTCCAGGAGAGCATGGACATGTTGTGAGTGAGGCATCCCTGCCAGGGTTCCAGGAGAGCATGGGAGATTCTGCGAGCGAGACATCCCTGCCAGTGCTCCAGGAGAGCAGGGACATGTTGTGAGCTCCAGGAGAGCATGGGAGATTCTGCGAGTGAGGCATCCCAGCCAGGGCTCCAGGAGAGCATGGGAGATTCTGTGAGCAATGCATCCCTTCCAGGGATCCACGAGAGCATGGACATGTTGTGAGCGAGGCATCGCAGCCAGGGCTCCAGGAGAGTATGGACATGTTGTGCACAAGGCGTCCCAGCCAGGGCTCCTCGAGAGCATGGGAGATTCTATGAGCGAGGCATCTCAGCCAGGGCTCCAGGACAGCATGGACATATTGTGAGCGAGGCATCCCATCCAGGGCTTCAGGAGAGCATGGGAGATTCTGGAAGTGAGGCATTCCTGCCAGGGCTCCATGAGAGCATGGACATGTTGTGAGTGAGGTGTCCCAGCCAGGGCTCCAGGAGAGCATGGACATGTTGTGAGCAAGGCGTCCCAGCCAGGGCTCCAGGAGAGCATGAGAGATTCTGCGAGCGAGGCGCCCAGCCAGGGCTCCAGGAGAGCATGGACATGTTGTGAGGAAGGCGTACCAGCCAGTGCTCCAGGAGAGCAGGGGAGATTCTGTAAGTGAGGCGTCCCAGCCAGGGCTCCAGGAGAGCATGGGAGATTCTGCGAGCGATGTGTCCCAGCCAGGGCTCCAGGAGAGCATGGACATGTTGTGAGCGAGGCATCCCATCCAGGGCTATAGGAGAGCATGGGAGATTCTGCGAGCGAGGCGTCCCTGCCAGGGCTCCTCAAGAACATGAACATGTTGTTGGCGAGGCATCCCTGCCAGGGCTCCAGTAGAGCATGGGAGATTCTGCGAGCGAGGCATCCCAGCCAGAGCACCAGGAGAGCATGGACATGTTATGAGCGAGGCATCCCAGCCTGGGCTCCATGAGAGCATGGGAGATTATGCAAGTGAGGCATCCCAGCCAGGGCTTCAGGAGATCATGGACATGTTGTGAGTGAGGCGTCCCAGCCAGGGCTCCAGGAGAGCATGGGAGATTCTGTGAGCAAGGCATCCCAGCCAGGGCTCCAGGAGAGCCTGGGAGATTCTGTGAGCAAGGGGTCTCAGCCAGGGCTCCAGGACAGCATGGACATGTTGTGAGCCAGGCATCCCAGCCAGGGATCCAGGAGAGCATGGGGGATTCTGCGAGTGAGGCGTCCCTGCCAGGGCTCCAGGAGAGCATGGAAATGTTGTGAGCAAAGCATCCCAGCCAGGGCTCCAGGAGAGAATGGGAGATTCTGTGGGTGAGGTATCCCAGCCAGAGTTCCAGGAGAGGATGGACATGTTGTGAGCAAAGCATCCCAGCCTGGGCTCCAGGAGAACATGGGAGATTCTGTAAGTGAGGCATCCCAGCAAGGGTTCCAGGAGAGCATGGACATGT
Source organism: Taudactylus pleione (assembly GCA_031769625.1). Classification (NCBI taxonomy): domain Eukaryota; kingdom Metazoa; phylum Chordata; class Amphibia; order Anura; family Myobatrachidae; genus Taudactylus; species Taudactylus pleione. Next base: position 3,282,162 of record JAUIMM010000895.1, on the reverse strand, counting down.
TGTGAGCAAGGTGTCACAGCCAGGGCTCCAGGAGAGCAAGGGAGATTGTGCGAGTGAGGTGTCCCAGCCAGGGCTCCAGGAGAGCATTGGAAATTCTGCGAATGAGGCATGCCAGCCAAGGTTCCAGGAGAGCATGGGAGATTCTGCGAATGAGGTGTCCTGGCCACAGGGCTCAGGAGAGAATGGGAGATTCTGCGAGCAGAGCATCCTGGCTAAATCTCCACTAGAAGAATTGAAGATTCTGTGAGCAAGGGCATCCTGGCCATAGCTCCAGGAGAGCTTGGGAGATTCTGGGAGCGAGGCAGCCCAGCCAGGGCTCCAGGAGTTTCGGTGAGCGAGGTGTCCCTTCCCTGCGGCACACTGCCACCCGGTGGCAGACAGGGGGAACTGCAACCTCTGGAAGTCCCGATGAGGTTTTGAAAAAGGGCCTCATGCCTGGACCCAGTTCCAGGAGGACGGGTAAAATCCGGCAGTGCCCCGCAAAAGGTTGCACGCAGCAGTGATGCCGTGACGTCACGGGGGAATTCCTCGAGTGGATTCACAGATGGCGAGATTCTGTGAGAGAGGTGTCCTGGCCAGGGCTCCAGGAGAGCATGGGAGATTCTGCGAGAGAGGCATCCCTGTCAGGGCTCCAGGAGAGCATGGACATGTTGTGAGCGAGGCGTCCCAGCCAGGGCTACAGGAGAGCATGGGAAATTCTGCAAGTGAGGCGGCCCTGCCCAGGCATGGGAGATTCTGTGAGCGAAGCATCCCTGCCAGTTCTCCAGGAGAGCAATGGACATGTTGTGAGCGAGGCGTCCCATCCAGGACTCCAGGAGAGTATGGGAGATTATGGGACCGAGGCGTCCCTGCCAGGGCTCCATGAGAGCATGGACAATGTTGTGCTTGAGGAGTCAAAGCCAGGGCTCCAGGAGAGCATTGGAGATTCTGCGAGTAAGGCATCCCAGCCAGGGCTCCAGGAATGCATGGACATGTTGTGAGCGAGGCATCCCTGCCAGGGCTCAAGGAGAGCATGGGATATTCTGCGAGTGAGGCATCCATGCCAGGGCTCCAGGAGAGCATGGGAGATTCTGCAAGCGAGGCGTCCCAGCCATGGCTCCAGGAGAGCATGGACATTTTGCGAGCGAGGAGTCCTAGCCAGGGCTCCAAGAGAGCATGGGAGATTCTTTGAGCGAGGCATCTCAGCCAGGGCTCCAGGAGAGCATGGGAGATTCTGGAAGCGAGGTGTCCCTGCCATGGCTCCATGAGAGCTTGGGAGATTCTGTGAGTGAGGCATCCCAGCCAGGGCTCCAGGTGAGCATGGACATGTTGTGAGTGAGACATCCCAGCCAGGGCTCCAGGAGAGCATGGGATATTCTGTGAGTGAGGCATCCCAGCCGGGGCTCCAGGAGAGCATGAAAGATTCTGTGAGCGATGCCTCCCTTCCAGGGCTCCAGGAGAGTATGGGTGATTTTGCGAGTGAGGCATCCCTGCCAGGGCTCCATGAGAGCATGGGAGATTCAGTGAGTGTGGCATCCCGGACAAGGCTCCAGGAGAGCATGGACATGTTGTGAGCGAGGCATCCCATCCAGGGCTCCAGGAGAGCATGGGAGATTCTGTGAGCGAGGCATCCCAGCCAGGGCTCCAAGAGAGCATGGACATGTTGTGCGCGTGGTCTCCCAGCCAGGGCTCCAGGAGAGCATGGACTTGGTGTGAGCGAGGTGTCCCAGCCAGGGCTCCAGGAGAGCATGGACATGCTGTGCGCGAGGCGTCCCAGCCAGGGCTCCAGGAGAGCATGGAGATGTTGTGAGTGAGGCATCCCAGCCAGGGCTATAGGAGAGCATGGGAGATTCTGTGAGCAATGCATCCCTTCCAGGGCTCCAGGACATCATGGGCAATTTTGAGAGTGAGGCGTCCCTGCCAGGGCTCCATGAGAGCATGGAAGATTCTGCGAGTGAGGCATCCCGGACACGGCTCCAGGAGAGTATGGACATGTTGTGAGCGAGGCATCCCATCCAGGGCTATAGGAGAGCATGGGAGATTCTGCGAGCGAGGCGTCCCTGCCAGGGCTCCAGGAGAGCATGGACATGTTGTGAGCGAGGCATCCCAGCCAGGGCTCCAGGAGAGCATAGGAGATTCTGCGAGTGAGGCGTCCCAGCCAGGGCTCCAGGAGAGCATGGACATGTTGTGAGGTAGGTGTCCCAGCCAGGGTTCCAGGAGAGCATGGGAGATTCTGTGAGCAAGGAATCCCAGCCAGGGCTCCAGGAGAGCATGGACATGTTGTGCGCGAGGCGTCCCAGCCAGGGCTCCAGGAGAGCATGGACATGTTGCTGGTGAGGCATCCCTGCCAGGGCTCCAGTAGAGCATGGGCGATTCTGCAAACGAGGTGTCCCAGCTAGGGCTCCAGGAGAGCATGGGAGATTCTGTGATTGAGGCATCCCTGCTGGGGCTCCAAGAGAGCATGGACATGTTGTGAGTGAGATGTCCCAGCCAGGTCTCCCGGAGAGAATGGACATGTTGTGAGTGAGGCGTACCAGCCAGGGCTCCAGGAGTGCATGGACATGTTGTGAGCGAGGCATCCCAGCCAGGGCTCCAGGAGAGCAGGGGAGATTCTGTGAGCGATGCATCCCTTCCAGGGATCCAGGAGAGCATGTGTGATTTTGTGAGTGGGGTGTCCCTGCAAGGGCTACATGAGAGCATGGGAGATTCTGCGAGTGAGGCATCCCGGACAAGGCTCCAGGAGAGCATGTACATGTTGTGAGCTAGGTGTCCCAGCCATGGCTCCAGGATAGCATGGGAGATTCTGTGAGCGAGGCATCCCAGCCAGGGCTCCAGGAGAGCATGGACATGTTGTGCGTGAGGCGTCCCAGCCAGGGCTCCAGGAGAGCATGGACATGTTTCTGGTGAGGCATCCCAGCCAGGGCTCCAGGAGAGCATGGGAGATTCTGTGGGTGAGTTGTCCCTGCCAGGGCTCCAGGAGAGCATGGACATGTTGTGAGTGAGGCATCCCAGCCAGGGCTCCAGGAGAGCATGGGAGATTCTGTGAATGAGGTGTCCCAGCTAGGGCTCCAGGAGAGCATGGGAGATTCTGCAAACGAGGTGTCCCAGCTAGGGCTCCAGGAGAGCATGGGAGATTCTGTGATTGAGGCATCCCAGCCGGGGCTCCAGGAGAGCATGGACATGTTGTGAGTGAGATGTCCCAGCCAGGTCTCCTGGAGAGAATGGACATGTTGTGAGTGAGGCATACCAGCCAGGGCTCCAGGAGAGCATGGACATGTTGTGAGCGAGGCATCCCAGCCAGGGCTCCAGGAGAGCAGGGGAGATTCTGTGAGCAATGCATCCCTTCCAGGGATCCAGGAGAGCATGTGTGATTTTGTGAGTGGGGCGTCCCTGCCAGGGCTCCATGAGAGCATGGGAGATTCTGCAAGTGAGGCATCCCGGACAAGGCTCCTGGAGAGCATGGACATGTTGTGAGCTAGGTGTCCCAGCCAGGGCTCCAGGATAGCATGGGAGATTCTGTGAGCGAGGCATCCCAGCCAGGGCTCCACTAGAGCATGGACATGTTGTGCGCGAGGCGTCTTAGCCAGGGCTCCAGGAGAGCATGGACATGTTGCTGGTGAGGCATCCCAGCCAGGGCTCCAGGAGAGCATGGGAGATTCTGTGGGTGAGGCGTCCCTGCCAGGGCTCCAGGAGAACATGGACATGTTGTGAACGAGGCATCCCAGCCAGGGCTCTAGGAGAGCATGGGAAATTTTGTGAATGAGGTGTGCCAGCCAGGGCTCCAGGAGAGCATGGGAGATTCTGTGAACGAGGTGTCCCAGCTAGGGCTCCAGGAGAGCATGGGAGATTCTGCAAACGAGGTGTCCCAGCTAGGGCTCCAGGAGAGCATGGGAGATTCTGCGATTGAGGCATCCCAGCCGGGAGTCCAGGAGAGCATGGACATGTTGTGAGTGAGGCGTCCCTGCCAGGGCTCCAGGAGAGCATGGACATGTTGTGAGCGAGGTATCCCAGCCAGGGCTCCTGGAGAGCATGGGAGATTCTGCGAGTGAGGCATCCCTGCCAGGGCTCCAGGAGAGCATGGAAATGTTGGGAGCAAGGCGTCCCTGCCAGGGCTCCAGGAGAGCATGGACATGTTGTGAGTGAGGTGTCCCAGCCAGGGCTCCAGGAGAGCATGGACATGTTGTGAGCAACGCATCCCAGCCAGGGCTCCAGGAGAGCATGGGAAATTCTGTGAATGAGGTGTGCCAGCCAGTGCTCCAGGAGAGCATGGCAGATTCTGCGAATGAGGTGTCCCAGCCAGGGCTCCAGGAGAGCATGGACATGTTGTGAGCGAGGTGTCCCAGCCAGGGCTCCAGGAGTGCATGGGAGATTCTGTGAGAGAGGTGTCCCATCTAGGGCTCCAGTAGAGCATGGACATGTTGTGAGTGAGGCATCCCAGCCAGGGCTCCAGGAGAGCATGGGAAATTCTGCAATTGAGGCATGCCAGCCAGGGCTCCAGGAGAGCATTGGAGATTCTGCAAATGAGGCATCCCAGCTAGGGCTCCAGGAGAGCATGGGAGATTCTGCGATTGAGGCGTCCCAGGCAGGGCTCCACGAGATTCGGTGAGTGAGGCGTCCCTTCCCTGCGGCACACTGCCACCCAGTGGCAGACAGGGGGAACTGCAACCTCTGGAAGTCCCGATGAGGTTTTGAAAAAGGGCCTGATGCCTGGACCCAGTTCCAGGAGGCCGGGTAAAATCCGGCAGTGCCCCGCAAAAGGTGGCATGCAGCAGTGATGCCGTGATGTCCGGGGGAATTCCTTGAGTGGATTCACAGATGGTGAGATTCTGCGAGTGAGGTGTCCTGGCCAGGGCTCCAGGAGAGCATGAGAAATTCTGAGAGTGAGAAATCCCAGCCAGGGCTACAGGAGAGCATGGACATGTTGTGAGCGAGGCATCGCAGCCAGGGCTCCAGGAGAGCATGGACATGTTGTGCGCGAGGCATCCCAGCCAGGGCTCCAGGAGAGCATGGGAGATTCTATGAGCGTGGCATCTCAGCCAGGTCTCCAGGACAGCATGGACATATTGTGAGCGAGGCAACCCAGCCAGGGCTCCAGGAGAGCATGGGAGATTCTGGAAGTGTGTCCCTGCAAGGGCTCCATGAGAGCACGGGAGATTCTGGTGAGCGAAGGCATCCCAGCCAGGGTTCCAGGAGAGCATGGACATGTTGTGAGTGAGGCATCCCAGCCAGGGTTCCAGGAGAGCATGGGAGATTCTGTGAGCGAGGCATCCCTGCCAGTGCTCCAGGAGAGCAGGGACATGTTGTGAGCGAGGTGTCCCAGCCAGGGCTCCAGGAGAGCATGGGAGATTCTGCGAGAGAGGCATCCCAGCCAGGGATCCAGGAGAGCAGGGGAGATTCTGTGAGTGAGGCATCCCTGCCAGTGCTCCAGGAGAGCAGGGACATGTTGTGAGCGAGGTGTCCCAGCCAGGGCTCCAGGAGAGCATGGGAGATTCTTCGAGTGAGGCATCGCAGCCAGGGCTCCAGGAGAGCAGGGGAGATTCTGTGAGCGATGCATCCCTTCCAGGGATCGAGGAGTGCATGGGTGATTTTGTGAGTGAGGCGTCCCTGCCAGGGCTCCTTGAGAGCATGGGAGATTCTGCGAGTGAGGCATCCCAGACAAGGCTCCAGGAGAGCATGGACATGTTGTGAGCGAGGCATCCCATCCAGGGCTCCAGGAGAGCATGGGAGATTCTGCGAGTGAGGCGTCCCTGCCAGGGCTCCACGAGAGCATGGACATGTTGTGAGCGAGGCACCACAGCCAGGGCTCCAGGAGAGCATTGGAGATTCTGTGAGTGAGATGTCCCAGCTAGGGCTCCAGGAGAGCATGGACATGTTGTGAGTGAGATGTCCCAGCCAGGTCTCCTGGAGAGAATGGACATGTTGTGAGTGAGGCATACCAGCCAGGGCTCCAGGAGAGCATGGACATGTTGTGAGCGAGGCATCCCAACCAGGGCTCCAGGAGAGCAGGGGAGATTCTGTGAGTGATGCATCCCTTCCAGGGATCCAGGAGAGCATGTGTGATTTTGTGAGTGGGGCGTCCCTGCCAGGGGGCTCCATGAGAGCATGGGAGATTCTGCGAGTGAGGCATCCCGGACAAGGCTCCTGGAGAGCATGGACATGTTGTGACCTAGGTGTCCCAGCCAGGGCTCCAGGAGAGCATGGGAGATTCTGCAAGTGAGTCGCCCAACCAGGGCTCCAGGAGAGCATGGACATGTTTTGCGCGAGGTGTCCCAGCCAGGGTTCCAGGAGAGCATGGGAGATTCTATGAGCGTGGCATCTCAGCCCAGTCTCCAGGACAGCATGGACATATTGTGAGCGAGGCAACCCAGCCAGGGCTCCAGGAGAGCATGGGAGATTCTGGAAGTGTGTCCCTGCAAGGGCTCCATGAGAGCACGGCAGATTCTGGTGAGTGAAGGCATCCCAGCCAGGGTTCCAGGAGAGCATGGACATGTTGTGAGTGAGGCATCCCAGCCAGGGTTCCAGGAGAGCATGGGAGATTCTGTGAGCGAGGCATCCCTGCCAGTGCTCCAGGAGAGCAGGGACATGTTGTGAGCGAGGTGTCCCAGCCAGGGCTCCAGGAGAGCATGGGAGATTCTGCGAGAGAGGCATCCCAGCCAGGGCTCCAGGAGAGCAGGGGAGATTCTGTGAGTGAGGCATCCCTGCCAGTGCTCCAGGAGAGCAGGGACATGTTGTGAGCGAGGTGTCCCAGCCAGGGCTCCAGGAGAGCATGGGAGATTCTTCGAGTGAGGCATCGCAGCTAGGGCTCCAGGAGAGCAGGGGAGATTCTGTGAGCGATGCATCACTTCCAGGGATCCAGGAGTGCATGGGTGATTTTGTGAGTGAGGCGTCCCTGCCAGGGCTCCTTGAGAGCATGGGAGATTCTGCGAGTGAGGCATCCCTGCCAGGGCTCCACGAGAGCATGGACATGTTGTGAGCGAGGCACCACAGCCAGGGCTCCAGGAGAGCATTGGAGATTCTGTGAGTGAGATGTCCCAGCCAGGGCTCCAGGAGAGCATGGACATGTTGTGAGTGAGATGTCCCAGCCAGGTCTCCTGGAGAGAATGGACATGTTGTGAGTGAGGCGTACCAGCCAGGGCTCCAGGAGAGCATGGACATGTTGTGAGCGAGGCATCCCAACCAGGGCTCCAGGAGAGCAGGGGAGATTCTGTGAGTGATGCATCCCTTCCAGGGATCCAGGAGAGCATGTGTGATTTTGTGAGTGGGGCGTCCCTGCCAGGGGGCTCCATGAGAGCATGGGAGATTCTGCGAGTGAGGCATCCCGGACAAGGCTCCTGGAGAGCATGGACATGTTGTGACCTAGGTGTCCCAGCCAGGGCTCCAGGAGAGCATGGGAGATTCTGCAAGTGAGGCGTCCAACCAGGGCTCCAGGAGAGCATGGACATGTTTTGCGCGAGGTGTCCCAGCCAGGGTTCCAGGAGAGCATGGGAGATTCTATAAGCGAGGCGTCTCAGCCAGGGCTCCAGGACAGCATGGACATATTGTGAGTGAGGCATCCCAGCCAGGGCTTCAGGAGAGCATGGGAGATTCTGGAAGTGAGGCATCCCTGCCAGGGCTCCACGATAGCATGGGAGATTCTGCGAGTGAGGCATCCCAGCCCGGGCTCCAGGAGAGCATGGACATGTTGTGAGTGAGGCATCCCTGCCAGGGTTCCAGGAGAGCATGGGAGATTCTGCGAGCGAGACATCGCTGCCAGTGCTCCAGGAGAGCAGGGACATGTTGTGAGCTCCAGGAGAGCATGGGAGATTCTGCGAGTGAGGCATCCCAGCCAGGGCTCCTGGAGAGCATGGGAGATTCTGTGAGCAATGCTTCCCTTCCAGGGATCCATGAGAGCATGGACATGTTGTGAGCGAGGCATCGCAGCCAGGGCTCCAGGAGAGTATGGACATGTTGTGCACAAGGCGTCCCAGCCAGGGCTCCAGGAGAGCATGGGAGATTCTATGAGCGAGGCATCTCAGCCAGGGCTCCAGGACAGCATGGACATATTGTGAGCGAGGCATCCCATCCAGGGCTCCAGGAGAGCATGGGAGATTCTGGAAGTGAGGCATTCCTGCCAGGGCTCCATGAGAGCATGGACATGTTGTGAGCGAGGGACCACAGCCAAGGCTCCAGGAGATCATTGTAGATTCTGTGAGTGAGGTGTCCCAGCCAGGGCTCCAGGAGAGCATGGGAGATTCTGTGAGCAATACATCCCTTCCAGGGCTCCACGAGAGCATGGACAAGTTGTGAGCGAGGCATCGCAGCCAGGGCTCCAGGAGAGCATGGACATGTTGTGCGCAAGGTGTCCCAGCCAGGGCTCCAGGAGAGCATGGGAGATTCTATGAGTGAGGCATCTCAGCCAGTGCTCCACGAGAGCATGGACATGTTGTGAGTGAGGCATCCCATCCAGGGCTCCAGGAGAGCATGGGAGATTCTGCGAGCGAGGCGTCCCTGCCAGGGCTCCACGAGAGCATGTACATGTTGTGAGCGAGGCACCATAGCCAGGGCTCCAGGAGAGCATTGGAGATTCTGTGAGTGAGGTGTCCCAGCCAGGGCTCCAGGAGAGCATGGACATGTTGTGAGCAAGGCGTCCCAGCCAGGGCTCCAGGAGAGCATGAGAGATTCTGCGAGCGAGGCGCCCAGCCAGGGCTCCAGGAGAGCATGGACATGTTGTGAGGAAGGCGTACCAGCCAGTGCTCCAGGAGAGCAGGGGAGATTCTGTAAGTGAGGCGTCCCAGCCAGGGCTCCAGGAGAGCATGGGAGATTCTGTGAGCGATGTGTCCCAGCCAGGGCTCAAGGAGAGCATGGACATGTTGTGAGCGAGGCATCCCATCCAGGGCTATAGGAGAGCATGGGAGATTCTGCGAGCGAGGCGTCCCTGCCAGGGCTCCTCAAGAGCATGGACATGTTGTGAGTGAGGCATCCCAGCCAGGGCTCCAGGAGAGCATAGGAGATTCTGCGAGTGAGGCGTCCCAGCCAGGGCTCCAGGAGAGCATGGACATGTTGTGAGGTAGGTGTCCCAGCCAAGGTTCCAGGAGAGCATGGGAGATTCTGTGAGTGAGGCATCCCTGCCAGGGCTCCAGGAGAGCATGGACATGTTGTGCGCGAGGCGTCCCAGCCAGGGCTCCAGGAGAGCATGGACATGTTGCTGGTGAGGCATCCCTGCCAGGGCTCCAGTAGAGCATGGGAGATTCTGCAAACGAGGTGTCCCAGCTAGGGCTCCAGGAGAGCATGGGAGATTCTGTGAGTGAGGCATCCCTGCCGGGGCTCCAAGAGAGCATGGACATGTTGTGAGTGAGATGTCCCAGCCAGGTCTCCCGGAGAGAATGGACATGTTGTGAGTGAGGCGTACCAGCCAGGGCTCCAGGAGAGCATGGACATGTTGTGAGCGAGGCATCCCAGCCAGGGCTCCAGGAGAGCAGGGGAGATTCTGTGAGCGTTGCATCCCTTCCAGGGATCCAGGAGAGCATGTGTGATTTTGTGAGAGGGGCGTCCCTGCCAGGGCTCCATGAGAGCATGGGAGATTCTGCGAGTGAGGCATCCCGGACAAGGCTCCAGGAGAGCATGGACATGTTGTGAGCTAGGTGTCCCAGCCATGGCTCCAGGATAGCATTGGAGATTCTGTGAGCGAGGCTTCCCAGCCAGGGCTCCAGGAGAGCATGGACATGTTGTGTGCAAGGCGTCCCAGCCAGGGCTCCAGGAGAGCAATGGACATGTTTCTGGTGAGGCATCCCAGCCAGGGCTCCAGGAGAGCATGGGAGATTCTGTGGGTGAGGCGTCCCTGCCAGGGCTCCAGGAGAGCATGGACATGTTGTGAGTGAGGCATCCCAGCCAGGGCTCCAGGAGAGCATGGGAGATTCTGTGAACGAGGTGTCCCAGCTAGGGCTCCAGGAGAGCATGGGAGATTCTGCAAATGAGGTGTCCCAGCTAGGGCTCCAGGAGAGCATGGGAGATTCTGTGATTGAGGCATCCCAGCCGGTGCTCACGGAGAACATGGACATGTTGTGAGTGAGATGTCCCAGCCAGGTCTCCTGGAGAGAATGGACATGTTTTGAGTGAGGCGTACCAGCCAGGGCTCCAGGAGAGCATGGACATGTTGTGAGCGAGGCATCCCAACCAGGGCTCCAGGAGAGCAGGGGAGATTGTGTGAGTGATGCATCCCTTCCAGGGATCCAGGAGAGCATGTGTGATTTTGTGAGTGGGGCGTCCCTGCCAGGGGGCTACATGAGAGCATGGGAGATTCTGCGAGTGAGGCATCCCGGACAAGGCTCCTGGAGAGCATGGACATGTTGTGAGCTAGGTGTACCAGCCAGGGCTCCAGGATAGCATGGGAGATTCTGTGAGCGAGGCATCCCAGCCAGGGCTCCACTAGAGCATGGACTTGTTGTGCGCAAGGCGTCCCAGCCAGGGCTCCAGGAGAGCATGGACATGTTGCTGGTGAGGCATCCCAGCCAGGGCTCCAGGAGAGCATGGGAGATTCTGTGGGTGAGGCGTCCCTGCCAGGGCTCCAGGAGAACATGGACATGTCGTGAGTGAGGCATCCCAGCCAGGGCTCCAGGAGAGCATGGACATGTTGTGAACGAGGCATCCCAGCCAGGGCTCCAGGAGAGCATGGGAAATTTTGTGAATGAGGTGTGCCAGCCAGGGCTCCAGGAGAGCATGGACATTTTGTGAGTGAGGCATCCCATCCAGGGCTCCAGGAGAGCATGGGAGATTCTTTGAGTGAGGCGTCCCTGCCAGGGCTCCACGAGAGCATGGACATGTTGTGAGCGAGGCATCCCAGCCAGGGCTCCAGGAGAGCATGGGAGATTCTGTGAGCGAGGCATCCCAGCCAGGGTTCCAGGAGAGCATGGACATGTTGTGTGTCAGGCGTCCCAGCCAGGGCTCCAGGAGAGCATGGACATGTTGCTGGTGAGGCATCCCTGCCAGGGCTCCAGTAGAGCATGGGAGATTCTGCGAGCGAGGTGTCCCAGTCAGGGCTCCAGGAGAGCATGGACATGTTGCGAGTGAGGTGTCCCATCCACGGCTCCATGAGCGCATGGATATGTTGTGGGTGAGGCATCCCAGCCAGGGCTCCAGGAGAGAATGGGAGATTCTGTGAATGAGGTGTGCCAGCCTGGGCTCCAGGAGAGCATGGGAGATTCTGCGAATGAGGTGTCCCAGCTAGGGCTCCAGGAGAGCATGGGAGATTCTGGAAATGAGGTGTCCCTGCTAGGGCTCCAGGAGAGCATGGGAGATTCTGTGATTGAGGCATCCCAGCCAGGGCTCCAGGAGAGCATGGACATGTTGTGAGTGAGGCGTCCCTGCCAGGGCTCCAGGAGAGCATGGACATGTTGTGAGAGAGGCATCCCATCCAGGGCTCCAGGAGAGCATGGGAAATTCTGTGAATAAGGTGTTGCCAGCCAGGGCTCCAGGAGAGCATAGGAGATTCTGCGAATGAGGTGTCACCAGCTAGGGCTCCAGGAGAGCATGGGAGATTCTGGGAATAAGGTGTCCCTGCTAGGGCTCCAGGAGAGCTTGGGAGATTCTGTGATTGAGGCATCCCATCCAGGGCTCCAGGAGAGCATGGACATGTTGTGAGTGAGGCGTCCGTGCCAGGGCTCCAGGAGAGCATGGACATGTTGTGAGAGAGGCATCCCATCCAGGGCTCCAGGAGAGCATGGGAGTCTCTGCGATCGAGGTGTCCCTGCCAGGGCTCCACGAGAACGTGGACAAGTTGTGAGCGAGGCATCCCAGCCAGGGCTCCAGGAGAGCATAGGAGATTCTGCGAGTGAGGCGTCCCAGCCAGGGCTCCAGGAGAGCATGGACATGTTGTGAGCTAGGTGTCCCAGCCAGGGCTCCAGGAGAGCATGGGAGATTCTGTGAGCGAGGCATCCCAGCCAGGGCTCCAGGAGCGCCTGGACATGTTGTGCGCGAGGTGTCCCAGCCAGGGCTCCAGGAGAGCATGGACATGTTGCTGGTGAGGCATCCCTGCCAGGGCTCCAGTAGAGCATGGGAGATTCTGCGAGCGAGGTGTCCCAGTCAGGGCTCCAGGAGAGCATGGACATGTTGCGCGCGAGGTGTTCCATCCACGGCTTTATGAGCGCATGGATATGTTGTGAGCAAAGGCATCCCAGCCTTGGCTCCAGGATAGCATGGGAGATTCTGTGGGTGAGGCTTCCCAGCCAGGGCTCCAGGAGAGCATGGACATGTCGTGAGTGAGGCATCCCAGCCAGGGCTCCAGGAGAGCATGGACATGTTGTGAATGAGGCATCCCAGCCAGGGCTCCAGGAGAGCATGGGAAATTCTGCGAATGAGGTGTGCCAGCCAGGTCTCCAGGAGAGCATGGGAAATTCTGCAAATGAGGCATGCCAGCCAGGGCACCAGGAGAGCATTGGAGATTCTGCGAATGAGGGATCCTAGCTAGGGCTCCAGGAGAGCATGGGAAATTCTGTGAATGAGGTGTGCCAGCCAGGGCTCCTGGAGATTCAGTGAGCGAGGCATCCGTTCCCTGCAGCACACTGCCACCCAGTGGCAGACAGGGGGAACTGCCACCTTTGGAAGTCCCGATGAGGTTTTGAAAAAGGGCCTGATGCCTGGACCAAGTTTCAGGAGGCCGGGTAAAATCCGGCAGTGCCCCGCAAAAGGTGGCGTGCAGCAGTGATGCCGTGACGTCCGGGGGAATTGCTCGAGTGGATTCACAGATGGTGAGATTCTGTGAGTGAGGTGTCCCGGCCAGGGCTCGAGGAGAGCATGGGAGATTCTCTGAGCGAGGCATCCCAGCCAGGGCTCCAGGAGAGCATGGACATGTTGTGAGCGAGGTGTCCCAGCCAGGGCTCCAGGAGTGCATGGGAGATTCTGTGAGAGAGGTGTCCCATCCATGGCTCCAGGAGAGCATGGACATGTTGTGAGCGAGGCATCCCAGCCAGGGCTCCAGGAGAGCATGGACATGTTGTGAGTAAGGTGTCCCAGCCAGGGCTCCAGGAGAGCATGGGAAATTCTGCAAATGAGGCATGCCAGCTAGGGCACCTGGAGAGCATTGGAGATTCTGCGAATGAGGGATCCCAGCTAGGGCTCCAGGAGAGCATGGGAGATTCTGCGATTGAGGCATCCCAGCCAGGGCTCCAGGAGATTCGGTGAGCGAGGCATCCCTTCCCTGCAGCACACTGCCACCCAGTGGCAGACAGGGGGAACTGCAACCTCTGGAAGTCCCGATGAGGTTTTGAAAAAGGGCCTGATGCCTGGACCCAGTTCCAGGAGGCCGGGTAAAATCCGGCAGTGCCCCGCAAAAGGTGGCGTGCAGCAGTGATGCCGTGACGTCCGGGGGAATTCCTCAAGTGGATTCACAGATGGCGAGATTCTGCGAGTGAGGTGTCCTGGCCAGGGCTCCAGGAGAGCATGAGAAATTCTGAGAGTGAGGCATCCCAGCCAGGGCTCCAGGAGAGCATGGACATGTTGTGCACGAGGCATCCCAGCTAGGGCTCCAGGAGAGCATGGACATGTTGTGACTGAGGCGTACCAGCCAGGGCTCCAGGAGAGCATGGGAGATTCTGCGAGTGAGGCATCCCAGCCAGGGCTCCAGGAGAGCATGGGAGATTCTGTGAGCAATGCATCCCTTCCAGGGCTCTGGGAGATCATGGGCGATTTTGAGAGTGAGGCGTCCCTGCCAGGACTCCATGAGAGCTTGGGAGATTCTGCGAGCGAGGCATCCCGGACAAGGCTCCAGGAGAGCATGGACATGTTGTGAGCGAGGCATCCCATCCAGGGCTCCAGTAGAGCATGGGAGATTCTGCGAGTGAGGTGTCCCAGTCAAGGCTCCAGGAGAGCATGGACATGTTGCGAGCGAGGTGTCCCATCCACTGCTCCATGAGCGCTTGGATATGTTGTGACTGAGGCATCCCAGCCAGGGCTCCAGGAGAGCATGGCAAATTCTACGAATGAGGTGTGTCAGCCAGGGCTCCAGGAGAGCATGGACATGTCATGAGTGAGGCATCCCAGCTAGGGCTCCAGGAGAGCATGGACATGTTGTGAACGTGGCATCCCATCCAGGGCTCCAGGAGAGCATGGGAAAATCTGTGAATGAGGTGTGCCAGCCAGGGCTCAAGGAGATTCGGTGAGCGAGGCGTCCCTTCGCTGTGGCACACTGCCACCCGGAGGCAGACAGGGGGGACTGCAACCTCTGGAAGTCCCGATGAGGTTTTGAAAAAGGGTCTGATGCCTGGACCCAGTTCCAAGAGGCCGGGTAAAATCCGGCAGTGCCCCGCAATAGGTGGCGTGCAGCAGTGATGCCGTGACGTCCGGGGGAATTCCTCTAGTGGATTCACAGATAGTGAGATTCTGCGAGTGAGGTGTTCTGGCCTGGGCTCCAGGAGAGCATGGGAGATTCTGTGAGTGAGGTGTCCCAGCCAGGGCTCGAGGAGAGCATGGGAGATTCTCTGAGCGAGGCATCCCAGCCAGGGCTCCAGGAAAGCATGGACATGTTGTGAGCGAGGTGTCCCAGCCAGGGCTCCAGGAGTGCATGGGAGATTCTGTGAGAGAGGTGTCCCATCCTCGGCTTCAGGAGAGCATGGACATGTTGTGAGCGAGGCATCCCAGCCAGGGCTCCAGGAGAGCATGGACATGTTGTGTGTGAGGTGAACCAGCCAGGGCTCCAGGAGAGCATTGGAGATTCTTCGAGTGAGGCATTCCCAGCCAGGGCACCAGGAGAGCATGGGAGATTATGTGAGCAATGCATCCCTTCCAGGGCTCTGGGAGATGATGGGCGATTTTGAGAGTGAGGCGTCCCTGCCAGGGCTCCATGAGAGCTTGGGAGATTCTGCGAGCGAGGCATCCCGGACAAGGCTCCAGGAGAGCATGGATATGTTGTGAGCGAGACATCCCAGACAGGGCTCCAGGAGAGCATGGGAGATTCTGTGAGTGAGGCGTCCCTGCCAGGGCTCCACGAGAGCATGGACATGTTGTGAGCGAGGCATCCCAGCCAGGGCTCCAGGAGAGCATGGGAGATTCTGTGAGCGAGGCATCCCAGCCAGGGCTCCAGGAGAGCATGGACATGTTGTGTGTGAGGCGTCCCAGCCAGGGCTCCAGGAGAACATGGACATGTTGCTGGTGAGGCATCCCTGCCAGGGCTCCAGTAGAGCATGGGAGATTCTGCGAGCGAGGTGTCCCTGTCAGGGCTCCAGGAGAGCATGGACAAGTTGCGAGCGAGGTGTCCCATCCACTGCTCCATGAGCGAATGGATATGTTGTGAGCGAGGCATCCCAGCCAGGGCTCCAGGAGAGCATGGCAAATTCTGCGAATGAGGTGTGCCAGCCAGGGCTCCAGGAGAGCATGGACATGTCATGAGTGAGGCATCCCAGCTAGGGCTCCAGGAGAGCATGGACATGTTGTGAACGTGGCATCCCATCCAGGGCTCCAGGAGAGCATGGGAAAATCTGCGAATGAGGTGTGCCAACCAGGGCTCCAGGAGATTCTGTGAGCGAGGCATCCCTTCGCTTTGGCACACTGCCACCCGGAGGCAGACAGGGGGGACTGCAACCTCTGGAAGTCCCGATGAGGTTTTGAAAAATGGTCTGATGCCTGGACCCAGTTCCAAGAGGCTGGGTAAAATCCGGCAGTGCCCCGCAAAAGGTGGCATGCAGCAGTGATGCCATGACGTCCGGGGGAATTCCTCTAGTGGATTCACAGATAATGAGATTCTGCGAGTGAGGTGTTCTGGCCTGGGCTCCAGGAGAGCATGGGAGATTCTGTGAGTGAGATGTCCCAGCCAGGGCTCGAGGAGAGCATGGGAGATTCTCTGAGCGAGGCATCCCAGCCAGGGCTCCAGGAGAGCATGGACATGTTGTGCGCGAGGCATCCCAGCCAGGGCTCCAGGAGAGCATGGGAAATTCAGCAAATGAGGTGTGCCAGCCAGGGGTCCAGGAGAGCATGGTAGATTCTGCGATTGAGGCATCCCAGCCGGGGCTCCAGGAGAGCATGGACATGTTGTGAGCGAGGCATCCCAGCCAGGGCTCCAGGAGAGCATAGGAGATTCTGCTAGTGAGGCATCCCAGCCACGGCTCCAGGAGAGCATGGACATGTTGTGAGCTAGGTGTCCCAGCCAGGGCTCCAGGAGAGCATGGGAAAATCTGCGAATGAGGTGTGCCAACCAGGGCTCCAGGAGATTCTGTGAGCGAGGCATCCCTTCGCTTTGGCACACTGCCACCCGGAGGCAGACAGGGGGGACTGCAACCTCTGGAAGTCCCGATGAGGTTTTGAAAAATGGTCTGATGCCTGGACCCAGTTCCAAGAGGCTGGGTAAAATCCGGCAGTGCCCCGCAAAAGGTGGCATGCAGCAGTGATGCCATGACGTCCGGGGGAATTCCTCTAGTGGATTCACAGATAATGAGATTCTGCGAGTGAGGTGTTCTGGCCTGGGCTCCAGGAGAGCATGGGAGATTCTGTGAGTGAGATGTCCCAGCCAGGGCTCGAGGAGAGCATGGGAGATTCTCTGAGCGAGGCATCCCAGCCAGGGCTCCAGGAGAGCATGGACATGTTGTGCGCGAGGCATCCCAGCCAGGGCTCCAGGAGAGCATGGGAAATTCAGCAAATGAGGTGTGCCAGCCAGGGGTCCAGGAGAGCATGGTAGATTCTGCGATTGAGGCATCCCAGCCGGGGCTCCAGGAGAGCATGGACATGTTGTGAGCGAGGCATCCCAGCCAGGGCTCCAGGAGAGCATAGGAGATTCTGCTAGTGAGGCATCCCAGCCACGGCTCCAGGAGAGCATGGACATGTTGTGAGCTAGGTGTCCCAGCCAGGGCTCCAGGAGAGCATGGGAGATTCTGTGAGTGAGGCATCCCAGCCAGGGCTCCAGGAGAGCATGGAAATGTTGTGCACGAGGCATCCCAGCCAGGGCTCCAGGAGAGCATGGACATGTTGCTGGTGAGGCATCCCTGCCAGGGCTCCAGGAGAGCATTGGAGATTCTGTGAGTGAGGTGTCCCAACCAGGGCTCCAGGAGAGCATGGACATGTTGTGCATGAGGCGTCCCAGCCAGGGCTCCAGGAGGGCATGGACATGTTGCGAGTGAGGCTTCCCAGCCAGGGCTCCAGGAGAGCATGAGAGATTCTGTGAGCAATGCATCCCTTCCAGGGCTCCAGGAGATCATGGGCGATTTTGAGAGTGAGCGTCCCTGCCAGGGCTCCATGAGAGCTTGGGAGATTCTGCAATCGAGGCATCCCGGACAAGGCTCCAGGAGAGCATGGGCATGTTGTGAGCAAGGTGTCCCAGCCAGGGCTCCAGGAGAGCATGGGAAATTCTGCAAATGAGGCATGCCAGCCAGGGCACCAGGAGAGCATTGGAGATTCAGCGAATGAGGGATCCCAGCTAGGGCTCCAGGAGAGCATGGGAGATTCTGCGATTGAGGCATCCCAGCCAGGGCTCCAGGAGATTCGGTGAGCGAGGCATCCCTTCCCTGCGACACACTGCCACCCAGTGGCAGACAGGGGGAACTGCAACCTCTGGAAGTCCCGATGAGGTTTTGAAAGAGGGCCTGAGATGCCTGGACCCAGTTCCAGGAGGCCGGGTAAAATCCGGCAGTGCCCCGCAAAAGGTGGCGTGCAGCAGTGATGCCGTGACGTCCGGGGGAATTCCTCGAGTGGATTCACAGATGGCGAGATTCTGCGAGTGAGGTGTCCTGGCCAGGGCTCCAGGAGAGCATGAGAAATTCTGAGAGTGAGGCATCCCAGCCAGGGCTCCAGGAGAGCATGGACATGTTGTGCACGAGGCGTCCCAGCTAGGGCTCCAGGAGAGCATGGACATGTTGTGACTGAGGCTTACCAGCCAGGGCTCCAGGAGAGCATGGGAGATTCTGCGAGTGAGGCATCCCAGCCAGGGCTCCAGGAGAGCATGGGAGATTCTGTGAGCAATGCATCCTTTCTAGGGCTCTGGAAAATCATGGATGATTTTGAGAGTGAGGCGTCCCTGCCAGGACTCCATGAGAGCTTGGGAGGTTCTGCGAGCGAGGCATCCCAGACAAGGCTCCAGGAGAGCATGGACATGTTGTGTGCGAGGCATCCCATACAGGGCTCCAGGAGAGCATGGGAGATTCTGTGAGTGAGGTGTCCCTGCCAGGGCTCCACGAGAGCATGGACATGTTGTGAGCGAGGCGTCCCAGCCAGGGCTCCAGGAGAGCATGGGAGATTCTGTGAGCGAGGCATCCCAGCCAGGGCTCCAGGAGAGCATGGACATGTTGTGTGCAAGGCGTCCCAGCCAGGGCTCCAGGAGAGCATGGACATGTTGCTGGTGAGGCATCCCTGCCAGGGCTCCAGTAGAGCATGGGAGATTCTGTGAGCGAGGTGTCCCAGTCAGGGCTCCAGGAGAGCATGGACATGTTGCGAGCGAGGTGTCCCATCCACGGCTCCATGAGCGCATGGATATGTTGTGGGCGAGGCATCCCAGCCAGGGCTCCAGGAGAGAATGGGAGATTCTGTGAATGAGGTGTGCCAGCCAGGGCTCCAGGAGAGCATGGGAGATTCTGCGAATGAGGTGTCCCAGCTAGGGCTCCAGGAGAGCATGGATATGTTGTGGGTGAGGCATCCCAGCCAGGGCTCCAGGAGAGAATGGGAGATTCTCTGGGTGAGACGTCCCTGCCAAGGCTCCAGGAGAGCATGGACATGTCGTGAGTGAGGCATCCCAGCCAGGGCTCCAGGAGAGCATGGGAGATTCTGTGAGCGAGGCATCCCAGCCAGGGCTCCAGGAGAGTATGGACATGTTGTGCGCGAGGCGTTCCAGCCAGGGCTCCAGGAGAGCATGGACATGTTGCTGGAGAGGCATCCCTGCCAGTGCTCCAGTAGAGCATGGGAGATTCTGCGAGTGAGGTGTCCCTGTCAGGGCTCCAGGAGAGCATGGACATGTCGTGAGTGAGGCATCCCAGCCAGGGCTCCAGGAGAGCATGGGAGATTCTGTAGGAGAGGTGTCCCTGCTAGGGCTCCAGGAGAGCATGGACATCTCATGAGTGAGGCATCCCAGCCAGGGCTCCAGGTGAGCATGGACATGTTGTGAATGAGGCATCCCAGCCAGGGCTCCAGGAGAGCATGGGAAATTCTGCGAATGAGGCATGCCAGCCAGGGCTCCAGGAGAGCATGGGAGATTCTGTGAACGAGGTGTACCAGCTAGGGCTCCAGGAGAGCATGGGATATTCTGCGATTGAGGCATCCCAGCCGGGGCTCCAGGAGAGCATGGACATGTTGTGAGTGAGGCATCCCATCCAGGGCTCCAGGAGAGCATGGGAGATTCTGCGAGTGAGGCGTCCCTGCCAGGGCTCCACGAGAGCATGGAAATGTTGTGCATGAGGCATCCCAGAGAGGGCTCCAGGAGAGCATGGACATGTTGCTGGTGAGGCATCCCTGCCAGGGCTCCAGTAGAGCATGGGAGATTCTGTGGGGGAAGTGTCCCTCCCAGGGCTCCAGGAGAGCATGGACATGTTGTGAGTGAGGCATCCCAGCCTGGGCTCCAGGAGAGCTTGGGAAATTCTGCGAATGAGGTGTGCCAGCCAGGGCTCCAGGAGAGCATGGGAGATTCTGTGAATGAGGTGTCCCAGCTAGGGCTCCAGGAGAGCATGGGAGATTCTGTGATTGAGGCATCCCAGCCGGGGCTCCAGGAGAGCATTGGAGATTCTGTGAGTGAGGTGTCCCAACCAGGGCTCCAGGAGAGCATGGACATGTTGTGCGTGAGGCGTCCCAGCAGGGGCTCCAGGAGGGCATGGACATGTTGCGAGTGAGGCATCCCAGCCAGGGCTCCAGGAGAGCATGGGAGATTCTGTGAGCAATGCATCCCTTCCAGGGCTCCAGGAGATCATGGGCGATTTTGAGAGTGAGCGTCCCTGCCAGGGCTCCATGAGAGCTTGGGAGATTCTGCGATCGATGCATCCCGGACATGGCTCCAGGAGAGCATGGACATGTTGTTGAGCAAGGTGTCCCAGCCAGGGCTCCAGGAGAGCATGGGAAATTCTGCAAATGAGGCATGCCAGCCAGGGCACCAGGAGAGCATTGGAGATTCTGCGAATGAGGGATCCCAGCTAGGGCTCCAGGAGAGCATGGGAGATTCTGAGATTGAGGCATCCCAGCCAGGGCTCCAGGAGATTCGGTGAGCGAGGCATCCCTTCCCTGCGGCACACTGCCACCCAGTGGCAGACAGGGGGAAATGCAACCTCTGGAAGTCCCGATGAGGTTTTGAAAAAGGGCCTGATGCCTGGACCCAGTTCCAGGAGGCCGGGTAAAATCCGGCAGTGCCCCACAATAGGTGGCGTGCAGCAGTGATGCCGTGACGTCCGGGGGAATTCCTCGAGTGGATTCACAGATGGCGAGATTCTGCGAGTGAGGTGTCCTGGCCAGGGCTCCAGGAGAGCATGAGAAATTCTGAGAGTGAGGCATCCCAGCCAGGGCTCCAGGATAGCATGGACATGTTGTGCACGAGGCGTCCCAGCTAGGGCTCCAGGAGAGAAAGGACATGTTGTGACTGAGGCGTACCAGCCAGGGCTCCAGGAGAGCATGGTAGATTCTGCGAGTGAGGCATCCCAGCCAGGGCTCCAGGAGAGCATGGGAGATTCTGTGAGCAATGCATCCCTTCCAGGGCTCTGGGAGATCATGGGCGATTTTGAGAGTGAGGCGTCCCTGCCAGGACTCCATGAGAGCTTGGGAGATTCTGCGAGCGAGGCATCCCGGACAAGGCTCCAGGAGAGCATGGACATGTTGTGAGCGAGGCATCCCAGCCAGGGCTCCAGGAGAGCATGGGAGATTCTGTGAGCGAGGCATCCCAGCCAGGGCTCCAGGAGAGCATGGACATGTTGTGTGCGAGGCGTCCCAGCCAGGGCTCCAGGAGAGCATGGACATGTTGCTGGTGAGGCATCCCAGCCAGGGCTCCAGGAGATTTTGTGAGTGAGGCGTCCCTTTGCTGCGGCACACTGCCACCCGGAGGCAGACAGGGGGGACTGCAACCTCTGGAAGTCCCGATGAGGTTTTGAAAAAGGGCCTGATGCCTGGACCCAGTTCCAGGAGGCCGGGTAAAATCTGTCAGTGCCCCGCAAAAGGTGGTGCGCAGCAGTGATGCCGTGACGTCCGGGGGAATTCCTCGAGTGGATTCACAGATGGCGAGATTCTGCGAGTGAGGTGTCCTGGCCAGGGCTCCAGGAGAGCATGAGAAATTCTGAGAGTGAGGCATCCCAGCCAGGGCTCCAGGCGTGCATGGACATGTTGTGCACGAGGTGTCCCAGCCAGGGCTCCAGGAGAGCAGGGACATGTTGTGCGCGAGGCGTCCCAGCCAGGGCTCCAGGAGAGCATGGACATGTTGTGAGCTAGGTGTCACAGCCAGGGCTCCAGGAGAGCATGGGAGATTCTGTGAGCGAGGCATCCCAGCCAGGACTCCAGGAGAGCATGGAAATGTTGTGAGTGAGGCATCCCTGCCAGGGCTCCAGGAGAGCATGGACATGTTGTGAGCGAGGTGTCCCAGCCAGGGCTCCAGGAGAGCATGGACATGTTGTGAGCAACGCATCACAGCCAGGGCTCCAGGAGTGCATGGGAAATTCTGTGAATGAGGTGTGCCAGCCAGTGTTCCAGGAGAGCATGGCAGATTCTGCGAATGAGGTGTCCCAGCCAGGGCTCAGGGAGAGCATGGGAGATCCTGTGATTGAGGCATCCCAGCCAGGGCTCCAGGAGATTCGGTGAGCGAGGCTTCCCTTCGCTGTGGCACACTGCCACCCGGAGGCAGACAGAGGGGACTGCAACCTCTGGAAGTCCCGATGAGGTTTTGAAAAAGGGTCTGATGCCTGGACCCAGTTCCAAGAGGCCGGGTAAAATCCGGCAGTGCCCCTCAAAAGGTGGCGTGCAGCAGTGATGCCGTGATGTCCGGGGGAATTCCTCTAGTGGATTCACAGATGGTGAGATTCTGCGAGCTAGGTGTTCTGGCCTGGGCTCCAGGAGAGCATGGGAGATTCTGTGAGTGAGGTGTCCCAGCCAGGGCTTGAGGAGAGCATGGGAGATTCTCTGTGCGAGGCATCCCAGCCAGGGCTCCAGGAGTGCATGGACATATTGTGAGCGAGGTGTCCCAGCCAGGGCTCCAGGAGTGCATGGGAGATTCTGTGAGAGAGGTGTCCCATCCTTGGCTCCAGGAGAGCATGGGCATGTTGTGAGTGAGGTGTACCAGCCAGGGCTCTAGGAGAGCATGGGAGATTCTGCGAGTGAGGCATCCCAGCCAGGGCTCCAGGAGAGCATTGGAGATTCTGTGAGCAATGCATCCCTTCCAGGGCTCCTGGAGATCATGGGCCATTTTGAGAGTGAGGCGTCCCTGCCAGGGCTCCATGAGAGCTTGGGAGATTCTGCGAGTGAGGCATCCCGGACAAGGCTCCAGGAGAGCATGGATATGTTGTGAGCGAGGCATCCCAGCCAGGGCTCCAGGAGAGCATGGGAGATACTGTGAGCAATGCATCCCTTCCAGGGCTCCACCAGAGCATGGACATGTTGTGAGTGAGGCATCCCAGCCAGGGCTCCAGGAGAGCATAGGAGATTCTGAGAGTGAGGCATCCCAGCCAGGGCTCCAGGAGAGCATGGACATGTTGTGAGCTAGGTGTCCCAGCCAGGGCTCCAGGAGAGCATGGGAGATTCCGTGAATGAGGTGTGCCAGCCAGAGCTCCAGGAGAGCATTGGAGATTCTCTGAACGAGGTGTCCCAGCTAGGGCTCCAGGAGAGCATGGGAGATTCTGCAAATGAGGTGTCCCAGCTAGGGCTCCAGGAGAGCATGGGAGACTTAGTGATTGAGGCATCCCAGCCGGGGCTCCAGGAGAGCATGGACATGTTGTGAGTGAGGCATCCCATCCAGGGCTCCAGGAGAGCATGGGAGATTCTGCAAGCTATGCGTCCCTGCCAGGGCTCCATGATAGCTTGGACATGTTGTGAGCGAGACATCCCAGCCAGTGCTCCAGGAGAGCATGGGAGATTCTGTGAGTGAGGTGTCCCAGCCAGGGCACCAGAAGAGCATGGGAGATTCTGTGATTGAGGCATCCCAGCCGGGGCTCCAGGAGAGCATGGACATGTTGTGAGCGAGGCATCCTAGCCAGGGCTCCAGGAGAGCATAGGAGATTCTGCGAGTGAGGCATCCCAGCCAGGGCTCCAGGAGAGCATGGACATGTTGTGAGCTAGGTGTCCCAGCCTGGGCTCCAGGAGAGCATGGGAGATTCTGTGAGTGAGGCATCCCAGCCAGGGCTCCAGGAGAGCATGGACATGTTGTGCGCAAAGCATCCCAGCCAGGGCTCCCGGAGAGCATGGACATGTTGCTGGTGAGGCATCCCTGCCAGGGCTCCAGTAGAGCATGGGAGATTCTGCAAGCGAGGTGTCCAAGTCAGGGCTCCAGGAGAGCATGGACATGTTGCAAGCGAGGTGTCCCATCCACTGCTCCATGAGCGCATGGATATGTTGTGAGCGAGGCATCCCAGCCAGTGCTCCAGGAGAGCATGGGAGATTCTGTGGGTGAGGCGTCCTTGCCAGGGCTCCAGGAGAGCATGGACATGTCGTGAGTGAGGCATCCCAGCCAGGGCTCCAAGAGAGCATGGACATGTTGTGAACGAGGCATCCCAGCCAGGGCTCCAGGATAGCATTGGAAATTCTGCAATTGAGGTGTGCCAGCCAGGGCTCCAGGAGAGCATGGGAGATTCTGCGATTGAGGCATCCCAGCCGGGGCTCCAGGAGAGCATGGACATGTTGTGAGCGAGGCATCCCAGCCAGGGCTCCAGGAGAGCATAGGAGATTCTGCTAGTGATGCATCCCAGCCACGGCTCCAGGAGAGCATGGACATGTTGCTGGTGAAGCATCCCTGCCAGGGCTCCAGTAGAGCATGGGAGATTCTGCGAGCAAGGTGTCCTAGTCAGGGCTCCAGGAGAGCATGGACATATTGCGAGCGAGGTGTCCCATCCACGGCTCCATGAGCGCATGGATATGTTGAGAGCGAGGCATCCCAGCCAGGGCTCCAGGAGAGCATGGGATATTCTGTGGGTGAGGCGTCCCTGCCAAAGCTCCAGGAGAGCATGGACATGTCGTGAGTGAGGCATCCCAGCCAGGGCTCCAGGAGAGCATGGAAATGTTGTGAATGTGGCACCCCAGCCAGGGCTCCAGGAGAGCATGGGAAATTCTGCGAATGAGGTGTGCCAGCCCGGGCTCCAGGAGAGCATGGGAGATTCTGTGAACGATGTGTCCCAGCTAGGGCTCTAGGAGAGCATGGGAGATTCTGCGATTGAGGCATCCAAGCCGGGGCTCCAGTAGAGCATTGGAGATTCTGTGAGTGAAGTGTCCCAGCCAGGGCTCCAGGAGAGCATGGACATGTTGTGAGTGAGGCGTACCAGCCAGGGCTCCAGGAGAGCATGGGAGATTCTGTGAGCAATGCATCTCTTCCAGGGCTCCAGGAGATCATGGGCGATTTTGAGAGTGAGCGTCCCTGCCAGGGCTCCATGAGAGCATGGGAGATTCTGCGAGCAAGGTGTCTCAGTCTGGGCTCCAGGAGAGCATGGACATGTTGCGATCGAGGTGTCCCATCCATGGCTCAATGAGCGCATGGATATGTTGTGAGCGAGGCATCCCAGCCAGGGCTCCAGGAGAGTATGGGAGATTCTGTGGGTGAGACGTCCCTGCCAGGGCTCCAGGAGAGCATGGACATGTCGTGAGTGAGGCATCCCCGCCAGGGCTCCAGGAGAGCATGGACATGTTGTGAACGTGGCACCCCAGCCAGGGCTCCAGGAGAGCATGGGAAATTCTGCGAATGAGGTGTGCCAGCCAGGGCTCCAGGAGAGCATGGGAGATTCTGTGAATGATGTGTCCCAGCTAGGGCTCTAGGAGAGCATGGGAGATTCTGCGATTGAGGCATCCCAGCCGGGGCTCCAGGAGAGCATTGGAGATTCTGATAGTGAGGCATCCCAGCCAGGGCTCCAGGAGGGCATGGACATGTTGTGCCTGAGGCATCCCAGCCAGGGCTCCAGGAGGACATGGACATGTTGTGAGTGAGGCGTACCAGCCAGGGCTCCAGGAGAGCATGGGAGATTCTGCGAGTGAGGCATCCTAGACAGGGCTCCAGGAGAGCATGGGAGATTCTGTGAGCAATGCATCCCTTCCAGGGCTCCAGGAGATCATGGGCGATTTTGAGAGTGAGCATCCCTGCCAGGGCTCCATGAGAGCTTGGGAGATTCTGCAAGCGAGGCATCCCGGACAAGGCTCCAGGAGAGCATGGACATGTTGTGAGTGAGGCATCCCATCCAGGGCTCCAGGAGAGCATGGGAGATTCTGCGAGCTATGCATCCCAGCCAGGGCTCCACTAGAGCATGGACATGTTGTGAGCTAGGTGTCCCAGCCAGGACTCCAGGAGAGCATGGACATGTTGTGAATGAGGCATCCCTGCCAGGGCTCCAGTAGAGCATGGGAGATTCTGCGAGTGAGGTGTCCCAGCCAGGGCTCCAGGAGGGCATGGACATGTTGTGAGTGAGGCGTACCAGCCAGGGCTCCAGGAGAGCATGGGAGATTCTGCGAGTGAGGCATCCTAGACAGGGCTCCAGGAGAGCATGGGAGATTCTGTGAGCAATGCATCCCTTCCAGGGCTCCAGGAGAGCATGGACATATTGTGAGCGAGGTGTCCCAGCCAGGGCTCCAGGAGAGCATGGACATGTTGTGAGCGATGCATCCCAGCCAGGGCTCCAGGAGAGCATGGGAAATTCTGTGAATGAGGTGTGCCAGGCAGTGCTCCAGGAGAGCATGGCAGATTCTGTGAGCAATGCATCCCTTCCAGGTCTCCAGGAGATCATGGGCGATTTTGAGAGTGAGCGTCCCTGCCAGGGCTCCAAGAGAGCTTGGGAGATTCTGCGAACGAGGCATCCCGGACAAGGCTCCAGGAGTACATGGACATGTTGTGAGCGAGGCATCCCTTCCAGGGCTCCAGGAGAGGATGGGAGATTCTGCGAGCGAGGTGTCCCTGCCAGGGCTCCACGAGAGCATGGACATGTTGTGAGCAAGGCATCCCAGCCAGGGCTCCAGGAGAGCATAGGAGATTCAGCAAGTGAGGCATCCCAGCCAGGGCTCCAGGAGAGCATGGACATGTTGTGAGCTAGGTGTCCTAGCCAGGGCTCCAGGAGAGCATGGGAGATTCTGTGAGCAAGGCATCCCAGCCAGGGCTTCAGGAGAGCATGGATATGTTGCTGGTGAGGCATCCCTGCCAGGGCTCCAGTATAGCATGGGAGATTCTGCGAGCAAGGTGTCTCAGTCAGGGCTCCAGAAGAGCATGGACATGTTGCGATCGAGGTGTCCCATCCACGGCTCCATGAGCACATAGATATGTTGTGAGCGAGGCATCCCAGCCTGGGCTCCAGGAGAGCATGGGAGATTCAGTGAGTGAGGCGCCCTTGCCAGGGCTCCAGGAGAGCATGGACATGTCGTGAGTGAGGCATCCCAACCAGGGCTCCAGGAGAGCATGGACATGTTGTGAACGTGGCACCCCAGCCAGGGCTCCAGGAGAGCATGGGAAATACTGCGTATGAGGTGTGCCAGCCAGGGCTCCAGGAGAGCATGGGAGATTCTGTGAATGATGTGTCCCAGCTACGGCTCCAGGAGAGCATGGGAGATTCTGCGATTGAGGCATCCCAGCCGGGCTCCAGGAGAGCATGGGAGATTCTGTGAGCGAGGCATCCCAGCCAAGGCTCCAGGAGAGCATGGACATGTTGTGTGTGAGGCATCCCAGCCAGGGCTCCAGGAGAGCATGGGAAATTCTGTGAATGAGGTGTGCCAGCCAGGTCTCCAGGAGAGCATGGGAAATTCTGCAAATGAGGCATGCCAGCCAGGGCACCAGGAGAGCATTGGAGATTCTGCGAATGAGGGATCCTAGCTAGGGCTCCAGGAGAGCATGGGAAATTCTGTGAATGAGGTGTGCCAGCCAGGGCTCCTGGAGATTCAGTGAGCGAGGCATCCGTTCCCTGCAGCACACTGCCACCCAGTGGCAGACAGGGGGAACTGCCACCTTTGGAAGTCCCGATGAGGTTTTGAAAAAGGGCCTGATGCCTGGACCAAGTTTCAGGAGGCCGGGTAAAATCCGGCAGTGCCCCGCAAAAGGTGGCGTGCAGCAGTGATGCCGTGACGTCCGGGGGAATTGCTCGAGTGGATTCACAGATGGTGAGATTCTGTGAGTGAGGTGTCCCGGCCAGGGCTCGAGGAGAGCATGGGAGATTCTCTGAGCGAGGCATCCCAGCCAGGGCTCCAGGAGAGCATGGACATGTTGTGAGCGAGGTGTCCCAGCCAGGGCTCCAGGAGTGCATGGGAGATTCTGTGAGAGAGGTGTCCCATCCATGGCTCCAGGAGAGCATGGGAAATTCTGCAAATGAGGCATGCCAGCTAGGGCACCTGGAGAGCATTGGAGATTCTGCGAATGAGGGATCCCAGCTAGGGCTCCAGGAGAGCATGGGAGATTCTGCGATTGAGGCATCCCAGCCAGGGCTCCAGGAGATTCGGTGAGCGAGGCATCCCTTCCCTGCAGCACACTGCCACCCAGTGGCAGACAGGGGGAACTGCAACCTCTGGAAGTCCCGATGAGGTTTTGAAAAAGGGCCTGATGCCTGGACCCAGTTCCAGGAGGCCGGGTAAAATCCGGCAGTGCCCCGCAAAAGGTGGCGTGCAGCAGTGATGCCGTGACGTCCGGGGGAATTCCTCAAGTGGATTCACAGATGGCGAGATTCTGCGAGTGAGGTGTCCTGGCCAGGGCTCCAGGAGAGCATGAGAAATTCTGAGAGTGAGGCATCCCAGCCAGGGCTCCAGGAGAGCATGGACATGTTGTGCACGAGGCGTCCCAGCTAGGGCTCCAGGAGAGCATGGACATGTTGTGACTGAGGCGTACCAGCCAGGGCTCCAGGAGAGCATGGGAGATTCTGCGAGTGAGGCATCCCAGCCAGGGCTCCAGGAGAGCATGGGAGATTCTGTGAGCAATGCATCCCTTCCAGGGCTCTGGGAGATCATGGGCGATTTTGAGAGTGAGGCGTCCCTGCCAGGACTCCATGAGAGCTTGGGAGATTCTGCGAGCGAGGCATCCCGGACAAGGCTCCAGGAGAGCATGGACATGTTGTGAGCGAGGCATCCCATCCAGGGCTCCAGTAGAGCATGGGAGATTCTGCGAGTGAGGTGTCCCAGTCAAGGCTCCAGGAGAGCATGGACATGTTGCGAGCGAGGTGTCCCATCCACTGCTCCATGAGCGCTTGGATATGTTGTGACTGAGGCATCCCAGCCAGGGCTCCAGGAGAGCATGGCAAATTCTACGAATGAGGTGTGTCAGCCAGGGCTCCAGGAGAGCATGGACATGTCATGAGTGAGGCATCCCAGCTAGGGCTCCAGGAGAGCATGGACATGTTGTGAAAGTGGCATCCCATCCAGGGCTCCAGGAGAGCATGGGAAAATCTGTGAATGAGGTGTGCCAGCCAGGGCTCAAGGAGATTCGGTGAGCGAGGCGTCCCTTCGCTGTGGCACACTGCCACCCGGAGGCAGACAGGGGGGACTGCAACCTCTGGAAGTCCCGATGAGGTTTTGAAAAAGGGTCTGATGCCTGGACCCAGTTCCAAGAGGCCGGGTAAAATCCGGCAGTGCCCCGCAATAGGTGGCGTGCAGCAGTGATGCCGTGACGTCCGGGGGAATTCCTCTAGTGGATTCACAGACAGTGAGATTCTGCGAGTGAGGTGTTCTGGCCTGGGCTCCAGGAGAGCATGGGAGATTCTGTGAGTGAGGTGTCCCAGCCAGGGCTCGAGGAGAGCATGGGAGATTCTCTGAGCGAGGCATCCCAGCCAGGGCTCCAGGAAAGCATGGACATGTTGTGAGCGAGGTGTCCCAGCCAGGGCTCCAGGAGTGCATGGGAGATTCTGTGAGAGAGGTGTCCCATCCTCGGCTTCAGGAGAGCATGGACATGTTGTGAGCGAGGCATCCCAGCCAGGGCTCCAGGAGAGCATGGACATGTTGTGTGTGAGGTGAACCAGCCAGGGCTCCAGGAGAGCATTGGAGATTCTTCGAGTGAGGCATTCCCAGCCAGGGCTCCAGGAGAGCATGGGAGATTATGTGAGCAATGCATCCCTTCCAGGGCTCTGGGAGATGATGGGCGATTTTGAGAGTGAGGCGTCCCTGCCAGGGCTCCATGAGAGCTTGGGAGATTCTGCGAGCGAGGCATCCCGGACAAGGCTCCAGGAGAGCATGGATATGTTGTGAGCGAGACATCCCAGACAGGGCTCCAGGAGAGCATGGGAGATTCTGTGAGTGAGGCGTCCCTGCCAGGGCTCCACGAGAGCATGGACATGTTGTGAGCGAGGCATCCCAGCCAGGGCTCCAGGAGAGCATGGGAGATTCTGTGAGCGAGGCATCCCAGCCAGGGCTCCAGGAGAGCATGGACATGTTGTGTGTGAGGCGTCCCAGCCAGGGCTCCAGGAGAACATGGACATGTTGCTGGTGAGGCATCCCTGCCAGGGCTCCAGTAGAGCATGGGAGATTCTGCGAGCGAGGTGTCCCTGTCAGGGCTCCAGGAGAGCATGGACAAGTTGCGAGCGAGGTGTCCCATCCACTGCTCCATGAGCGAATGGATATGTTGTGAGCGAGGCATCCCAGCCAGGGCTCCAGGAGAGCATGGCAAATTCTGCGAATGAGGTGTGCCAGCCAGGGCTCCAGGAGAGCATGGACATGTCATGAGTGAGGCATCCCAGCTAGGGCTCCAGGAGAGCATGGACATGTTGTGAACGTGGCATCCCATCCAGGGCTCCAGGAGAGCATGGGAAAATCTGCGAATGAGGTGTGCCAACCAGGGCTCCAGGAGATTCTGTGAGCGAGGCATCCCTTCGCTTTGGCACACTGCCACCCGGAGGAAGACAGGGGGGACTGCAACCTCTGGAAGTCCCGATGAGGTTTTGAAAAATGGTCTGATGCCTGGACCCAGTTCCAAGAGGCTGGGTAAAATCCGGCAGTGCCCCGCAAAAGGTGGCATGCAGCAGTGATGCCATGACGTCCGGGGGAATTCCTCTAGTGGATTCACAGATAATGAGATTCTGCGAGTGAGGTGTTCTGGCCTGGGCTCCAGGAGAGCATGGGAGATTCTGTGAGTGAGATGTCCCAGCCAGGGCTCGAGGAGAGCATGGGAGATTCTCTGAGCGAGGCATCCCAGCCAGGGCTCCAGGAGAGCATGGACATGTTGTGCGCGAGGCATCCCAGCCAGGGCTCCAGGAGAGCATGGGAAATTCAGCAAATGAGGTGTGCCAGCCAGGGGTCCAGGAGAGCATGGTAGATTCTGCGATTGAGGCATCCCAGCCGGGGCTCCAGGAGAGCATGGACATGTTGTGAGCGAGGCATCCCAGCCAGGGCTCCAGGAGAGCATAGGAGATTCTGCTAGTGAGGCATCCCAGCCACGGCTCCAGGAGAGCATGGACATGTTGTGAGCTAGGTGTCCCAGCCAGGGCTCCAGGAGAGCATGGGAAAATCTGCGAATGAGGTGTGCCAACCAGGGCTCCAGGAGATTCTGTGAGCGAGGCATCCCTTCGCTTTGGCACACTGCCACCCGGAGGCAGACAGGGGGGACTGCAACCTCTGGAAGTCCCGATGAGGTTTTGAAAAATGGTCTGATGCCTGGACCCAGTTCCAAGAGGCTGGGTAAAATCCGGCAGTGCCCCGCAAAAGGTGGCATGCAGCAGTGATGCCATGACGTCCGGGGGAATTCCTCTAGTGGATTCACAGATAATGAGATTCTGCGAGTGAGGTGTTCTGGCCTGGGCTCCAGGAGAGCATGGGAGATTCTGTGAGTGAGATGTCCCAGCCAGGGCTCGAGGAGAGCATGGGAGATTCTCTGAGCGAGGCATCCCAGCCAGGGCTCCAGGAGAGCATGGACATGTTGTGCGCGAGGCATCCCAGCCAGGGCTCCAGGAGAGCATGGGAAATTCAGCAAATGAGGTGTGCCAGCCAGGGGTCCAGGAGAGCATGGTAGATTCTGCGATTGAGGCATCCCAGCCGGGGCTCCAGGAGAGCATGGACATGTTGTGAGCGAGGCATCCCAGCCAGGGCTCCAGGAGAGCATAGGAGATTCTGCTAGTGAGGCATCCCAGCCACGGCTCCAGGAGAGCATGGACATGTTGTGAGCTAGGTGTCCCAGCCAGGGCTCCAGGATAGCATGGGAGATTCTGTGAGTGAGGCATCCCAGCCAGGGCTCCAGGAGAGCATGGAAATGTTGTGCACGAGGCATCCCAGCCAGGGCTCCAGGAGAGCATGGACATGTTGCTGGTGAGGCATCCCTGCCAGGGCTCCAGGAGAGCATTGGAGATTCTGTGAGTGAGGTGTCCCAACCAGGGCTCCAGGAGAGCATGGACATGTTGTGCATGAGGCGTCCCAGCCAGGGCTCCAGGAGGGCATGGACATGTTGCGAGTGAGGCTTCCCAGCCAGGGCTCCAGGAGAGCATGAGAGATTCTGTGAGCAATGCATCCCTTCCAGGGCTCCAGGAGATCATGGGCGATTTTGAGAGTGAGCGTCCCTGCCAGGGCTCCATGAGAGCTTGGGAGATTCTGCAATCGAGGCATCCCGGACAAGGCTCCAGGAGAGCATGGGCATGTTGTGAGCAAGGTGTCCCAGCCAGGGCTCCAGGAGAGCATGGGAAATTCTGCAAATGAGGCATGCCAGCCAGGGCACCAGGAGAGCATTGGAGATTCAGCGAATGAGGGATCCCAGCTAGGGCTCCAGGAGAGCATGGGAGATTCTGCGATTGAGGCATCCCAGCCAGGGCTCCAGGAGATTCGGTGAGCGAGGCATCCCTTCCCTGCGGCACACTGCCACCCAGTGGCAGACAGGGGGAACTGCAACCTCTGGAAGTCCCGATGAGGTTTTGAAAGAGGGCCTGAGATGCCTGGACCCAGTTCCAGGAGGCCGGGTAAAATCCGGCAGTGCCCCGCAAAAGGTGGCGTGCAGCAGTGATGCCGTGACGTCCGGGGGAATTCCTCGAGTGGATTCACAGATGGCGAGATTCTGCGAGTGAGGTGTCCTGGCCAGGGCTCCAGGAGAGCATGAGAAATTCTGAGAGTGAGGCATCCCAGCCAGGGCTCCAGGAGAGCATGGACATGTTGTGCACGAGGCGTCCCAGCTAGGGCTCCAGGAGAGCATGGACATGTTGTGACTGAGGCTTACCAGCCAGGGCTCCAGGAGAGCATGGGAGATTCTGCGAGTGAGGCATCCCAGCCAGGGCTCCAGGAGAGCATGGGAGATTCTGTGAGCAATGCATCCTTTCTAGGGCTCTGGAAAATCATGGATGATTTTGAGAGTGAGGCGTCCCTGCCAGGACTCCATGAGAGCTTGGGAGGTTCTGCAAGCGAGGCATCCCGGACAAGGCTCCAGGAGAGCATGGACATGTTGTGTGCGAGGCATCCCATACAGGGCTCCAGGAGAGCATGGGAGATTCTGTGAGTGAGGTGTCCCTGCCAGGGCTCCACGAGAGCATGGACATGTTGTGAGCGAGGCGTCCCAGCCAGGGCTCCAGGAGAGCATGGGAGATTCTGTGAGCGAGGCATCCCAGCCAGGGCTCCAGGAGAGCATGGACATGTTGTGTGCAAGGCGTCCCAGCCAGGGCTCCAGGAGAGCATGGACATGTTGCTGGTGAGGCATCCCTGCCAGGGCTCCAGTAGAGCATGGGAGATTCTGTGAGCGAGGTGTCCCAGTCAGGGCTCCAGGAGAGCATGGACATGTTGCGAGCGAGGTGTCCCATCCACGGCTCCATGAGCGCATGGATATGTTGTGTCGAGGCATCCCAGCCAGGGCTCCAGGAGAGAATGGGAGATTCTGTGAATGAGGTGTGCCAGCCAGGGCTCCAGGAGAGCATGGGAGATTCTGCGAATGAGGTGTCCCAGCTAGGGCTCCAGGAGAGCATGGATATGTTGTGGGTGAGGCATCCCAGCCAGGGCTCCAGGAGAGAATGGGAGATTCTCTGGGTGAGACGTCCCTGCCAAGGCTCCAGGAGAGCATGGACATGTCGTGAGTGAGGCATCCCAGCCAGGGCTCCAGGAGAGCATGGGAGATTCTGTGAGCGAGGCATCCCAGCCAGGGCTCCAGGAGAGTATGGACATGTTGTGCGCGAGGCGTTCCAGCCAGGGCTCCAGGAGAGCATGGACATGTTGCTGGAGAGGCATCCCTGCCAGTGCTCCAGTAGAGCATGGGAGATTCTGCGAGTGAGGTGTCCCTGTCAGGGCTCCAGGAGAGCATGGACA
Organism: Taudactylus pleione; assembly: GCA_031769625.1. NCBI lineage: Eukaryota > Metazoa > Chordata > Amphibia > Anura > Myobatrachidae > Taudactylus > Taudactylus pleione. Next base: position 3,248,919 of record JAUIMM010000895.1, on the reverse strand, counting down.
TGTCGTGAGTGAGGCATCCCAGCCAGGGCTCCAGGAGAGCATGGGAGATTCTGTAGGAGAGGTGTCCCTGCTAGGGCTCCAGGAGAGCATGGACATCTCATGAGTGAGGCATCCCAGCCAGGGCTCCAGGTGAGCATGGACATGTTGTGAATGAGGCATCCCAGCCAGGGCTCCAGGAGAGCATGGGAAATTCTGCGAATGAGGCATGCCAGCCAGGGCTCCAGGAGAGCATGGGAGATTCTGTGAACGAGGTGTACCAGCTAGGGCTCCAGGAGAGCATGGGATATTCTGCGATTGAGGCATCCCAGCCGGGGCTCCAGGAGAGCATGGACATGTTGTGAGTGAGGCATCCCATCCAGGGCTCCAGGAGAGCATGGGAGATTCTGCGAGTGAGGCGTCCCTGCCAGGGCTCCACGAGAGCATGGAAATGTTGTGCATGAGGCATCCCAGAGAGGGCTCCAGGAGAGCATGGACATGTTGCTGGTGAGGCATCCCTGCCAGGGCTCCAGTAGAGCATGGGAGATTCTGTGGGGGAAGTGTCCCTCCCAGGGCTCCAGGAGAGCATGGACATGTCGTGAGTGAGGCATCCCAGCCTGGGCTCCAGGAGAGCTTGGGAAATTCTGCGAATGAGGTGTGCCAGCCAGGGCTCCAGGAGAGCATGGGAGATTCTGTGAATGAGGTGTCCCAGCTAGGGCTCCAGGAGAGCATGGGAGATTCTGTGATTGAGGCATCCCAGCCGGGGCTCCAGGAGAGCATTGGAGATTCTGTGAGTGAGGTGTCCCAACCAGGGCTCCAGGAGAGCATGGACATGTTGTGCGTGAGGCGTCCCAGCAGGGGCTCCAGGAGGGCATGGACATGTTGCGAGTGAGGCATCCCAGCCAGGGCTCCAGGAGAGCATGGGAGATTCTGTGAGCAATGCATCCCTTCCAGGGCTCCAGGAGATCATGGGCGATTTTGAGAGTGAGCGTCCCTGCCAGGGCTCCATGAGAGCTTGGGAGATTCTGCGATCGATGCATCCCGGACATGGCTCCAGGAGAGCATGGACATGTTGTTGAGCAAGGTGTCCCAGCCAGGGCTCCAGGAGAGCATGGGAAATTCTGCAAATGAGGCATGCCAGCCAGGGCACCAGGAGAGCATTGGAGATTCTGCGAATGAGGGATCCCAGCTAGGGCTCCAGGAGAGCATGGGAGATTCTGAGATTGAGGCATCCCAGCCAGGGCTCCAGGAGATTCGGTGAGCGAGGCATCCCTTCCCTGCGGCACACTGCCACCCAGTGGCAGACAGGGGGAAATGCAACCTCTGGAAGTCCCGATGAGGTTTTGAAAAAGGGCCTGATGCCTGGACCCAGTTCCAGGAGGCCGGGTAAAATCCGGCAGTGCCCCACAATAGGTGGCGTGCAGCAGTGATGCCGTGACGTCCGGGGGAATTCCTCGAGTGGATTCACAGATGGCGAGATTCTGCGAGTGAGGTGTCCTGGCCAGGGCTCCAGGAGAGCATGAGAAATTCTGAGAGTGAGGCATCCCAGCCAGGGCTCCAGGATAGCATGGACATGTTGTGCACGAGGCGTCCCAGCTAGGGCTCCAGGAGAGAAAGGACATGTTGTGACTGAGGCGTACCAGCCAGGGCTCCAGGAGAGCATGGTAGATTCTGCGAGTGAGGCATCCCAGCCAGGGCTCCAGGAGAGCATGGGAGATTCTGTGAGCAATGCATCCCTTCCAGGGCTCTGGGAGATCATGGGCGATTTTGAGAGTGAGGCGTCCCTGCCAGGACTCCATGAGAGCTTGGGAGATTCTGCGAGCGAGGCATCCCGGACAAGGCTCCAGGAGAGCATGGACATGTTGTGAGCGAGGCATCCCAGCCAGGGCTCCAGGAGAGCATGGGAGATTCTGTGAGCGAGGCATCCCAGCCAGGGCTCCAGGAGAGCATGGACATGTTGTGTGCGAGGCGTCCCAGCCAGGGCTCCAGGAGAGCATGGACATGTTGCTGGTGAGGCATCCCAGCCAGGGCTCCAGGAGATTTTGTGAGTGAGGCGTCCCTTTGCTGCGGCACACTGCCACCCGGAGGCAGACAGGGGGGACTGCAACCTCTGGAAGTCCCGATGAGGTTTTGAAAAAGGGCCTGATGCCTGGACCCAGTTCCAGGAGGCCGGGTAAAATCTGTCAGTGCCCCGCAAAAGGTGGTGCGCAGCAGTGATGCCGTGACGTCCGGGGGAATTCCTCGAGTGGATTCACAGATGGCGAGATTCTGCGAGTGAGGTGTCCTGGCCAGGGCTCCAGGAGAGCATGAGAAATTCTGAGAGTGAGGCATCCCAGCCAGGGCTCCAGGCGTGCATGGACATGTTGTGCACGAGGTGTCCCAGCCAGGGCTCCAGGAGAGCAGGGACATGTTGTGCGCGAGGCGTCCCAGCCAGGGCTCCAGGAGAGCATGGACATGTTGTGAGCTAGGTGTCACAGCCAGGGCTCCAGGAGAGCATGGGAGATTCTGTGAGCGAGGCATCCCAGCCAGGACTCCAGGAGAGCATGGAAATGTTGTGAGTGAGGCATCCCTGCCAGGGCTCCAGGAGAGCATGGACATGTTGTGAGCGAGGTGTCCCAGCCAGGGCTCCAGGAGAGCATGGACATGTTGTGAGCAACGCATCACAGCCAGGGCTCCAGGAGTGCATGGGAAATTCTGTGAATGAGGTGTGCCAGCCAGTGTTCCAGGAGAGCATGGCAGATTCTGCGAATGAGGTGTCCCAGCCAGGGCTCAGGGAGAGCATGGGAGATCCTGTGATTGAGGCATCCCAGCCAGGGCTCCAGGAGATTCGGTGAGCGAGGCTTCCCTTCGCTGTGGCACACTGCCACCCGGAGGCAGACAGAGGGGACTGCAACCTCTGGAAGTCCCGATGAGGTTTTGAAAAAGGGTCTGATGCCTGGACCCAGTTCCAAGAGGCCGGGTAAAATCCGGCAGTGCCCCTCAAAAGGTGGCGTGCAGCAGTGATGCCGTGATGTCCGGGGGAATTCCTCTAGTGGATTCACAGATGGTGAGATTCTGCGAGCTAGGTGTTCTGGCCTGGGCTCCAGGAGAGCATGGGAGATTCTGTGAGTGAGGTGTCCCAGCCAGGGCTTGAGGAGAGCATGGGAGATTCTCTGTGCGAGGCATCCCAGCCAGGGCTCCAGGAGTGCATGGACATATTGTGAGCGAGGTGTCCCAGCCAGGGCTCCAGGAGTGCATGGGAGATTCTGTGAGAGAGGTGTCCCATCCTTGGCTCCAGGAGAGCATGGGCATGTTGTGAGTGAGGTGTACCAGCCAGGGCTCTAGGAGAGCATGGGAGATTCTGCGAGTGAGGCATCCCAGCCAGGGCTCCAGGAGAGCATTGGAGATTCTGTGAGCAATGCATCCCTTCCAGGGCTCCTGGAGATCATGGGCCATTTTGAGAGTGAGGCGTCCCTGCCAGGGCTCCATGAGAGCTTGGGAGATTCTGCGAGTGAGGCATCCCGGACAAGGCTCCAGGAGAGCATGGATATGTTGTGAGCGAGGCATCCCAGCCAGGGCTCCAGGAGAGCATGGGAGATACTGTGAGCAATGCATCCCTTCCAGGGCTCCACCAGAGCATGGACATGTTGTGAGTGAGGCATCCCAGCCAGGGCTCCAGGAGAGCATAGGAGATTCTGAGAGTGAGGCATCCCAGCCAGGGCTCCAGGAGAGCATGGACATGTTGTGAGCTAGGTGTCCCAGCCAGGGCTCCAGGAGAGCATGGGAGATTCCGTGAATGAGGTGTGCCAGCCAGAGCTCCAGGAGAGCATTGGAGATTCTCTGAACGAGGTGTCCCAGCTAGGGCTCCAGGAGAGCATGGGAGATTCTGCAAATGAGGTGTCCCAGCTAGGGCTCCAGGAGAGCATGGGAGACTTAGTGATTGAGGCATCCCAGCCGGGGCTCCAGGAGAGCATGGACATGTTGTGAGTGAGGCATCCCATCCAGGGCTCCAGGAGAGCATGGGAGATTCTGCAAGCTATGCGTCCCTGCCAGGGCTCCATGATAGCATGGACATGTTGTGAGCGAGACATCCCAGCCAGTGCTCCAGGAGAGCATGGGAGATTCTGTGAGTGAGGTGTCCCAGCCAGGGCACCAGAAGAGCATGGGAGATTCTGTGATTGAGGCATCCCAGCCGGGGCTCCAGGAGAGCATGGACATGTTGTGAGCGAGGCATCCTAGCCAGGGCTCCAGGAGAGCATAGGAGATTCTGCGAGTGAGGCATCCCAGCCAGGGCTCCAGGAGAGCATGGACATGTTGTGAGCTAGGTGTCCCAGCCTGGGCTCCAGGAGAGCATGGGAGATTCTGTGAGTGAGGCATCCCAGCCAGGGCTCCAGGAGAGCATGGACATGTTGTGCGCAAAGCATCCCAGCCAGGGCTCCCGGAGAGCATGGACATGTTGCTGGTGAGGCATCCCTGCCAGGGCTCCAGTAGAGCATGGGAGATTCTGCAAGCGAGGTGTCCAAGTCAGGGCTCCAGGAGAGCATGGACATGTTGCAAGCGAGGTGTCCCATCCACTGCTCCATGAGCGCATGGATATGTTGTGAGCGAGGCATCCCAGCCAGTGCTCCAGGAGAGCATGGGAGATTCTGTGGGTGAGGCGTCCTTGCCAGGGCTCCAGGAGAGCATGGACATGTCGTGAGTGAGGCATCCCAGCCAGGGCTCCAAGAGAGCATGGACATGTTGTGAACGAGGCATCCCAGCCAGGGCTCCAGGATAGCATTGGAAATTCTGCAATTGAGGTGTGCCAGCCAGGGCTCCAGGAGAGCATGGGAGATTCTGCGATTGAGGCATCCCAGCCGGGGCTCCAGGAGAGCATGGACATGTTGTGAGCGAGGCATCCCAGCCAGGGCTCCAGGAGAGCATAGGAGATTCTGCTAGTGATGCATCCCAGCCACGGCTCCAGGAGAGCATGGACATGTTGCTGGTGAAGCATCCCTGCCAGGGCTCCAGTAGAGCATGGGAGATTCTGCGAGCAAGGTGTCCTAGTCAGGGCTCCAGGAGAGCATGGACATATTGCGAGCGAGGTGTCCCATCCACGGCTCCATGAGCGCATGGATATGTTGAGAGCGAGGCATCCCAGCCAGGGCTCCAGGAGAGCATGGGATATTCTGTGGGTGAGGCGTCCCTGCCAAAGCTCCAGGAGAGCATGGACATGTCGTGAGTGAGGCATCCCAGCCAGGGCTCCAGGAGAGCATGGAAATGTTGTGAATGTGGCACCCCAGCCAGGGCTCCAGGAGAGCATGGGAAATTCTGCGAATGAGGTGTGCCAGCCCGGGCTCCAGGAGAGCATGGGAGATTCTGTGAACGATGTGTCCCAGCTAGGGCTCTAGGAGAGCATGGGAGATTCTGCGATTGAGGCATCCAAGCCGGGGCTCCAGTAGAGCATTGGAGATTCTGTGAGTGAAGTGTCCCAGCCAGGGCTCCAGGAGAGCATGGACATGTTGTGAGTGAGGCGTACCAGCCAGGGCTCCAGGAGAGCATGGGAGATTCTGTGAGCAATGCATCTATTCCAGGGCTCCAGGAGATCATGGGCGATTTTGAGAGTGAGCGTCCCTGCCAGGGCTCCATGAGAGCATGGGAGATTCTGCGAGCAAGGTGTCTCAGTCTGGGCTCCAGGAGAGCATGGACATGTTGCGATCGAGGTGTCCCATCCATGGCTCAATGAGCGCATGGATATGTTGTGAGCGAGGCATCCCAGCCAGGGCTCCAGGAGAGTATGGGAGATTCTGTGGGTGAGACGTCCCTGCCAGGGCTCCAGGAGAGCATGGACATGTCGTGAGTGAGGCATCCCCGCCAGGGCTCCAGGAGAGCATGGACATGTTGTGAACGTGGCACCCCAGCCAGGGCTCCAGGAGAGCATGGGAAATTCTGCGAATGAGGTGTGCCAGCCAGGGCTCCAGGAGAGCATGGGAGATTCTGTGAATGATGTGTCCCAGCTAGGGCTCTAGGAGAGCATGGGAGATTCTGCGATTGAGGCATCCCAGCCGGGGCTCCAGGAGAGCATTGGAGATTCTGATAGTGAGGCATCCCAGCCAGGGCTCCAGGAGGGCATGGACATGTTGTGCCTGAGGCATCCCAGCCAGGGCTCCAGGAGGACATGGACATGTTGTGAGTGAGGCGTACCAGCCAGGGCTCCAGGAGAGCATGGGAGATTCTGCGAGTGAGGCATCCTAGACAGGGCTCCAGGAGAGCATGGGAGATTCTGTGAGCAATGCATCCCTTCCAGGGCTCCAGGAGATCATGGGCGATTTTGAGAGTGAGCATCCCTGCCAGGGCTCCATGAGAGCTTGGGAGATTCTGCAAGCGAGGCATCCCGGACAAGGCTCCAGGAGAGCATGGACATGTTGTGAGTGAGGCATCCCATCCAGGGCTCCAGGAGAGCATGGGAGATTCTGCGAGCTATGCATCCCAGCCAGGGCTCCACTAGAGCATGGACATGTTGTGAGCTAGGTGTCCCAGCCAGGACTCCAGGAGAGCATGGACATGTTGTGAATGAGGCATCCCTGCCAGGGCTCCAGTAGAGCATGGGAGATTCTGCGAGTGAGGTGTCCCAGCCAGGGCTCCAGGAGGGCATGGACATGTTGTGAGTGAGGCGTACCAGCCAGGGCTCCAGGAGAGCATGGGAGATTCTGCGAGTGAGGCATCCTAGACAGGGCTCCAGGAGAGCATGGGAGATTCTGTGAGCAATGCATCCCTTCCAGGGCTCCAGGAGAGCATGGACATATTGTGAGCGAGGTGTCCCAGCCAGGGCTCCAGGAGAGCATGGACATGTTGTGAGCGATGCATCCCAGCCAGGGCTCCAGGAGAGCATGGGAAATTCTGTGAATGAGGTGTGCCAGGCAGTGCTCCAGGAGAGCATGGCAGATTCTGTGAGCAATGCATCCCTTCCAGGTCTCCAGGAGATCATGGGCGATTTTGAGAGTGAGCGTCCCTGCCAGGGCTCCAAGAGAGCTTGGGAGATTCTGCGAACGAGGCATCCCGGACAAGGCTCCAGGAGTACATGGACATGTTGTGAGCGAGGCATCCCTTCCAGGGCTCCAGGAGAGGATGGGAGATTCTGCGAGCGAGGTGTCCCTGCCAGGGCTCCACGAGAGCATGGACATGTTGTGAGCAAGGCATCCCAGCCAGGGCTCCAGGAGAGCATAGGAGATTCAGCAAGTGAGGCATCCCAGCCAGGGCTCCAGGAGAGCATGGACATGTTGTGAGCTAGGTGTCCTAGCCAGGGCTCCAGGAGAGCATGGGAGATTCTGTGAGCAAGGCATCCCAGCCAGGGCTTCAGGAGAGCATGGATATGTTGCTGGTGAGGCATCCCTGCCAGGGCTCCAGTATAGCATGGGAGATTCTGCGAGCAAGGTGTCTCAGTCAGGGCTCCAGAAGAGCATGGACATGTTGCGATCGAGGTGTCCCATCCACGGCTCCATGAGCACATAGATATGTTGTGAGCGAGGCATCCCAGCCTGGGCTCCAGGAGAGCATGGGAGATTCAGTGAGTGAGGCGCCCTTGCCAGGGCTCCAGGAGAGCATGGACATGTCGTGAGTGAGGCATCCCAACCAGGGCTCCAGGAGAGCATGGACATGTTGTGAACGTGGCACCCCAGCCAGGGCTCCAGGAGAGCATGGGAAATACTGCGTATGAGGTGTGCCAGCCAGGGCTCCAGGAGAGCATGGGAGATTCTGTGAATGATGTGTCCCAGCTACGGCTCCAGGAGAGCATGGGAGATTCTGCGATTGAGGCATCCCAGCCGGGCTCCAGGAGAGCATGGGAGATTCTGTGAGCGAGGCATCCCAGCCAAGGCTCCAGGAGAGCATGGACATGTTGTGTGTGAGGCATCCCAGCCAGGGCTCCAGGAGAGCATGGAGATGTTGCTGGTGAGGCATCCCTGCCAGGGCTCCAGTAGAGCATGGGAGATTCTCTGAGCAAGGTGTCCCAGTTAGGGCTCCAGTAGAGCATGGACATGTTGTGAGCGAGGTGTCCCATCCACGGCTCCATGAGCACATGGATATGTTGTGAGTGAGGCATCCCAGCCAGGGCTCCAGGAGAGCATGGGAGCTTCTGTGGGTGAGGCATCCCTGCCAGGGCTCCAGGAGAGCATGGGGGATTCTGTGGGTGAGGCGTCCCTGCCAGGGCTCCAGGAGAGCATGGACATGTCGTGAGTGAGGCATCCCAGCCAGGGCTCCAGGAGAGCATGGACATGTTGTGAACCTGGCACCCCAGCCAGGGCTTAAGGAGAGCATGGGAAATTCTGCGAATGAGGTGTGCCAGCCAGGGCTCCAGGAGAGCATGGGAGATTCTGTGAACGATGTGTCCCAGCTAGGGCTCCAGGAGAGCAGGGGAGATTCTGCGAGCGAGGCATCCCGGACAAGGCTCCAGGAGGACATGGACATGTTGTGAGCGAGGCATCCCATCCAGGGCTCCAGGAGAGCATGGGAGATTCTGTGAGCGAGGTGTCCCTGCCAGGGCTCCACGAGAGCATAGGAGATTTGGCAAGTGAGGCATCCCAGCCAGGGCTCCAGGAGAGCATGGATATGTTGTGTGCTAGGTGTCCTAGCCAGTGCTCCAGGAGAGCATGGGAGATTCTATGAGCAAGGCATCCCAGCCAGGGCTCCAGAATAGCATGGACATGTTGTGCGCGAGGCATCCCAGCCAGGGCTCCAGGAGAGCATGGACATGTTGCTGGTGAGGCTTCCCTGCCAGGGCTCCAGTAGAGCATGGGAGATTCGTTGGGTGAGGCGTACCTGCCAGGGCTCCAGGAGAGCATGGGAGATTCTGTGGGTGAGGCATCCCTGCCAGGGCTCCAGGAGAGCATGGACATGTCGTGAGTAAGGGAGAGCATGGACATGTTGTGAACGAGGCATCGCAGACAGGGCTCCAGGAGAGCATTGGAAATTCTGCGAATGAGGCATCCCAGCCAGGGCTCCAGCAGAGCATGGGAGATTCTGTGAACGAGGTGTCCCAGCTAGGGCTCCAGGAGAGCATGGGAGATTGTGCAAATGAGGTGTCCCAGCCAGGGCTCCAGGAGAGCATGGACATGTTGTGAGCTAGGTGTCCCAGCCAGGGCTCCAGGAGAGCATGAGAGATTCTGTGAGCGAGGCATCCCAGCCAAGGCTCCAGGAGAGCATGGACATGTTGCTGGTGAGGCATCCCTGCCAGTGCTCCAGTAGAGCATGGGAGATTCTCTGAGCAAGGTGTCCCAGTCAGGGCTCCAGGAGAGCATGGACATGTTGCGAGCGAGGTGTCCCATCCACGGCTCCATGAGCACATGGATATGTGGTGAGCGAGGCATCCCAGCCAGGGCTCCAGGAGTGCATGGGAGCTTCTGTGGGTGAGGCATCCCTGCCAGGGCTCCAGGAGAGCATGGCAGATTCTGTGGGTGAGGCATCCCTGCCAGGGCTCCAGGAGAGCATGGACATGTCGTGAGTGAGGCATCCCAGCCAGGGCTCCAGGAGAGCATGGACATGTTGTGAACCTGGCACCCCAGCCAGGGCTCCAGGAGAGCATGGGAAATTCTGCGAATGAGGTGTGCCAGCCAGGGCTCCAGGAGAGCATGGGAGATTCTGTGAATGATGTGTCCCAGCTAGGGCTCCAGGAGAGCATGGGAGATTCTGCGATTGAGGCATCCCAGCCGGGGCTCCAGGAGAGCATTGGAGATTCTGTGAGTGGGGTGTCCCAGCCAGGGCTCCAGGAGAGCATGGACATGTTGTGAGTGAGGCATACCAGCCAGGGCTCCAGGAAAGCATGGGAGATTCTGTGAGTGAGGCATCCTAGACAGGGTTCGAGGAGAGCATGGGAGATTCTGTGAGCAATGCATCCCTTCCAGGTCTCCAGGAGATCATGGGCGATTTTGAGAGTGAGCGTCCCTGCCAGGGCTCCATGAGAGCTTGGGAGATTCTGCGAGCGAGGCATCCCGGACAAGGCTCCAGGAGTACATGGACATGTTGTGAGCGAGGCATCCCTTCCAGGGCTCCAGGAGAGCATGGGAGATTCTGCGAGCGAGGTGTCCCTGCCAGTGCTCCACGAGAGCATGGACATGTTGTGAGCAAGGCATCCCAGCCAAGGCTCCAGGAGAGCATAGGAGATTCGGTAAGTGAGGCATCCCAGCCAGGGCTCCAGGAGAGCATGGACATGTTGTGAGCTAGGTGTCCTAGCCAGGGCTCCAGGAGAGGATGGGAGATTCTGTGAGCAAGGCTTCCCAGCCAGGGCTTCAGGAGAGCATGGACATGTTGCTGGTGAGGCATCCCTGCCAGGGCTCCAGTAGAGCATGGGAGATTCTGCGAGCAAGGTGTCTCAGTCAGGGCTCCAGGAGAGCATGGACATGTTGCGATCGAGGTGTCCCATCCATGGCTCCATGAGCACATGGATATGTTGTGAGCGAGGCATCCCAGCCAGGGCTCCAGGAGAGCATGGGAGATTCTGTGGGTGAGGCGTCCCTGGCAGGGCTCCAGGAGAGCATGGACATGTTGTGAGTGAGGCATCCCAACCAGGGCTCCAGGAGAGCATGGACATGTTGTGAACGTAGCACCCCAGCCAGGGCTCCAGGAGAGCATGGGAAATTCTGCGAATGAGGTGTGCCAGCCAGGGCTCCAGGAGAGCATGGGAGATTCTGTGAATGATGTGTCCCAGCTACGGCTCCAGGAGAGCATGGGAGATTCTGCGATTGAGGCATCCCAGCCGGGCTCCAGGAGAGCATGGTAGATTCTGTGAGCGAGGCATCCCAGCCAAGGCTCCAGGAGAGCATGGACATGTTGTGTGTGAGGCATCCCAGCCAGGGCTCCAGGAGAGCATGGACATGTTGCTGGTGAGGCATCCCTGCCAGGGCTCCAGTAGAGCATGGGAGATTCTCTGAGCAAGGTGTCCCAGTCAGGGCTCCAGGAGAGCATGGACATGTTGTGAGCGAGGTGTCCCATCCACGGCTCCATGAGCACATGGATATGTTGTGAGTGAGGCATCCCAGCCAGGGCTCCAGGAGAGCATGGGGGATTCTGTGGGTGAGGCGTCCCTGCCAGGGCTCCAGGAGAGCATGGACATGTCGTGAGTGAGGCATCCCAGCCAGGGCTCCAGGAGAGCATGGACATGTTGTGAACCTGGCACCCCAGCCAGGGCTCAAGGAGAGCATGGGAAATTCTGCGAATGAGGTGTGCCAGCCAGGGCTCCAGGAGAGCATGGGAGATTCTGTGGACGATGTGTCCCAGATAGGGCTCCAGGAGAGCATGGGAGATTCTGCGAGTGAGGCATCCCGGACAAGGCTCAAGGAGGACATGGACATGTTGTGAGCGAGGCATCCCATCCAGGGCTCCAGGAGAGCATGGGAGATTCTGTGGGTGAGGCGTCCCTGCCAGGGCTCCAGGAGAGCATGGACATGTCATGAGTAAGGGAGAGCATGGACATGTTGTGAACGAGGCATCCCAGCCGGGGCTCCAGGAGAGCATGGACATGTTGTGAGTGAGGCATCCCAGCCAGGGCTCCAGGAGAGCATGGACATGTTGTGCATGAGGCATCCCAGGAATGGGCTCCAGGAGAGCATGGGAGATTCAGTGGGTAAGGCGTCCCTGCCAGGGCTCCAGGAGAGCATGGACATGTCGTGAGTGAGGCATCCCAGCCAGGGCTCCAGGAGAGCATGGGAAATTCTGCGAATGAGGTGTGCCAGCCAGGGCTCCAGGAGAGCATGGGAGATTCTGTGAATGAGGTGTCCCAGCTAGGGCTCCAGGAGAGCATGGGAGATTCTGTGATTGAGGCATCCCAGCCAGGGCTCCAGGAGAGCATGGAAATGTTGTGCACGAGTCGTCCCAGCCAGGGCTCAAGGAGAGCATGGACATGTTGCTGGTGAGGCATCCCTGCCAAGGCTCCAGTAGAGCATGGGAGATTCTGCGAGCGAGGTGTCCCAGTCAGGGCTCCAGGAGAGCATGGACATGTTGTGCGCGAGGCATCCCTGCCTGGGCTCCAGGAGAGCATGGACATGTCGTGAGTGAGGCATCCCAGCCAGGGCTCCAGGAGAGCATGGGAAATTCTGTGAATGAGGTGTGCCAGCCAGGGCTCCAGGAGAGCATGGGAGATTCTGTGAATGAGGTATCCCAGCTAGGGCTCCAGGAGAGCATGGGAGATTCTGCGATTGAGGCATCCCAGCCGGGGCTCCAGGAGAGCATTGGAGATTCTGTGAGTGAGGTGTCCCAGCCAGGGCTCCAGGAGAGCATGGACATGTTGTGCGTGAGGCATCCCAGCCAGGGCTCCAGGAGGGCATGGACATGTTGTGAGCGAGGCATCCCAGCCAAGTCTCCAGGAGAGCATAGACATGTTGTGTGTGAGGCGTCCCAGCCAGGGCTCCAGGAGAGCATGGATATGTTGCTGGTGAGGCATCCCTGCCAGGGCTCCTGTAGAGCATGGGAGATTCTCTGAGCAAGGTGTCCCAGTCAGGGCTCCAGGAGAGTATGGACATGTTGCGAGCGAGGTGTCCCATCCACGGCTCCATGAGCGCATGGACATGTTGTGAGTGAGGCGTACCAGCCAGGGCTCCAGGAGAGCATGGGAGATTCTGTGAGTGAGGCATCCCAGCCAGGGCTCCAGGAGAGCATGGGAGATTCTGTGAGCAATGCATCCCTTCAGGGGCTCCGGGAGATCATGGGTGATTTTGAGAGTGAGGCATCCCTGCCAGGGCTCCATGAGAGCTTGGGAGATTCTGCGAGTGAGGCATCCCGGACAAGGCTCCAGGAGAGCATGGACATATTGTGAGCGAAGCATCCCATCCAGGGCTCCAGGAGAGCATGGGAGATTCTGTGAGCGAGGCATCCCTGCCAGGGCTCCACGAGAGCATGGACATGTTGTGAGCGAGGCAACCCAGCCAGGGCTCCAGGAGAGCATAGGAGATTCTGCGAGTGAGGCATCCCAGTCAGGGCTCCAGGAGAGCATGGACATGTTGTGAGCTAGGTGTCCCAGCCAGGGCTCCAGGAGAGCATGGGAGATTCTGTGAGCAAGACATCCCAGCCAGGGCTCCAGGAGAGCATGGACATGTTGTGCGTGAGGTGTCCCAGCCAGGGCTCCAGGAGAGCATGGGAGATTCTGTAGGAGAGGCGTCCCTGCCAGGGCTCCAGGAGAGCAAGGACATCTCATGAGTGAGGCATCCCAGCCAGGACTCCAGGTGAGCATGGGCATGTTGTGAATGAGGCATCCCAGCCAGGGCTCCAGGAGAGCATGGGAAATTCTGTGAATGAGGCATGCCAGCCAGGGCTCCAGGAGAGCATGGGAGATTCTGTGAATGAGGTGTACCAGCTAGGGCTCCAGGAGAGCATGGGAGATTCTGCAAACGAGGTGTCCCAGCTAGGGCTCCAGGAGAGCATGGGAGATTCTGTGATTGAGGCATCCCAGCTGGGGCTCCAGGAGAGAATGGACATGTTGTGAGTGAGGCCTCCCTGTCAGGGCTCCAGGAGAGCATGGACATGTTGTGAGTGAGGCATCCCATCCAGGGTTTCAGGAGAGCATGGAAGTGTTTTGAGCGAGGCGTCCCACCCATGGCTCCAGGAGAGCATGGGAGATTCTGAGAGCGAGGCATCTCTGCCAGGTCTCCAGGAGAGCATGGGAGATTCTCCGAGCGAGGCATCCCAGCCAGGGCTCCAGGAGAGCATGGACATGTTGTGAGCTAGGCATCCCAGCCAAGGTTCCAGGAGAGCATGGACATGTTGTTGGCGAGGCATCCCTGCCAGGGCTCCAGTAGAGCATGGGAGATTCTGCGAGTGAGGCATCCCAGCCAGGGCTCCAGGAGAGCATGGACATGTTGTGAGTGAGGCATCCCAGCCAGGGCTCCAGGAGAGCATGGGAGATTCTGTGAAGCGATGCATCCCTTCCAGGGCTCCAGGAGAGCTTGGGTGATTTTGCAAGTGAGGCATCCCTCCCAGCGCTCCAGGAGAGCATGGGAGATTCTGCGAGCAATGCATCCCTGCCAGTGCTCCTGGAGAGCAGGGACATGTTGTGAGCAAGGTGTCACAGCCAGGGCTCCAGGAGAGCATGGGAGATTCTGTGAAGTGCTGCATCCCTTCCAGGGCTCCAGGAGAGCTTGGGTGATTTTGCGAGTGAGGCATCCCTCCCAGCGCTCCAGGAGAGCATGGGAGATTCTGCGAGCAATGCATCCCTGCCAGTGCTCCTGGAGAGCAGGGACATGTTGTGAGCGAGGCGTCACAGCCAGGGCTCCAGGAGAGAATGGGAGATTCTCTGAGTGAGGCATCCCTGCCAGGGCTCCAGGAGAGCATGGACATGTTGTGAGCGAGGTGTCCCAGCCAGGGCTCCAGGAGAGCATGGACATGTTGTGAGCGAGGTGTGCCAGCCAGGGCTCCAGGAGAGCATGGGAGATTCTGCGAATGAGGCGTCCCAGCTAGGGCTCCAGGAGAGCATGGGAGATTCTGCGATTAAGGCATCCCAGCCTGGGCTCCAGGAGATTCGGTGAGCGAGGCATCCCTTCCCTGCGGCACACTGCCACCCGGTGGCAGACAGGGGGAACTGCAACCTCTGGAAGTCCCCATGAGGTTTTGAAAAAGTGCCTGATGCCTGGACCCAGTTCCAGGAGGTTGGGTAAAATCTGGCAGTGCCCTGCAAAAGGTGGTGCGCAGCAGTGATGCTGTGATGTCTGGGGGAATTCCTCAAGGGGATTCACAGATGGCGAGATTCAGTGAGTGTGGTGTCCTGGCCAGGGCTCCAGGAGAGCATGGGATTTTCTGTGAGGAAGGCATCCCAGCCAGGGTTCCAGGAGAGCATGGAAGTGTTTTGAGCGAGGCATCCCACCCATGGCTCCAGGAGAGCATGGGAGATTCTGAGAGCGAGGCATCTCTGCCAGGTCTCCAGGAGAGCATGGGAGATTCTCCGAGCGAGGCATCCCAGCCAGGGCTCCAGGAGAGCATGGACATGTGAGCGAGGCATCCCTGCCAGTGCTCCAGGAGAGCATGGACATGTTGTGAGCGAGGCGTCCCAGCCAGGGCTCCAAGAGAACATGGGAGATTCTGCGAGCGATGCATCCCTGCCAGGGCTCCAGGAGAGCATGGACATGTTGTGAGTTACGTGTACCAGCCAGGGTTCCAGGAGAGTATGGGAGATTCTGCGAGTGAGGCGTCCCAGCCAGGGCTCCAGGAGATCATGGGAGATTCTGTGAGCGATGCGTCTCTTCCAGGGCTCCAGGAGAGCATGGGCGATTTTGCGAGTGAGGCATCCCTGCCAGGGCTCCATGGGAGATTCTGCGAGCGAGGCATCCTGGACAAGGCTCCAGGAGAGCATGGACATGTTGTGAGTGAGGTGTCCCTTCCAGGGTTCCAGGAGAGCATGGACATGTTGTGTGCTAGGCATCCCAGCCAGCGCTCCAGGAGAGCATGGGAGATTCTGCGAGCGAGGCATCCATGCCAGGGCTCCTGGAGAGGATGGGAGATTCTCAGAGCGAGGAATCCAAGCCAGGGCTCCAGGAGAGCATGGGAGATTCTGTGAGCAATGCATCCCTTCCAGGGCTCCAGGAGAGCATGGGCAATTTTGGAAGTGAGGCATCCCTGCCAGGGCTCCATGAGAGCATGGGAGATTCTCTGAGCGAGGCATCCCGGACAAGGCTCCAGGAGAGGATGGGAGATTCTCTGAATGAGGCATCCAAGCCAGGGCTCCAGGAGAGCATGGATATGTTTTGAGAGAGGCATCCCAGCCAGGGCTCCAGGAGAGCAAGGGAGATACTGTTAGTGTGGTGTCCCCGCCAGGGCTCCAGGAGAGCATGGACATGTTGTGAGTGAGGCGTAGCAGCCAGGGCTCCAGGAGAGCATGGGAGATTCTGTGAGCGAGGCATCCCAGCCAGGGCTCAAGGAGAGCATGGACATGTTGTGCGTGAGGCATCCCAGCCAGGGCTCCAGGAGAGCATGGACATGTTGCTGGTGAGTCATCCCTGCCAGGGCTCCAGTAGAGCATGGGAGATTCTGCGAGCGAGGTGTCCCTGTCAGGGCTCCAGGAGAGCATGGACATGTTGCGAGCGAGGTGTCCCATCCACGGCTCCATGAGCGCATGGATATGTTGTGAGCGAGGCATCCCAGCCAGGGCTCCAGGAGAGCATGGCAAATTCTGCGAATGAGGTGTGCCAGCCAGGGCTCCAGGAGAGCATGGACATGTCATGAGTGAGGCATCCCAGCTAGTTCTCCAGGAGAGCATGGACATGTTGTGAACGTGGCATCCCATCCAGGGCTCCAGGAGAGCATGGGAAATTCTGCGAATGAGGTGTGCCAGCCAGGGCTCCAGGAGAGCATGGGAGATTCTGCGATTGAGGCATCCCAGCTGGGGCTCCAGGAGAGCATGGCCATGTTGTGAGTGAGGCATCCTTGCCAGTGCTCCAGGAGAGCATTGGAGATTCTGCGAGTGAGGCGTCCCAGCCAGGGCTACAGGAGAGCATGGAAATGTTGTGAGTGAGGCGTCCCTGCCAGGGCTCCAGGAGAGCTTGGACATGTTGTGAGCGAGGCATCCCAGCCAGGGCTCCAGGAGAGCATGGACATGTTGTGAGCGAGGCATCCCAGCCAAGGCTCCAGGAGAGCATGGACATGTTGTGAGCAAGGTGTCCCAGCCAGGGCTCCAGGAGAGCATGGGAAATTCTGCAAATGAGGCATGCCAGCCAGGGCTCCAGGAGAGCATTGGAGATTCTGCGAATGAGGCTTCCCAGCTAGGGCTCCAGGAGAGCATGGGAGATTCTGTGATTGAGCCATCCCAGCCAGGGCTCCAGGAGATTCGGTGAGCGAGGCATCCCTTCCCTGCGGCACACTGCCACCCTGTGGCAGACAGGGGGAACTGCAACCTCTGGAAGTCCCTATGAGGTTTTGAAAAAGGGCCTGATGCCTGGACCCAGTTCCAGGAGGCCGGGTAAAATCCATCAGTGCCCCGCAAAAGGTGGCGTGCAGCAGTGATGCCGTAACGTCCGGCGGAATTCCTCGAGTGGATTCACAGATGGCGAGATTCTGCGAGTGAGGTGTCCTGGCCAGGGCTCCAGGAGAGCATGGGAGATTCTGTGAGCGAGGCATCCCAGCCAGGGCTCCAGGAGAGCATGGAAATGTTGTGAGCGAGGCATCCCTGCCAGGGCTCCAGGAGAGCATGGACATGTTGTGAGCGAGGCATCCCAGCCAGGGCTCCAGGAGAGCATGGGATATTCTGCGATTGAGGCATCCCAGCCAGGGCTCCAGGAAATTCGGTGAGCGAGGCATCCCTTCCCTGCGGCACACTGCCACCCAGTGGCAGACAGGGGGAACTGCAACCTCTGGAAGTCCCGATGAGGTTTTGAAAAAGGGCCTGATGCCTGTACCCAGTTCCAGGAGGCCGGGTAAAATCTGGCAGTGCCCCGCAAAAGGTGGCGTGCAGCAGTGATGCTGTGAAGTACGGGGAAATTCCTCGAGTGGATTCACAGATGGTGAGATTCTGCGAGTGAGGTGTCCTTGCCTGGGCTCCAGGAGAGCATGGGAGATTCTGTGAGTGAGGTGTCCCTGCTAGGGCTCGAGGAGAGCATGGAGATGCTCTGAGCGAGGCATCCTAGCCAGGGCTCCAGGAGAGCATGGACATGTTGTGAGCGAGGCATCCCAGCCAGGGCTCCAGGAGAGCATGGGATATTCTGCGATTGAGGCATCCCAGCCAGGGCTCCAGGAAATTCGGTGAGCGAGGCATCCCTTCCCTGCGGCACACTGCCACCCAGTGGCAGACAGGGGGAACTGCAACCTCTGGAAGTCCCGATGAGGTTTTGAAAAAGGGCCTGATGCCTGTACCCAGTTCCAGGAGGCCGGGTAAAATCTGGCAGTGCCCCGCAAAAGGTGGCGTGCAGCAGTGATGCCGTGACGTCCGGGGGAATTCCTCGAGTGGATTCACAGATGGCGAGATTCTGCGAGTGAGGTGTCCTGGCCAGGGCTCCAGGAGAGCATGAGAAATTCTGAGAGCGAGGCATCCCAGCCGGGGCTCCAGGAGAGCATGGACATGTTGTGAGTGAGGCGTCCCTGCCAGGGCTCCAGGAGAGCATGGACATGTTGTGAGTGATGCATCCCATCCAGGGCTCCAGGAGAGCATGGGAGATTCTTTGAGTGAGGCGTCCCTGCCAGGGCTCCACGAGAGTGTGGACATGTTGTGAGCGAGGTATCCCAGCCAGGGCTCCAGGAGAGCATAGGAGATTCTGCGAGTGAGGCGTCACAGCCAGGGTTCCAGGAGAGCATGGACATGTTGTGAGCTAGGTGTCCCAGCCAGGGCTCCAGGAGAGCATGGGAGATTCTGTGAGACAGGCATCCCAGCCAAGGCTCCAGGAGAGCATGGACATGTTGTGTGTGAGGCGTCCCAGCCAGGGCTCCAGGAGAGCATGGACATGTTGCTGGTGAGGCATCCTTGCCAGTGCTCCAGTAGAGCATGGGAGATTCTCTGAGCAAGGTGTCCCAGTCAGGGCTCCAGGAGAGCATGGACATGTTGCGAGCGAGGTGTCCCATCCACGGCTCCATGAGCACATGGATATGTTGTGAGCGAGGCATCCCAGCCAGGGCTCCAGGAGTGCATGGGAGCTTCTGTGGGTGAGGCATCCCTGCCAGGGCTCCAGGAGAGCATGGGAGATTCTGTGGGTGAGGCGTCCCTGCTAGGGCTCCAGGAGAGCATGGACATGTCGTGAGTGAGGCATCCCAGCCAGGGCTCCAGGAGAGCATGGACATGTTGTGAACCTGGCACCCCAGCCAGGGCTCCAGGAGAGCATGGGAAATTCTGTGAATGAGGTGTGCCAGCCAGGGCTCCAGGAGAGCATGGACATGTTGTGTGTGAGGCATCCCAGCCATGGCTCCAGGAGAGCATGGACATGTTGCTGAGCGAGGTGTCCCATCCATGGCTCCATGAGCACATGGATATGTTGTGAGTGAGGCATCCCAGCCAGGGCTCCAGGAGATCATGGGAGATTCTGTGAACGATGTGTCCCAGCTAGGGCTCCAGGAGAGCATGGGAGATTCTGCGATTGAGGCATCCCAGCCGGGGCTCCAGGAGAGCATTGGAGATTCTGTGAGTGAGGTGTCCCAGCCAGGGCTCCAGGAGAGCATGGACATGTTGTGAGTGAGGAGTCCCTGCCAGGGCTCCAGGAGAGCATGGACATGTTGTGAGTGAGGCATCCCATCCAGGGCTCCAGGAGAGCATGGGAGATTCTTGGAGTGAGGAGTCCCTGCCAGGGCTCCACGAGAGCGTGGACATGTTGTGAGCAAGGCATCCCAGCCAGGGCTCCAGGAGAGCATAGGAGATTCTGCGAGTGAGGCGTCCCAGCCAGGGCTCCAGGAGAGCATGGACATGTTGTGAGCTAGGTGTCCCAGCCAGGGCTCCAGGAGAGCATGGGAGATTCTGTGAGACAGGCATCCCAGCCAAGGCTCCAGGAGAGCATGGACATGTTGTGTGTGAGGCGTCCCAGCCAGGGCTCCAGGAGAGCATGGACATGTTGCTGGTGAGGCATCCCTGCCAGTGCTCCAGTAGAGCATGGGAGATTCTCTGAGCAAGGTGTCCCAGTCAGGGCTCCAGGAGAGCATGGACATGTTGCGAGCGAGGTGTCCCATCCACGGCTCCATGAGCACATGGATATGTGGTGAGCGAGGCATCCCAGCCAGGGCTCCAGGAGTGCATGGGAGCTTCTGTGGGTGAGGCATCCCTGCCAGGGCTCCAGGAGAGCATGGGAGATTCTGTGGGTGAGGTGTCCCTGCCAGGGCTCCAGGAGAGCATGGACATGTTGTGAGTGAGGCATCCCAGCCAGGGCTCCAGGAGAGCATGGACATGTTGTGAACCTGGCACCCCAGCCAGGGCTCCAGTTGATCATGGGAAATTCTGCGAATGAGGTGTGCCAGGCAGGGCTCCTGGAGAGCATGGGAGATTCTGTGAATGATGTGTCCCAGCTAGGGCTCCAGGAGAGCATGGGAGATTCTGCGATTGAGGCATCCCAGCCGGGGCTCCAGGAGAGCATTGGAGATTCTGTGAGTGGGGTGTCCCAGCCAGGGCTCCAGGAGAGCATGGACATGTTGTGAGTGAGGCGTACCAGCCAGGGCTCCAGGAAAGCATGGGAGATTCTGTGAGTGAGGCATCCTAGACAGGGCTCCAGGAGAGCATGGGAGATTCTGTGAGCAATGCATCCCTTCCAGGTCTCCAGGAGATCATGGGCAATTTTGAGAGTGAGCGTCCCTGCCAGGGCTCCATGAGAGCTTGGGAGATTCTGCGAGCGAGGCATCCCGGACAAGGCTCCAGGAGTACATGGACATGTTGTGAGCGAGGCATCCCTTCCAGGGCTCCAGGAGAGCATGGGAGATTCTGCGAGCGAGGTGTCCCTGCCAGGGCTCCACGAGAGCATGGACATGTTGTGAGCAAGGCATCCCAGCCAGGGCTCCAGGAGAGCATAGGAGATTCGGCAAGTGAGGCATTCCAGCCAGGGCTCCAGGAGAGCATGGACATGTTGTGAGCTAGGTGTCCTAGCCAGGGCTCCAGGAGAGCATGGGAGATTCTGTGAGCAAGGTGTCTCAGTCAGGGCCCAGGAGAGCATGGACATGTTGCGATCGAGGTGTCCCATCCACGGCTCCATGAGCGCATGGATATGTTGTGAGAGAGGCATCCCAGCCAGGGCTCCAGGAGAGCATGGACATGTTGTGAGTGATGCATCCCATCCAGGGCTCCAGGAGAGCATGGGAGATTCTTTGAGTGAGGCGTCCCTGCCAGGGCTCCACGAGAGTGTGGACATGTTGTGAGCGAGGTATCCCAGCCAGGGCTCCAGGAGAGCATAGGAGATTCTGCGAGTGAGGCGTCCCAGCCAGGGTTCCAGGAGAGCATGGACATGTTGTGAGCTAGGTGTCCCAGCCAGGGCTCCAGGAGAGCATGGGAGATTCTGTGAGACAGGCATCCCAGCCAAGGCTCCAGGAGAGCATGGACATGTTGTGTGTGAGGCGTCCCAGCCAGGGCTCCAGGAGAGCATGGACATGTTGCTGGTGAGGCATCCCTGCCAGTGCTCCAGTAGAGCATGGGAGATTCTCTGAGCAAGGTGTCCCAGTCAGGGCTCCAGGAGAGCATGGACATGTTGCGAGCGAGGTGTCCCATCCACGGCTCCATGAGCACATGGATATGTTGTGAGCGAGGCATCCCAGCCAGGGCTCCAGGAGTGCATGGGAGCTTCTGTGGGTGAGGCATCCCTGCCAGGGCTCCAGGAGAGCATGGGAGATTCTGTGGGTGAGGCGTCCCTGCCAGGGCTCCAGGAGAGCATGGACATGTCGTGAGTGAGGCATCCCAGCCAGGGCTCCAGGAGAGCATGGACATGTTGTGAACCTGGCACCCCAGCCAGGGCTCCAGGAGAGCATGGGAAATTCTGTGAATGAGGTGTGCCAGCCAGGGCTCCAGGAGAGCATGGACATGTTGTGTGTGAGGCATCCCAGCCATGGCTCCAGGAGAGCATGGACATGTTGCTGAGCGAGGTGTCCCATCCATGGCTCCATGAGCACATGGATATGTTGTGAGTGAGGCATCCCAGCCAGGGCTCCAGGAGAGCATGGGAGATTCTGTGAACGATGTGTCCCAGCTAGGGCTCCAGGAGAGCATGGGAGATTCTGCGATTGAGGCATCCCAGCCGGGGCTCCAGGAGAGCATTGGAGATTCTGTGAGTGAGGTGTCCCAGCCAGGGCTCCAGGAGAGCATGGACATGTTGTGAGTGAGGAGTCCCTGCCAGGGCTCCAGGAGAGCATGGACATGTTGTGAGTGAGGCATCCCATCCAGGGCTCCAGGAGAGCATGGGAGATTCTTGGAGTGAGGAGTCCCTGCCAGGGCTCCACGAGTGCGTGGACATGTTGTGAGCAAGGCATCCCAGCCAGGGCTCCAGGAGAGCATAGGAGATTCTGCGAGTGAGGCGTCCCAGCCAGGGCTCCAGGAGAGCATGGACATGTTGTGAGCTAGGTGTCCCAGCCAGGGCTCCAGGAGAGCATGGGAGATTCTGTGAGACAGGCATCCCAGCCAAGGCTCCAGGAGAGCATGGACATGTTGTGTGTGAGGCGTCCCAGCCAGGGCTCCAGGAGAGCATGGACATGTTGCTGGTGAGGCATCCCTGCCAGTGCTCCAGTAGAGCATGGGAGATTCTCTGAGCAAGGTGTCCCAGTCAGGGCTCCAGGAGAGCATGGACATGTTGCGAGCGAGGTGACCCATCCACGGCTCCATGAGCACATGGATATGTGGTGAGCGAGGCATCCCAGCCAGGGCTCCAGGAGTGCATGGGAGCTTCTGTGGGTGAGGCATCCCTGCCAGGGCTCCAGGAGAGCATGGGAGATTCTGTGGGTGAGGTGTCCCTGCCAGGGCTCCAGGAGAGCATGGACATGTTGTGAGTGAGGCATCCCAGCCAGGGCTCCAGGAGAGCATGGACATGTTGTGAACCTGGCACCCCAGCCAGGGCTCCAGTTGATCATGGGAAATTCTGCGAATGAGGTGTGCCAGGCAGGGCTCCTGGAGAGCATGGGAGATTCTGTGAATGATGTGTCCCAGCTAGGGCTCCAGGAGAGCATGGGAGATTCTGCGATTGAGGCATCCCAGCCGGGGCTCCAGGAGAGCATTGGAGATTCTGTGAGTGGGGTGTCCCAGCCAGGGCTCCAGGAGAGCATGGACATGTTGTGAGTGAGGCATCCCAGCCAGGGCTCCAGGAAAGCATGGGAGATTCTGTGAGTGAGGCATCCTAGACAGGGCTCCAGGAGAGCATGGGAGATTCTGTGAGCAATGCATCCCTTCCAGGTCTCCAGGAGATCATGGGCAATTTTGAGAGTGAGCGTCCCTGCCTGGGCTCCATGAGAGCTTGGGAGATTCTGCGAGCGAGGCATCCCGGACAAGGCTCCAGGAGTACATGGACATGTTGTGAGCGAGGCATCCCTTCCAGGGCTCCAGGAGAGCATGGGAGATTCTGCGAGCGAGGTGTCCCTGCCAGGGCTCCACGAGAGCATGGACATGTTGTGAGCAAGGCATCTCAGCCAAGGCTCCAGGAGAGCATAGGAGATTCGGCAAGTGAGGCATTCCAGCCAGGGCTCCAGGAGAGCATGGACATGTTGTGAGCTAGGTGTCCTAGCCAGGGCTCCAGGAGAGCATGGGAGATTCTGTGAGCAAGGTGTCTCAGTCAGGGCCCAGGAGAGCATGGACATGTTGCGATCGAGGTGTCCCATCCACGGCTCCATGAGCGCATGGATATGTTGTGAGCGAGGCATCCCAGCCAGGGCTCCAGGAGAGCATGGGAGATTCTGTGGGTGAGGCGTCCCTGCCAGGGCTCCAGGAGAGCATGGACATGTCGTGAGTGAGGCATCCCAACCAGGGCTCCAGGAGAGCATGGGAGATTCTGTAAACGAGGTGTCCCAGCTAGGGATCCAGGAGAGCATGGGAGATTTGGCAAATGAGGTGTCCCAGCTAGGGCTCCAGGAGAGCATGGGAGATTCTGTGATTGAGGCATCCCAGCCAGGGCTCCAGGAGAGCATGGACATGTTGTGAGTGAGGCGTCCCTGCCAGGGCTCCAGGAGAGCCAGGACATGTTGTGAGTAAGGCATCGCATCCAGGGCTCCAGGAGAGCATGGGAGATTCTGCGAGCAAGGTGTCCCTGCAAGGGCTCTACGGGAGCAAGGACATGTTGTGAGCGAGGCATCCCTGCCACAGCTCCAGGAGAGAATTGGAGATTCTGTGAGTGAGGTGTCCCAGCCAGGGCTCCAGGAGAGCATGGACATGTTGTGCATGAGGCGTCCCAGCCAGGGCTCCAGGAGGGCATAGACATGTTGTGAGTGAGGCGTACCAGCCAGGGCTCCAGGAGAGCATGGGAGATTCTATGAGAGAGGTGTCCCATCCAGGGCTCCAGGAGAGCATGGACATGTTGTGAGCGAGGCATCCCAGCCGGTGCTCCAGGAGAGCATGGACATGTTGTGAGTGAGGCATCCCATCCAGGGCTCCAGGAGAGCATGGGAGATTCCGCGAGCTATGCGTCCCTGCCAGGGCTCCACGCGAGCATGGACATGTTGTGAGCGAGGCATCCAAGCCAGGGCTCCAGGAGAGCATAGGAGATTCTGTGAGTGAGGTGTCCCAGCCAGGGCTCCAGGAGAGCATGGACATGTTGTGAGCTAGGAGTCCCAGCCAGGGCTCCAGGTGAGCATGGGAAATTCTGCGAATGAGGCGTGACAGCCAGGGCTCCAGGAGAGCATGGACATGTTGTGCGCGAGGCGTACCAGCCAGGGCTCCAGGAGAGCATGGACATGTTGCTGGTGAGGCATCCCTGCCAGGGCTCCAGTAGAGCATGGGAGATTCTGCGAGTGAGGTGTCCCAGTCAGGGCTCCAGGAGAGCATGGACATGTTGCGAGCGAGGTGTCCCATCCGCGGCTCCAGGTGAGCAAGGACATGTTGTGAACGAGGCATCCCAGCCAGGGCTTCAGGAGAGCATGGGAAATTCTGCGAATGAGGCGTGCCAGCCAGGGCTCCAGGAGAGCATGGACATGTTGCTGGTGAGGCATTCCTGCCAGGGCTCCAGTAGAGCATGGGTGATTCTGCGAGTGAGGTGTCCCAGTCAGGGCTCCAGGAGAGCATGGACATGTTGTGCGCGAGGCGTACCAGCCAGGGCTCCAGGAGAGCATGGACATGTTGCTGGTGAGGCATCCCTGTCAGGGCTCCAGGAGAGCATGGGAGATTCTTTGAGTGAGGCGTCCCTGCCAGGGCTCCACGAGAGTGTGGACATGTTGTGAGCGAGGTATCCCAGCCAGGGCTCCAGGAGAGCATAGGAGATTCTGCGAGTGAGGCGTCCCAGCCAGGGCTCCAGGAGAGCATGGACATGTTGTGAGCTAGGTGTCCCAGCCAGGGCTCCAGGAGAGCATGGGAGATTCTGTGAGACAGGCATCCCAGCCAAGGCTCCAGGAGAGCATGGACATGTTGTGTGTGAGGCGTCCCAGCCAGGGCTCCAGGAGAGCATGGACATGTTGCTGGTGAGGCATCCCTGCCAGTGCTCCAGTAGAGCATGGGAGATTCTCTGAGCAAGGTGTCCCAGTCAGGGCTCCAGGAGAGCATGGACATGTTGCGAGCGAGGTGTCCCATCCACGGCTCCATGAGCACATGGATATGTTGTGAGCGAGGCATCCCAGCCAGGGCTCCAGGAGTGCATGGGAGCTTCTGTGGGTGAGGCATCCCTGCCAGGGCTCCAGGAGAGCATGGGAGATTCTGTGGGTGAGGCGTCCCTGCCAGGGCTCCAGGAGAGCATGGACATGTCATGAGTGAGGCATCCCAGCCAGGGCTCCAGGAGAGCATGGACATGTTGTGAACCTGGCACCCCAGCCAGGGCTCCAGGAGAGCATGGGAAATTCTGTGAATGAGGTGTGCCAGCCAGGGCTCCAGGAGAGCATGGACATGTTGTGTATGAGGCATCCCAGCCATGGCTCCAGGAGAGCATGGACATGTTGCTGAGCGAGGTGTCCCATTCATGGCTCCATGAGCACATGGATATGTTGTGAGTGAGGCATCCCAGCCAGGGCTCCAGGAGAGCATGGGAGATTCTGTGAACGATGTGTCCCAGCTAGGGCTCCAGGAGAGCATGGGAGATTCTGCGATTGAGGCATCCCAGCCGGGGCTCCAGGAGAGCATTGGAGATTCTGTGAGTGAGGTGTCCCAGCCAGGGCTCCAGGAGAGCATGGACATGTTGTGAGTGAGGTGTACCAGCCAGGGCTCCAGGAGAGCATGGGAGATTCTGCGAGCGAGGTGTCCCTGCCAGGGCTCCACGAGAGCATGGACATGTTGTGAGTGAGGCATCCCAGCCAGGGCTCCAGGAGAGCATAGGAGATTCGGTAAGTGAGGCATCCCAGCCAGGGCTCCAGGAGAGCATGGACATGTTGTGAGCTAGGTGTCCTAGCCAGGGCTCCAGGAGAGCATGGGAGATTCTGTGAGCAAGGCATCCCAGCCAGGGCTTCAGGAGAGCATGGACATGTTGCTGGTGAGGCATCCCTGCCAGGGTTCCAGTAGAGCATGGGAGATTCTGCGAGCAAGGTGTCTCAGTCAGGGCTCCAGGAGAGCATGGACATGTTGCGATCGAGGTGTCCCATCCACGGCTCCATGAGCGCATGGATATGTTGTGAGAGAGGCATCCCAGCCAGGGCTCCAGGAGAGCATGGGAGCTTCTGTGGGTGAGGCATCCCTGCCAGGTCTCCAGGAGAGCATGGGGGATTCTGTGGGTGAGGCGTCCCTGCCAGGGCTCCAGGAGAGCATGGACATGTTGTGAGTGAGGCATCCCAGCAAGGGCTCCAGGAGAGCATGGACATGTTGTGAACCTGGCACCCCAGCCAGGGCTCAAGGAGAGCATGGGAAATTCTGCGAATGAGGTGTGCCAGCCAGGGCTCCAGGAGAGCATGGGAGATTCTGTGAATGATGTGTCCCAGCTAGGGCTCCAGGAGAGCATGGGAGATTCTGCGATTGAGGCATCCCAGCCGGGGCTCCAGGAGAGCATTGGAGATTCTGTGAGTGGGGCATCCCAGCCAGGGCTCCAGGAGAGCATGGACATGTTGTGAGTGAGGCGTACCAGCCAGGGCTCCAGGAAAGCATGGGAGATTCTGTGAGTGAGGCATCCTAGACAGGGCTCCAGGAGAGCATGGGAGATTCTGTGAGCAATGCATCCCTTCCAGGTCTCCAGGAGATCATGGGCGATTTTGAGAGTGAGCATCCCTGCCAGGGCTCCATGAGAGCTTGGGAGATTCTGCGAGCGAGGCATCCCGGACAAGGCTCCAGGAGTACATGGACATGTTGTGAGCAAGGCATCCCTTCCAGGGCTCCAGGAGAGCATGGGAGATTCTGCGAGCGAGGTGTCCCTGCCAGGGCTCCACGAGAGCATGGGAGATTCTGCGAGCAAGGTGTCTCAGTCAGGGCTCCAGGAGAGCATGGACATGTTGTGAGCGAGGTGTCCCATCCATGGCTCCATGAGCACATGGATATGTTGTGAGTGAGGCATCCCAGCCAGGGCTCCAGGAGAGCATGGGAGCTTCTGTGGGTGAGGCATCCCTGCCAGGGCTCCAGGAGAGCATGGGGGATTCTGTGGGTGAGGCGTCCCTGCCAGGGCTCCAGGAGAGCATGGACATGTCGTGAGTGAGGCATCCCAGCCAGGGCTCCAGGAGAGCATGGACATGTTGTGAACCTGGCACCCCAACCAGGGCTCAAGGAGAGCATGGGAAATTCTGCGAATGAGGTGTGCCAGCCAGGGCTCCAGGAGAGCATGGGAAATTCTGTGAACGATGTGTCCCAGCTAGGGCTCCAGGAGAGCATGGGAGATTCTGCGATTGAGGCATCCCAGCCGGGGCTCCAGGAGAGCATTGGAGATTCTGTGAGTGAGGTGTCCCAGCCAGGGCTCCAGTAGAGCATGGACATGTTGTGAGTGAGGCGTCCCTGCCAGGGCTCCAGGAGAGCATGGACATGTTGTGAGTGAGGCATCCCATCCAGGGCTCCAGGAGAGCATGGGAGATTCTTGGAGTGAGGAGTCCCTGCCAGGGCTCCACGAGAGCGTGGACATGTTGTGAGCAAGGCATCCCAGCCAGGGCTCCAGGAGAGCATAGGAGATTCTGCGAGTGAGGCGTCCCAGCCAGGGCTCCAGGAGAGCATGGACATGTTGTGAGCTAGGTGTCCCAGCCAGGGCTCCAGGAGAGCATGGGAGATTCTGTGAGACAGGCATCCCAGCCAAGGCTCCAGGAGAGCATGGACATGTTGTGTGTGAGGCGTCCCAGCCAGGGCTCCAGGAGAGCATGGACATGTTGCTGGTGAGGCATCCCTGCCATTGCTCCAGTAGAGCATGGGAGATTCTCTGAGCAAGGTGTCCCAGTCAGGGCTCCAGGAGAGCATGGACATGTTGCGAGCGAGGTGTCCCATCCACGGCTCCATGAGCACATGGATATGTGGTGAGCGAGGCATCCCAGCCAGGGCTCCAGGAGTGCATGGGAGCTTCTGTGGGTGAGACATCCCTGCCAGGGCTCCAGGAGAGCATGGGAGATTCTGTGGGTGAGGCGTCCCTGCCAGGGCTCCAGGAGAGCATGGACATGTTGTGAGTGAGGCATCCCAGCCAGGGCTCCAGGAGAGCATGGACATGTTGTGAACCTGGCACCCCAGCCAGGGCTCCAGTTGATCATGGGAAATTCTGCGAATGAGGTGTGCCAGGCAGGGCTCCTGGAGAGCATGGGAGATTCTGTGAATGATGTGTCCCAGCTAGGGCTCCAGGAGAGCATGGGAGATTCTGCGATTGAGGCATCCCAGCCGGGGCTCCAGGAGAGCATTGGAGATTCTGTGAGTGGGGTGTCCCAGCCAGGGCTCCAGGAGAGCATGGACATGTTGTGAGTGAGGCGTACCAGCCAGGGCTCCAGGAAAGCATGGGAGATTCTGTGAGTAAGGCATCCTAGACAGGGCTCCAGGAGAGCATGGGAGATTCTGTGAGCAATGCATCCCTTCCAGGTCTCCAGGAGATCATGGGCAATTTTGAGAGTGAGCATCCCTGCCAGGGCTCCATGAGAGCTTGGGAGATTCTGCGAGCGAGGCATCCCGGACAAGGCTACAGGAGTACATGGACATGTTGTGAGCGAGGCATCCCTTCCAGGGCTCCAGGAGAGCATGGGAGATTCTGCGAGCGAGGTGTCCCTGCCAGGGCTCCACGAGAGCATGGACATGTTGTGAGCAAGGCATCCCAGCCAGGGCTCCAGGAGAGCATAGGAGATTCGGCAAGTGAGGCATTCCAGCCAGGGCTCCAGGAGAGCATGGACATGTTGTGAGCTAGGTGTCCTAGCCAGGGCTCCAGGAGAGCATGGGAGATTCTGTGAGCAAGGTGTCTCAGTCAGGGCCCAGGAGAGCATGGACATGTTGCGATCGAGGTGTCCCATCCACGGCTCCATGAGCGCATGGATATGTTGTGAGCGAGGCATCCCAGCCAGGGCTGCAGGAGAGCATGGGAGATTCTGTGGGTGAGGCGTCCCTGCCAGGGCTCCAGGAGAGCATGGACATGTCGTGAGTGAGGCATCCCAACCAGGGCTCCAGGAGAGCATGGGAGATTCTGTAAACGAGGTGTCCCAGCTAGGGATCCAGGAGAGCATGGGAGATTTGGCAAATGAGGTGTCCCAGCTAGGGCTCCAGGAGAGCATGGGAGATTCTGTGATTGAGGCATCCCAGCCAGGGCTCCAGGAGAGCATGGACATGTTGTGAGTGAGGCGTCCCTGCCAGGGCTCCAGGAGAGCCAGGACATGTTGTGAGTAAGGCATCGCATCCAGGGCTCCAGGAGAGCATGGGAGATTCTGCGAGCAAGGTGTCCCTGCAAGGGCTCCAGGAGAGCATGGACATGTTGTGAGCGAGGCATCCCTGCCACGGCTCCAGGAGAGATTTGGAGATTCTGTGAGTGAGGTGTCCCAGCCAGGGCTCCAGGAGAGCATGGACATGTTGTGCATGAGGCGTCCCAGCCAGGGCTCCAGGACGGCATAGACATGTTGTGAGTGAGGCGTACCAGCCAGGGCTCTGGGAGAGCATGGGAGATTCTGCGAGTGAGGCATCCCAGCCAGGGCTCCAAGAGAGCATGGACATGTCGTGAGTGAGACATCCCAGCCAGGGCTCCAGGAGAGCATGGACATGTTGTGAACGTGGCATCCCAGCCAGGGCTCCAGGAGAGCGTGGGAAATTCTGCGAGTGAGGCATCCCAGCCAGGGCTGCAGGAGAGCATGGACATGTTGTGAGCTAGGTGTCCCAGCCAGGGCTCCAGGAGAGCATGGGAGATTCTGCGAGCGAGGTGTCCCAGTCAGGGCTCCAGGAGAGCATGGACATGTTGCGAGCGAGGTGTCCCATCCATGGCTCCATGAGTGCATGGATATGTTGTGAGCGAGGCATCCCAGCCAGGGCTCCAGGAGAGCATGGCAAATTCTGCGAATGAGGTGTGCCAGCCAGGGCTCCAGGAGAGCATGGACATGTCATGAATGAGGCATCCCAGCTAGGGCTCCAGGAGAGAATGGACATAATGTGAATGTGGCTTACCAGCCAGGGCTCCAGGAGAGTATGGGAAATTCTGTGAATGAGGTGTGCCAGCCAGGGCTCCAGGAGACCATGGAAATGTTGTGAGCAAGGCGTCCCTGCCAGGGCTCCAGGAGAGCATGGGAGATTCTATGAGAGAGGTGTCCCATCCAGGGCTCCAGGAGAGCATGGACATGTTGTGAGCGAGGCATCCCATCCAGGGCTCCAGGAGAGCATGGGAGATTCTGCGAGCTATGCGTCCCTGCCAGGGCTCCACGTGAGCATGGACATGTTGTGAGCGAGGCATCCAAGCCAGGGCTCCAGGAGAGCATAGGAGATTCTGTGAGTGAGGTGTCCCAGCCAGGGCTCCAGGAGAGCATGGAAATGTTGTGAGCAAGGCGTCCCTGCCAGGGCTCCAGGAGAGCATGGGAGATTCTATGAGAGAGGTGTCCCATCCAGGGCTCCAGGAGAGCATGGACATGTTGTGAGTGAGGCATCCCATCCAGGGCTCCAGGAGAGCATGGGAGATTCTGCGAGCTATGTGTCCCTGCCAGGGCTCCACGCGAGCATGGACATGTTGTGAGCGAGGCATCCAAGCCAGGGCTCCAGGAGAGCATAGGAGATTCTGTGAGTGAGGTGTCCCAGCCAGGGCTCCAGGAGAGCATGGACATGTTGTGAGCTAGGAGTCCCAGCCAGGGCTCCAGGTGAGCATGGGAAATTCTGCGAATGAGGCGTGCCAGCCAGGGCTCCAGGAGAGCATGGACATGTTGTGCGCGAGGCGTACCAGCCAGGGCTCCAGGAGAGCATGGACATGTTGCTGGTAAGGCATCCCTGCCAGGGCTCCAGTAGAGCATGGGAGATTCTGCGAGTGAGGTGTCCCAGTCAGGGCTCCAGGAGAGCATGGACATGTTGCGAGCGAGGTGTCCCATCCGCGGCTCCAGGTGAGCAAGGACATGTTGTGAACAAGGCATCCCAGCCAGGGCTCCAGGAGAGCATGGGAAATTCTGCGAATGAGGCGTGCCAGCCAGGGCTCCAGGAGAGCATGGACATGTTGCTGGTGAGGCATCCCTGCCAGGGCTCCAGTAGAGCATGGGAGATTCTGCGAGTGAGGTGTCCCAGTCAGGGCTCCAGGAGATCATGGACATGTTGTGCGCGAGGCATACCAGCCAGAGCTCCAGGAGAGCATGGACATGTTGCTGGTGAGGCATCCCTGTCAGGGCTCCAGTAGAGCATGGGAGATTCTGCGAGCGAGGTGTCCCAGTCAGGGCTCCAGGAGAACATGGACATGTTGCGAGCGAGGTGTCCCATCCGTGGCTCCATGAGCGCATGGATATGTTGTGAGCAAGGCATCCCAGCTAGGGCTCCAGGAGAGCATGGGAGATTCTGTGGGTGAGGTGTCCCTGCCACGGCTCCAGGAGAGCATGGACATGTTGGACTGAGGCATCCCAGCCAGGGCTCCAGGTGAGCATGGGAGATTCTGCGAGTGAGGCATCCCAGCCAGGGCTCCAGGAGAGCATGGGAGATTCTGCGAGCGAGGCATCCCGGACAAGGCTCCAGGTGAGCATGGACATGTTGCTGGTGAGGCATTCCTGCCAGGGCTCCAGTAGAGCATGGGAGATTCTGCGAGCGAGGCATCCCGGACAATGCTCCAGGAGAGCATGGACATGTTGTGAGCAAGGCATCCCAGCCAAGGCTCCAGGAGAGCATGGGAGATTCTGTGGGTGAGGCATCCCTGCCAGGGCTCCAGGAGAGCATGGACATGTCGTGAGTGAGACATCCCAGCCAGGGCTCCAGGAGAGCATGGGAGATTCTGTGAGCAATGCATCCCTTCCAGGGCTCCAGGAGATCAAAGGCGATTTTGAGAGTGAGTGTCCCTGCCAGGGATCCATGAGAGCTTGGGAGATTCTGCGAGCGAGGCATACTGGACAAGGCTCCAGGTGAGCATGGACATGTTGCTGGTGAGGCATTCCTGCCAGGGATCCAGTAGAGCATGGGAGATTCTGCGAGCGAGGCATCCCGGACAATGCTCCAGGAGAGCATGGACATGTTGTGAGCGAGGCATCCCAGCCAAGGCTCCAGGAGAGCATGGGAGATTCTGTGGGTGAGGCATCCCTGCCAGGGCTCCAGGAGAGCATGGACATGTCGTGAGTGAGACATCCCAGCCAGGGCTCCAGGAGAGCATGGACATGTTGTGAACATGGCATCCCAGCCAGGGCTCCAGGAGAGCATGGGAAATTCTGCGAATGAGGTGTACCAGCCTGGGCTCCAGGAGAGTATGGGAGATTCTGTGAATGATCTGTCCCAGCTAGGGCTCCAGGAGAGCATGGGAGATTCTGTGATTGAGGCATCCCAGCCGGGGATCCAGGAGAGCATTAGAGATTCTGCGAGTGAGGCATCCCAGCCAGGGCTCCAGGAGAGCATGGAAATGTTGTGAGCGAGGCATCTCTGCCAGGGCTCCAGGAGAGCATGGACATGTTGTGAGCAAGGTGTCCCAGCCAGTGCTCCAGGAGAGCATGGCAGATTCTGCAAATGAGGTGTCCCAGCCAGGGCTCCAGGAGAGCATGGGAGATCCTGCGATTGAGGCATCCCAGCCAGGGCTCCAGGAGATTCTGTGAGCGAGGCGTCCCTTCGCTGCGGCACACTGCCACCCGGAGGCAGACAGGGGGGACTGCAACCTCTGGAAGTCCCGATGAGGTTTTGAAAAAGGGCCTGATGCCTGGACCCAGTTCCAAGAGGACGGGTAAAATCCGGCAGTGCCCCGCAAAAGGTGGCATGCAGCAGTGATGCCGTGAAGTCCGGGGGAATTCCTCGAGTGGATTCACAGATGGTGAGATTCTGCGAGTGAGGTGTCCTGGCCTGGGCTCCAGGAGAGCATGGGAGATTCTGTGAGTGAGGTGTCCCTGCTAGGGCTCCAGGAGAGCATGGGAGATTCTCTGAGCGAGGCTTCCCAGCCAGGGCTCCAGGAGAGCATGGACATGTTGCGAGCGAGGTGTCCCAGCCAGGGCTCCAGGAGTGCATGGGAGATTCTGTGAGAGAGGTGTCCCATCCAGGGCTCCAGGAGAGCATGGACATGTTGTGAGCGAGGCATCCCAGCCAGGGCTCCAGGAGAGCATGGGAAATTCTGCAAATGAGTCATGCCAGCCAGGGCTCCAGGAGAGCATTGGGGATTCTGCGAATGAGGCATCCCAGCTAGGGTTCCAGGAGAGCATGGGAGATTCTGCGATTGAGGCATCCCAGCCAGGGCTCCAGGGGATTCGGTGAGCGAGACATCCCTTCCCTGCAGCACACTGCCACCCAGTGGCAGACAAGGGGGAGCTGCAACCTCTGGAAGTCCCGATGAGGTTTTGAAAAAGGGCCTGATGCCTGGACCCATTTCCAGGAGGCCGGGTATAATCCGGCAGTGCCCCGCAAAAGGTGGCATGCAGCAGTGATGCCGTGATGTCCGGGGGAATTCCTTGAGTGGATTCACAGATGGTGAGATTCTGCGAGTGAGGTGTCCTGGCCTGGGCTCCAGGAGAGCAAGAGAAATTCTGAGAGCGAGGCATCCCAGCCAGGGCTCCAGGAGAGCATGGACATGTTGTGCGTGAGGCGTCCTAGCCAGGGCTCCAGGAGAGCAATGGACATGTTATGAGTGAGGCGTACCAGCCAGGGCTCCAGGAGAGCATGGGAGATTCTGCGAGTGAGGCATCCCAGCCAGGGCTCCAGGAGAGCATGGACATGTTGTGAGCTTGGTGTCCTAGCCAGGGCTCCAGGAGAGCATGGGAGATTCTGTGAGCAAGGCATCCCAGCCAGGGCTTCAGGAGAGCATGGACATGTTGCTGGTGAGGTATCCCTGCCAGGGCTCCAGTAGAGCATGGGAGATTCTGCGAGCAAGGTTACTCAGTCAGGGCTCCAGGAGAGCATGGACATGTTGCGATCGAGGTGTCCCATCCACGGCTCCATGAGCGCATGGATATGTTGTGAGCAAGGCATCCCAGCCAGGGCTCCAGGAGAGCGTGGGTGAGACGTCCCTGCCAGGGCTCCAGGAGAGCATGGACATGTCGTGAGTGAGGCATCCCAACCAGGGCTCCAGGAGAGCATGGACATGTTGTGAACGTGGCACCCCAGCAAGGGCTCCAGGAGAGCATGGGAAATTCTTCGAATGAGGTGTGCCAGCCAGGGCTCCCGGAGAGCATGGGAGATTCTGTGAATGATGTGTCCCAGCTACGGCTCCAGGAGAGCATGGGAGATTCTGCGATTGAGGCATCCCAGCCGGGCTCCAGGAGAGCATGGGAGATTCTGTGAGCGAGGCATCCCAGCCAAGGCTCCAGGAGAGCATGGACATGTTGTGTGTGAGGCATCCCAGCCAGGGCTCCAGGAGAGCATGGACATGTTGCTGGTGAGGCATCCATGCCAGTGCTCCAGTAGAGCATGGGAGATTCTCTGAGCAAGGTGTCCCAGTCAGGGCTCCAGGAGAGCATGGACATGTTGTGAGTGAGGTGTCCCATCCATGGCTCCATGAGCACATGGATATGTTGTGAGTGAGGCATCCCAGCCAGGGCTCCAGGAGAGCATGGGAGCTTCTGTGGGTGAGGCATCCCTGCCAGGGCTCCAGGAGAGCATGGGGGATTCTGTGGGTGAGGCGTCCCTGCCAGGGCTCCAGGAGAGCATGGACATGTCGTGAGTGAGGCATCCCAGCCAGGGCTCCAGGAGAGCATGGACATGTTGTGAACCTGGCACCAGAGCCAGGGCTCAAGGAGAGCATGGGAAATTCTGCGAGTGAGGCATCCCAGCCAGGGCTCCAGGAGAGCATGGGAGATTCTGTGAGCAATGCATCCCTTCCAGGTCTCCAGGAGATCATGGGCGATTTTGAGAGTGAGCGTCCCTGCCAGGGCTCCATGAGAGCTTGGGAGATTCTGCAAGCGAGGCATCCCGGACAAGGCTCCAGGAGTACATGGACATGTTGTGAGCGAGGCATCCCTTCCAGGGCTCCAGGAGAGCATGGGAGATTCTGCGAGCGAGGTGTCCCTGCCAGGGCTCCACGAGAGCATGGACATGTTGTGAGCGAGGCATCCCCAGCCAGGGCTCCAGGAGACCATAGGAGATTCGGCAAGTGAGGCATCCCAGCCAGGGCTCCAGGAGAGCATGGACATGTTGTGAGCTAGGTGTCCTAGCCAGGGCTCCAGGAGAGCATGGGAGATTCTGTGAGCAAGGCATCCCAGCCAGGGCTTAAGGAGAGCATGGACATGTTGCTGGTGAGGCATCCCTGCCAGGGCTCCAGTAGAGCATGGGAGATTCTGCGAGCAAGGTTACTCAGTCAGGGCTCCAGGAGAGCATGGACATGTTGCGATCGAGGTGTCCCATCCACGGCTCCATGAGCGCATGGATATGTTGTGAGCGAGGCATCCCAGCCAGGGCTCCAGGAGAGCATGGGTGAGGTGGCCCTGCCAGGGCTCCAGGAGAGCATGGACATGTCGTGAGTGAGGCATCCCAACCAGGGCTCCAGGAGAGCATGGACATGTTGTGAACGTGGCACCCCAGCAAGGGCTCCAGGAGAGCATGGGAAATTCTTCGAATGAGGTGTGCCAGCCAGGGCTCCCGGAGAGCATGGGAGATTCTGTGAATGATGTGTCCCAGCTACGGCTCCAGCAGAGCATGGGAGATTGTGCGATTGAGGCATCCCAGCCGGGCTCCAGGAGAGCATGGGAGATTCTGTGAGCGAGGCATCCCAGCCAAGGCTCCAGGAGAGCAAGGACATGTTGTGTGTGAGGCATCCCAGCCAGGGCTCCAGGAGAGCATGGACATGTTGCTGGTGAGGCATCCCTGCCAGTGCTCCAGTAGAGCATGGGAGATTCTCTGAGCAAGGTGTCCCAGTCAGGGCTCCAGGAGAGCATGGACATGTTGTGAGCGAGGTGTCCCATCCATGGCTCCATGAGCACATGGATATGTTGTGAGTGAGGCATCCCAGCCAGGGCTCCAGGAGAGCATGGGAGCTTCTGTGGGTGAGGCATCCCTGCCAGGGCTCCAGGAGAGCATGGGGGATTCTGTGGGTGAGGCGTCCCTGCCAGGGCTCCAGGAGAGCATGGACATGTCGTGAGTGAGGCATCCCAGCCAGGGCTCCAGGAGAGCATGGACATGTTGTGAACCTGGCACCAGAGCCAGGGCTCAAGGAGAGCATGGGAAATTCTGCAAATGAGGTGTGCCAGCCAGCGCTCCAGGAGAGCATGGGAGATTCTGTGAACGATGTGTCCCAGCTAGGGCTCCAGGAGAGCATGGGAGATTCTGCGATTGAGGCATCCCAGCCTGGGCTCCAGGAGAGCATTGGAGATTCTGTGAGTGAGGTGTCCCAGCCAGGGCTCCAGGAGAGCATGGACATGTTGTGAGTGAGGCGTACCAGCCAGGGCTCCAGGAAAGCATGGGAGATTCTGCGAGTGAGGCATCCTAGACAGGGCTCCAGGAGAGCATGGGAGATTCTGTGAGCAATGCATCCCTTCCAGGGCTCCAGGAGATCATGGGCGATTTTGAGAGTGAGCGTCCCTGCCAGGGCTCCATGAGAGCTTGGGAGATTCTGCGAGCGAGGCATCCCGGACAAGGCTCCAGGAGGACATGGACATCTTGTGAGCGAGGCATCCCATCCAGGGCTCCAGGAGAGCATTGGAGATTCTGTGAGTGAGGTGTCCCAGCCAGGGCTCCAGGAGAGCATGGACATGTTGTGAGTGAGGCGTACCAGCCAGGGCTCCAGGAAAGCATGGGAGATTCTGCGAGTGAGGCATCCTAGACAGGGCTCCAGGAGAGCATGGGAGATTCTGTGAGCAATGCATCCCTTCCAGGGCTCCAGGAGATCATGGGCGATTTTGAGAGTGAGCGTCCCTGCCAGGGCTCCATGAGAGCTTGGGAGATTCTGCGAGCGAGGCATCCCGGACAAGGCTCCAGGAGGACATGGACATCTTGTGAGCGAGGCATCCCATCCAGGGCTCCAGGAGAGCATGGGAGATTCTGAAAGGAGGTGTCCCTGCCAGGGCTCCACGAGAGCATGGACATGTTGTGAGCGAGGCATCCCAGCCAGGGCTCCAGGAGAGCATAGGAGATTCGGCAAGTGAGGCTTCCCAGCCAGGGCTCCAGGAGAGCATGGACATGTTGTGAGCTAGGTGTCCTAGCCAGGGCTCCAGGAGAGCATGGGAGATTCTGTGAGCAAGGCATCCCAGCCAGGGCTTCAGGAGAGCATGGACATGTTGCTGGTGAGGCATCCCTGCCAGGGATCCAGTAGAGTATGGGAGATTCTGCGAGCAAGGTGTCTCAGTCAGGGCTCCAGGAGAGCATGGACATGTTGCAATCGAGGTTTCCCATCCACGGCTCCATGAGCGCATGGATATGTTGTGAGCGAGGCATCCCAGCCAGGGCTCCAGGAGAGCATGGGAGATTCTGTGGGTGAGGCGTCCCTGCCAGGGCTCCAGGAGAGCATGGACATGTCGTGAGTGAGGCATCCCAACCAGGGCTCCAGGAGAGCATGGACATGTTGTGAACGTGGCACCCCAGCCAGGGCTCCAGGAGAGCATGAGAAATTCTGCGAATGAGGTGTGCCACCCAGGGCTCCAGGAGAGCATGGGAGATTCTATGAGCTAGGTGTCCCAGCCAGGGCTCCAGGAGAGCAGGGGAGATTCTGTGAGCGAGGCATCCCAGCCAGGGCTCCAGGAGAGCATGGACATGTTGTGCGCGAGGCATCACAGCCAGGGCTCCATGGAGAGCATGGACATGTTGCTGGTGAGGCATCCCTGCCAGGGCTCCAGTAGAGCATGGGAGTTTCAGCGATTGAGGCTTCCCAGCCGGGGCTCCAGGAGAGCATGGACATGTTGCAAGCGAGGTGTCCCATCCACGGCTCCATGAGAGCATGGCAGATTCTGTGAGTGAGGCGTCCCTGCCAGGGCTCCAGGAGAGCATGGACATGTCGTGAGTGAGTCATCCCATCCAGGGCTCCAGGAGAGCATGGACATGTTGTGAATGAGGCATCCCAGCCACGGCTCCAGTAGAGCATGGGAGATTCTGCGAGGGAGGTGTCCAAGACAGGGCACCAGGAGAGCATGGACATGTTGCAAGTGAGGTGTCCGATCCACGGCTCAATGAGCGCATGGATATGTTGTGAGTGAGGCATCCCAGCCAGGGCTCCAGGAGAGCATGGGAGATTCAGCAATTGAGGCATCCCAGCCGGGGATCCAGGAGAGCATGGACATGTTGCAAGCAAGGTGTCCCATCCATGGCTCCATGAGCGCATGGATATGTTGTGAGCGAGGCATCCCAGCCAGGGCTCCAGGAGAGCATGGGAGATTCTGTGGGTGAGGCGTCCCTGCCAGGGCTCCAGGAGAGCATGGACATGTCGTGAGTGAGGCATCCCAGCCAGGGCTTCAGGAGAGCATGGACATGTTGTGAACGAGGCATCCCAGCCAGGGCTCCAGTAGAGCATGGGAGATTCTGTGAGCGAGGTGTCCAAGACAGGGCTCCAGGAGAGCATGGACATGTTGCAAGCGAGGTGTCCCATCCAGGGCTCCATGAGCGCATGGATATGTTTTGAGCGAGGCATCCCAGCCAGGGCTCCAGGAGAGCATGGGAGGTTCAGCGATTGAGGCATCCCAACCGGGGCTCCAGGAGAGCATGGACATGTTGCAAGTGAGGTGTCCCATCCACGGCTCCATAAGCGCATGGATATGTTGTGAGCGGGGCATCCCAGCCAGGGCTCCAGGAGAGCATGGGAGATTCTGTGGGTGAGGCGTCCCTGCCAGGGCTGCAGGAGAGCATGGACATGTCGTGAGTGAGGCATCCCAGCCAGGGCTCCAGGAGAGCATGGACATGTTGTGAATGAGGCATCCCAGCCAGGGCTCCAGGAGAGCATGGGAGATTCTGTGAGCGAGGCATCCCAGCCAGGGCTCCAGGAGAGCATGGACATGTTGTGTGTGAGGTGTCCCAACAATGGCTCCAGGAGAGCATGGACATGTTGCTGGTGAGGCATCCCTGCCAGGGCTCCAGTAGAGCATGGGAGATTCTCTGAGCAAGGTGTCCCAGTTAGGGCTCCAGGAGAGCATGGACATGTCGTGAGTGGGGCATCCCAGCCAGGGCTCCAGGAGAGCATAGACATGTTGTGAACGTGGCATCCCAGCCAGGGCTCCAGGAGAGCATGGGAAATTTGGCGAATGAGGTGTGCCAGCCAGGGCTCCAGGAGAGCATGGGAAATTTGGCGAATGAGGTGTGCCAGCCAGGGCTCCAGGAGACCATGGGAGATTCTGCAAACGAGGTGTCCCAGCTAGGGCTCCAGGAGAGCATGGGAGATTCTGCGATTGATTATCCAAGCCGGGGCTCCAGGAGAGCATGGACATGTTGTGAGTGAGGCGTCCTGCCAGGGCTCCACGAGAGCATGGACATGTTGTGAGTGAGTCATCCCATCCAGAGCTCCAGGAGAGCATTGGAGATTCTGCGAGCGAGGCATCCCTGCCAGGGCTCCACGAGAGCATGGACATGTTGTGAGCGAGGCATCCCAGCCAGGGCTCCAGGAGAGCATAGGAGATTCTGCGAGTGAGACATCCCAGCCTGGGCTCCAGGAGAGCATGGGAGATTCTGTGAGCGAGGCATCCCAGCCAGGGCTCCTGGAGAGCATGGGAGATTCTGTGGATGCGGCGTACCTGCCAGGGCTCCAGGAGAGCATGGACATGTCGTGAG
The DNA here is from genome assembly GCA_031769625.1 of Taudactylus pleione. NCBI lineage: Eukaryota > Metazoa > Chordata > Amphibia > Anura > Myobatrachidae > Taudactylus > Taudactylus pleione. The sequence goes on along the minus strand of JAUIMM010000895.1, from coordinate 3,209,264 downwards.
TGAGGCATCCCAACCAGGGCTCCAGGAGAGCATGGGAGATTCTGTAAACGAGGTGTCCCAGCTAGGGATCCAGGAGAGCATGGGAGATTCTGCAAATGAGGTGTCCCAGCTAGGGATCCAAAGAGAGCATGGGAGATTCTGCGATTGAGGCATCCCAGCCGGGGCTCCAGGAGAGCATGGACATGTTGTGAGTGAGGCGTCCCTGCCAGGGCTCCAGGAGAGCCAGGACATGTTGTGAGTAAGGCATCGCATCCAGGGCTCCAGGAGAGCATGGGAGATTCTGCGAGCGAGGTTTCCCTGCCAGGGCTCTACGGGAGCATGGACATGTTGTGAGCGAGGCATCCCTGCCAGGGCTCCAGGAGAGCATTGGAGATTCTGTGAATGAGGTGTCCCAGCCAGGGCTCCAGGAGGGCATGGACATGTTGTGAGTGAGGCGTACCAGCCAGGGCTCCAGGAGAGCATGGGAGATTCTGCAAGTGAGGCATCCCAGCCAGGGCTCCAGGAGAGCATGGACATGTTGTGAACGTGGCATCCCAGCCAGGGCTCCAGGAGAGCATGGGAAATTCTGCGAGTGAGGCATCCCAGCCAGGGCTCCAGGAGAGCATGGACATGTTTTGAGCTAGGTGTCCCAGCCAGGGCTCCAGGAGAGCATGGGAGATTCTGTGAGCAAGGCATCCCAGCCTGGGCTCCAGGAGAGCATGGACATGTTGTGTGTGAGGCATCCCAGCCAGTGCTCCAGGAGAGTATGGACATGTTGCTGGTGAGGTATCCCTGCCAGGGCTCCAGTAGAGCATGGGAGATTATCTGAGCAAGGTGTCCCAGTCAGGGCTCCAGGAGAGCATGGACATGTTGTGAGTGAGGTGTACCAGCCAGGGCTCCGGGAGAGCATGGGAGATTCTGCAAGTGAGGCATCCCAGCCAGGGCTCCAGGAGAGCATGGACATGTCGTGAGTGAGACATCCCAGCCAGGGCTCCAGGAGAGCATGGACATGTTGTGAACGTGGCATCCCAACCAGGGCTCCAGGAGAGCATGGGAAATTCTGCGAGTGAGGCGTCCCAGCCAGGGCTCCAGGAGAGCATGGACATGTTGTGAGTGAGGCGTCCCTGCAAGGGCTCCAGGAGAGCCAGGACATGTTGTGAGTGAGGCATTGCATCCAGGGCTCCAGGAGAGCATGGGAGATTCTGCGAGCGAGGTGTCCCTGCCAGGGCTCTACGGGAGCATGGACATGTTGTGAGCGAGGCATCGAGCCAGGGCTCCAGGAGAGTATAGGAGATTCTGCGAGTGAGGCGTCCCAGCCAGGGCTCCAGGAGAGCATGGACATGTTTTGAGCTAGGTGTCCCAGCCAGGGCTCCTGGAGAGCATGGGAGATTCTGTGAGCGAGGCATCCCAGCCTGGGCTCCCAGAGAGCATGGACATGTTGTGTGTGAGGCATCCCAGCCAGTGCTCCAGGAGAGTATGGACATGTTGCTGGTGAGGCATCCCTGCCAGGGCTCCAGTAGAGCATGGGAGATTATCTGAGCAAGGTGTCCCAGTCAGGGCTCCAGGAGAGCATGGACATGTTGCGAGTGAGGTGTCCCATCCACGGCTCCATGAGCGCATGGATATGTTGTGAGCGAGGCATCCCAGCCTGGGCTCCAGGAGAGCATGGGAGCTTCTGTGGGTGAGGTGTCCCTGACAGGGCTCCAGGAGAACATGGACATGTTGTGAGTGGGGCATCCCAGCCAGGGCTCCAGGAGAGCATGGACATGTTGTGAATGTGGCATCCCAGCAAGGGCTCCAGGAGAGCATGGGAAATTCTGTGAATGAGGTTTGCCAGCCAGGGCTCCAGGAGAGCATGGGAGATTCTGTGAAAGAGGTGTCCCAGCTAGGGCTCCAGGAGAGCATGGGAGATTCTGCGATTGAGGCATCCCAGCCAGGGTTCCAGGAGAGCATTGGAGATTCTGTGAGTGAGGTGTCCCAGCCAGGGCTCCAGGAGAGCATGGACATGTTGTGCGCGAGGCGTCCCAGCCAGGGCTCCAGGAAGGCATGGACATGTTGTGAGTGAGGCGTACCAGCCAGGGCTCCGGGAGAGCATGGGAGATTTTGCGAGTGAGGCATCCCATCCATGGCTCCAGGAGAGCATGGACATGTCATGAGTGAGACATCCCAGCCAGGGCTCCAGGAGAGCATGGACATGTTGTGAACGTGGCATCCCAGCCAGGGCTCCAGGAGAGCATGGGAAATTCTGCGAATGAGGTGTACCAGCCAGGGCTCCAGGAGAGCATGGGAGATTCTGTGAATGATGTGTCCCAGCTAGGGCTCCAGGAGAGCATGGGAGATTCTGTGATTGAGGCATCCCAGCCGGGGCTCCAGGAGAGCATTGGAGATTCTGCGAGTGAGGCGTCCCAGCCGGTGCTCCAGGAGAGCATGAAAATGTTGTGAGTGAGGCATCTCTGCCAGGGCTCCAGGAGAGCATGGACATGTTGTGAGCGAGGTGTCCCAGCCAGGGCTCCAGGAGAGCATGGGAGATTCTGTGAGCGAGGCATCCCAGCCTGGGCTCCAGGAGAGCATGGACATGTTGTGTGTGAGGCATCCCAGCCAGGGCTCCAGGAGAGCATGGACATGTTGCTGGTGAGGCATCCCTGCCAGGGCTCCAGTAGTGCAAGGGAGATTCTGCGAGCGAGGTGTCCCAGTCAGGGCTCCAGGAGAGCATGGACATGTCATGAGCGAGACATCCCAGCCAGGGCTCCAGGAGAGCATGGGAGATTCTGTGGGTGAGGTGTCCCTGCCAGGGCTCCAGGAGAGCATGGACATGTCGTGAGTGAGGCATCCCAGCCAGGGCTCCAGGTGAGCAAGGACATGTTGTGAACGAGGCATCCCAGCCAGGGCTCCAGGAGGGCATGGGAAATTCTGTGAATGAGGCGTGCCAGCCAGGGCTCCAGGAGAGCATGGGACATTCTGTGAACGAGGTGTCCCAGCTAGGGCTCCAGTAGAGCATGGGAGATTCTGCGATTGAGGCATCCCAGCCGGGGCTCCAGGAGAGCATGGACATGTTGTGAGTGAGGCGTCCCTGCCAGGGCTCCAGGAGAGCATGGGAGATTCTGCGAGTGAGGCATCCCAGCCAGGGCTCCAGGAGAGCATGGACATGTTGTGAATGAGGCACCCCAGCCAGGGCTCCAGGAGAGCATGGGAAATTCTGCAAATGAGGTGTGCCAGCCAGGGCTCCAGAAGAGCATGGGAGATACTGTGAGCAATGCATCCCTTCCAGGGCTCCACGAGAGCATGGACATGTTGTGAGCGAGGCATCCCAGCCAGGGCTCCAGGAGAGCATGGACATGTTGTGAGCTTGGCGTCCCAACCAGGGCTCCAGGAGAGCATAGGAAATTCTGCGAATGAGGTGTGCCAGCCAGGGCTCCAGGAGAGTTTGGACATGTTGTGAACGAGGCATCCCAGCGAGGGCTCCAGTAGAGTATGGGAGATTCTGCGAGCGAGGTGTCCAAGACAGGGCTCCAGGAGAGCATGGACATGTTGCAAGCGAGGTGTCCCATCCAGGGCTCCATGAGCGCATGGATATGTTGTGAGCGAGGCATCCCAGCCAGGGCTTCAGGAGAGCATGGGAGATTCAGCGATTGAGGCATCCCAGCCGGGCTCCAGGAGAGCAAGGACATGTTGCAAGCGAGGTGTCCCATCCACAGCTCCATGAGCGCATGGATATGTTGTGTGCGAGGCATCCCAGCCAGGGCTCCAGGAGAGCATGGGAGATTCTGTGGGTGAGGCGTCCCTGCCAGGGCTCCAGGAGAGCATGGACATGTCGTGAGTGAGGCGTCCCTGCCAGGGCTCCAGGAGAGCATGGACATGTCGTGAGTGAGGCGTCCCTGCCAGGGCTCCAGGAGACCATGAACATGTCGTGAGTGAGGCATCCCAGCCAGGGCTCCAGGAGAGCATGGACATGTTGTGAACGAGGCATCAAAGCCAGGGCTCCAGGAGAGCATGGGAAATTTGGCGAATGCGGTGTGCCAGCCAGGGCTCCAGGAGAGCATGGGAGATTCTGCAAACGAGGTGTCCCAGCTAGGGCTCCAGGAGAGCATGGGAGATTCTGCGATTGCGGCATCCCAGCCGGGGCTCCAGGAGAGCATGGACATGTTGTGAGTGAGGTGTCCTGCCAGGGCTCCACGAGAGCATGGACATGTTGTGAGTGAGGCATCCCATCCAGAGCTCCAGGAGAGCATTGGAGATTCTGCGAGCGAGGCATCCCTGCCAGGGCTCCACGAGAGCATGGACATGTTGTGAGCGAGGCATCCCAGCCAGGGCTCCAGGAGAGCATAGGAGATTCTGCGAGTGAGGCATCCCAGCCTGGGCTCTAGGAGAGCATGGGAGATTCTGTGAGCGAGGCATCCCAGCCAGGGCTCCAGGAGTGCATGGGAGATTCTGTGGATGAGGCGTACCTGCCAGGGCTCCAGGAGAGCATGGACATGTCATGAGTGAGGCATCCCAGCCTGGGCTCCAGGAGAGCATGGGAGATTCTGTAAACGAGGTGTCCCAGCTAGGGATCCAGGAGAGCATGGGAGATTTGGCAAATGAGGTGTCCCAGCTAGGGCTCCAGGAGAGCATGGGAGATTCTGTGATTGAGGCATCCCAGCAAGGGCTCCAGGAGAGCATGGACATGTTGTGAGTGAGGCGTCCCTGCCAGGGCTCCAGGAGAGCCAGGACATGTTGTGAGTAAGGCATCGCATCCAGGGCTCCAGGAGAGCATGGGAAATTCTGCGAGTGAGGCGTCCCAGCCAGGGCTCCAGGAGAGCATGGACATGTTGTGAGCTAGGTGTCCCAGCCAGGGCTCCAGGAGAGCAAGGGAGATTCTGTGAGCGAGGCATCCCAGCCATGGCTCCAGGAGAGGATGGACATGTTGTGCGCGAGGCATCCCAGCCAGGGCTCCAGGAGAGCATGGACATGTTGCTTGTGAGGCATCCCTGCCAGGGCTCCAGTAGAGCATGGGATATTCTGCAAGCGAGGTGTCCCAGTCAGGGCTCCAGGAGAGCATGGACATGTCATGAATGAGGCATCCCAGCTATGGCTCCAGGAGAGCATGGACATGTTGTGAATGTGGCATACCAGCCAGGGCTCCAGGAGAGTATGGGAAATTCTGTGAATGAGGTGTGCCAGCCAGGGCTCCAGGAGAGCATGGAAATGTTGTGAGCAAGGCGTCTCTGCCAGGGCTCCAGGAAAGCATGGGAGATTCTATGAGAGAGGTGTCCCATCCAGGGCTCCAGGAGAGCATGGACATGTTGTGAGCGAGGCATCCCAGCCAGGGCTCCAGGAGAGCATGGGAAATTCTGCAAATGAGACATGCCAGCCAGCGTTCCAGGAGATTCGGTGAGCGAGACATCCCTTCCCTGCGGCACACTGCCACCCAGTGGCAGACAGGGGGAACTGCAACCTCTGGAAGTCCCGATGAGGTTTTGAAAAAGGGCCTGATGCCTGGACCCAGTTCCAGGAGGCCGGGTAAAATCTGGCAGTGCCCCGCAAAAGGTGGCGTACAGCAGTGATGCCGTGACGTCCAGGGGAATTCCTCGAGTGGATTCACAGATTGTGAGATTCTGCAAGTGAGGTGTCCTGGCCAGGGCTCCAGGAGAGCATGAGAAATTCTGAGAGTGAGGCATCCCAGCCAGGGCTCCAGGAGAGCATGGACATGTTGTGCACGAGGCGTCCCAGCCAGGGCTCCAGGAGAGCATGGACATGTTGCTGGTGAGGCATCCCAGCCAGGGCTCCAGGTGAGCAAGGACATGTTGTGAACGAGGCGTCCCAGCCAGGGATCCAGGTGAGCATTGGAAATTCTGCAAATGAGGTGTGCCAGCCAGGGCTCCAGGAGAGCATGGACATGTTGTGCGCGAGGCGTACCAGCCAGGGCTCCAGGAGAGCATGGACATGTTGCTGGTGAGGCATCCCTGCCAGGGCTCCAGTAGAGCATGGGAGATTCTGCGAGCGAGGTGTCCCAGTCAGGGCTCCAGGAGAGAATGGACATGTTGTGAGCAAGGTGTCCCACCCACGGCTCCATGAGCACATGGATATGTTGTGAGCAAGGCATCCCAGCTAGGGCTCCAGGAGAGCATGGGAGATTCTGTGGGTGAGCTGTCCCAGTCAGGGCTCCAGGAGAGAATGGACATGTTGCGAGCGAGGTGTCCCATCCGCGGCTCCATGAGCACATGGATATGTTGTGAGCAAGGCATCCCTGCCAGGGCTCCAGGAGAGCATGGACATGTTGGACTGAGGCATCCCAGCCAGGGCTCCAGGTGAGCATGGGAGATTCTGCGAGTGAGGCATCCCAGCCAGGGCTCCAGGAGAGCATGGGAGATTCTGCGAGTGAGGTGTCCCTGCCAGGGCTCTACGGGAGCATGGACATGTTGTGAGCGAGGCATCCCAGCCAGGGCTCCAGGAGAGTATAGGAGATTCTGCGAGTGAGGCGTCCCAGCCAGGGTGTTCAAGGAGAGCATGGACATGTTTTGAGCTAGGTGTCCCAGCCAGGGCTCCAGGAGAGCATGGGAGATTCTGTGAGCGAGGCATCCCAGCCTGGGCTCCCAGAGAGCATGGACATGTTGTGTGTGAGGCATCCCAGCCAGTGCTCCAGGAGAGTATGGACATGTTGCTGGTGAGGCATCCCTGCCAGGGCTCCAGTAGAGCATGGGAGATTATCTGAGCAAGGTGTCCCAGTCAGGGCTCCAGGAGAGCATGGACATGTTGCGAGTGAGGTGTCCCATCCACGGCTCCATGAGCGCATGGATATGTTGTGAGCGAGGCATCCTAGCCTGGGCTCCAGGAGAGCATGGGAGCTTCTGTGGGTGAGGTGTCCCTGCCAGGGCTCCAGGAGATCATGGACATGTTGTGAGTGGGGCATCCCAGCCAGGGCTCCAGGAGAGCATGGACATGTTGTGAACGTGGCATCCCAGCCAGGGCTCCAGGAGCATGGGAAATTCTGCGAGTGAGGCGTCCCAGCCAGGGCTCCAGGAGAGCATGGACATGTTGTGAGTGAGGCATCCCAGCCTGGGCTCCAGGAGAGCATGGGAGATTCTGTAAACGAGGTGTCCCAGCTAGGGATCGCAGGAGAGCATGGGAGATTCTGCAAATGAGGTGTCCCAGCTAGGGCTCCAGGAGAGCATGGGAGATTCTGCGATTGAGGCATCCCAGCCGGGGCTCCAGGAGAGCATGGACATGTTGTGAGTGAGGAGTCCCTGCCAGGGCTCCAGGAGAGCCAGGACATGTTGTGAGCGAGGCATCCCAGCCAGGGCTCCAGGAGAGCATAGAAGATTCTGCGAGTGAGGCGTCCCAGCCAGGGCTCCAGGAGAGCATGGACATGTTTTGAGCTAGGTGTCCCCAGCCAGGGCTCCAGGAGAGCATGGGAGATTCTGTGAGCGAGGCATCCCAGCCTGGGCTCCAGGAGAGCATGGACATGTTGTGTGTGAGGCATCCCAGCCAGTGCTCCAGGAGAGTATGGACATGTTGCTGGTGAGGCATCCCTGCCAGGGCTCCAGTAGAGCATGGGAGGATTATCTGAGCAAGGTGTCCCAGTCAGGGCTCCAGGAGAGCATGGACATGTTGTGAGTGAGGTGTACCAGCCAGGGCTCCGGGAGAGCATGGGAGATTCTGCAAGTGAGGCATCCCAGCCAGGGCTCCAGGAGAGCATGGACATGTCGTGAGTGAGACATCCCAGCCAGGGCTCCAGGGAGAGCATGGACATGTTGTGAACGTGGCATCCCAACCAGGGCTCCAGGAGAGCATGGGAAATTCTGCGAGTGAGGCATCCCAGCCAGGGCTCCAGGAGAGCATGGACATGTTGTGAGTGAGGCGTCCCTGCCAGGGCTCCAGGAGAGCCAGGACATGTTGTGAGTGAGGCATTGCATCCAGGGCTCCAGGAGAGCATGGGAGATTCTGCGAGCGAGGTGTCCCTGCCAGGGCTCTACGGGAGCATGGACATGTTGTGAGCGAGGCATCGAGCCAGGGCTCCAGGAGAGTATAGGAGATTCTGCGAGTGAGGCGTCCCAGCCAGGGCTCCAGGAGAGCATGGACATGTTTTGAGCTAGGTGTCCCAGCCAGGGCTCCTGGAGAGCATGGGAGATTCTGTGAGCGAGGCATCCCAGCCTGGGCTCCCAGAGAGCATGGACATGTTGTGTGTGAGGCATCCCAGCCAGTGCTCCAGGAGAGTATGGACATGTTGCTGGTGAGGCATCCCTGCCAGGGCTTCCAGTAGAGCATGGGAGATTATCTGAGCAAGGTGTCCCAGTCAGGGCTCCAGGAGAGCATGGACATGTTGCGAGTGAGGTGTCCCATCCACGGCTCCATGAGCGCATGGATATGTTGTGAGCGAGGCATCCCAGCCTGGGCTCCAGGAGAGCATGGGAGCTTCTGTGGGTGAGGTGTCCCTGACAGGGCTCCAGGAGATCATGGACATGTTGTGAGTGGGGCATCCCAGCCAGGGCTCCAGGAGAGCATGGACATGTTGTGAATGTGGCATCCCAGCAAGGGCTCCAGGAGAGCATGGGAAATTCTGTGAATGAGGTTTGCCAGCCAGGGCTCCAGGAGAGCATGGGAGATTCTGTGAAAGAGGTGTCCCAGCTAGGGCTCCAGGAGAGCATGGGAGATTCTGCGATTGAGGCATCCCAGCCAGGGTTCCAGGAGAGCATTGGAGATTCTGTGAGTGAGGTGTCCCAGCCAGGGCTCCAGGAGAGCATGGACATGTTGTGCGCGAGGCGTCCCAGCCAGGGCTCCAGGAAGGCATGGACATGTTGTGAGTGAGGCGTACCAGCCAGGGCTCCGGGAGAGCATGGGAGATTTTGCGAGTGAGGCATCCCATCCATGGCTCCAGGAGAGCATGGACATGTCATGAGTGAGACATCCCAGCCAGGGCTCCAGGAGAGCATGGACATGTTGTGAATGTGGCATCCCAGCCAGGGCTCCAGGAGAGCATGGGAAATTCTGCGAATGAGGTGTACCAGCCAGGGCTCCAGGAGAGCATGGGAGATTCTGTGAATGATGTGTCCCAGCTAGGGCTCCAGGAGAGCATGGGAGATTCTGTGATTGAGGCATCCCAGCCGGGGCTCCAGGAGAGCATTGGAGATTCTGCGAGTGAGGCGTCCCAGCCGGTGCTCCAGGAGAGCATGAAAATGTTGTGAGTGAGGCATCTCTGCCAGGGCTCCAGGAGAGCATGGACATGTTGTGAGCGAGGTGTCCCAGCCAGGGCTCCAGGAGAGCATGGGAGATTCTGTGAGCGAGGCATCCCAGCCTGGGCTCCAGGAGAGCATGGACATGTTGTGTGTGAGGCATCCCAGCCAGGGCTCCAGGAGAGCATGGACATGTTGCTGGTGAGGCATCCCTGCCAGGGCTCCAGTAGTGCAAGGGAGATTCTGCGAGCGAGGTGTCCCAGTCAGGGCTCCAGGAGAGCATGGACATGTCATGAGCGAGACATCCCAGCCAGGGCTCCAGGAGAGCATGGGAGATTCTGTGGGTGAGGTGTCCCTGCCAGGGCTCCAGGAGAGCATGGACATGTTGTGAGTGAGGCATCCCAGCCAGGGCTCCAGGTGAGCAAGGACATGTTGTGAACGAGGCATCCCAGCCAGGGCTCCAGGAGGGCATGGGAAATTCTGTGAATGAGGCGTGCCAGCCAGGGCTCCAGGAGAGCATGGGACATTCTGTGAACGAGGTGTCCCAGCTAGGGCTCCAGTAGAGCATGGGAGATTCTGCGATTGAGGCATCCCAGCCGGGGCTCCAGGAGAGCATGGACATGTTGTGAGTGAGGCGTCCCTGCCAGGGCTCCAGGAGAGCATGGGAGATTCTGCGAGTGAGGCATCCCAGCCAGGGCTCCAGGAGAGCATGGACATGTTGTGAATGAGGCACCCCAGCCAGGGCTCCAGGAGAGCATGGGAAATTCTGCAAATGAGGTGTGCCAGCCAGGGCTCCAGAAGAGCATGGGAGATACTGTGAGCAATGCATCCCTTCCAGGGCTCCACGAGAGCATGGACATGTTGTGAGTGAGGCATCCCAGCCAGGCTCCAGGAGAGCATGGACATGTTGTGAGCTTGGCGTCCAACCAGGGCTCCAGGAGAGCTTAGGAGATTCTGCGAATGAGGTGTGCCAGCCAGGGCTCCAGGAGAGTTTGGACATGTTGTGAACGAGGCATCCCAGCGAGGGCTCCAGTAGAGTATGGGAGATTCTGCGAGCGAGGTGTCCAAGACAGGGCTCCAGGAGAGCATGGACATGTTGCAAGCGAGGTGTCCCATCCAGGGCTCCATGAGCGCATGGATATGTTGTGAGCGAGGCATCCAGCCAGGGCTTCAGGAGAGCATGGGAGATTCAGCGATTGAGGCATCCCAGCCGGGCTCCAGGAGAGCAAGGACATGTTGCAAGCGAGGTGTCCCATCCACAGCTCCATGAGCGCATGGATATGTTGTGTGCGAGGCATCCCAGCCAGGGCTCCAGGAGAGCATGGGAGATTCTGTGGGTGAGGGCGTCCCTGCCAGGGCTCCAGGAGAGCATGGACATGTCGTGAGTGAGGCGTCCCTGCCAGGGCTCCAGGAGAGCATGGACATGTCGTGAGTGAGGCGTCCCTGCCAGGGCTCCAGGAGACCATGAACATGTCGTGAGTGAGGCATCCCAGCCAGGGCTCCAGGAGAGCATGGACATGTTGTGAACGAGGCATCAAAGCCAGGGCTCCAGGAGAGCATGGGAAATTAGGCGAATGCGGTGTGCCAGCCAGGGCTCCAGGAGAGCATGGGAGATTCTGCAAACGAGGTGTCCCAGCTAGGGCTCAGGAGAGCATGGGAGATTCTGCGATTGCGGCATCCCAGCCGGGGCTCCAGGAGAGCATGGACATGTTGTGAGTGAGGTGTCCTGCCAGGGCTCCACGAGAGCATGGACATGTTGTGAGTGAGGCATCCCATCCAGAGCTCCAGGAGAGCATTGGAGATTCTGCGAGCGAGGCATCCCTGCCAGGGCTCCACGAGAGCATGGACATGTTGTGAGCGAGGCATCCCAGCCAGGGCTCCAGGAGAGCATAGGAGATTCTGCGAGTGAGGCATCCCAGCCTGGGCTCTAGGAGAGCATGGGAGATTCTGTGAGCGAGGCATCCCAGCCAGGGCTCCAGGAGTGCATGGGAGATTCTGTGGATGAGGCGTACCTGCCAGGGCTCCAGGAGAGCATGGACATGTCATGAGTGAGGCATCCAGCCTGGGCTCCAGGAGAGCATGGGAGATTCTGTAAACGAGGTGTCCCAGCTAGGGATCCAGGAGAGCATGGAGATTCGGCAAATGAGGTGTCCCAGCTAGGGCTCCAGGAGAGCATGGGAGATTCTGTGATTGAGGCATCCCAGCAAGGGCTCCAGGAGAGCATGGACATGTTGTGAGTGAGGCGTCCCTGCCAGGGCTCCAGGAGAGCCAGGACATGTTGTGAGTAAGGCATCGCATCCAGGGCTCCAGGAGAGCATGGGAAATTCTGCGAGTGAGGCGTCCCAGCCAGGGCTCCAGGAGAGCATGGACATGTTGTGAGCTAGGTGTCCCAGCCAGGGCTCCAGGAGAGCATGGGAGATTCTGTGAGCGAGGCATCCCAGCCATGGCTCCAGGAGAGGATGGACATGTTGTGCGCGAGGCATCCCAGCCAGGGCTCCAGGAGAGCATGGACATGTTGCTTGTGAGGCATCCCTGCCAGGGCTCCAGTAGAGCATGGGATATTCTGCAAGCGAGGTGTCCCCAGTCAGGGCTCCAGGAGAGCATGGACATGTCATGAATGAGGCATCCAGCTATGGCTCCAGGAGAGCATGGACATGTTGTGAATGTGGCATACCAGCCAGGGCTCCAGGAGAGTATGGGAAATTCTGTGAATGAGGTGTGCCAGCCAGGGCTCCAGGAGAGCATGGAAATGTTGTGAGCAAGGCGTCTCTGCCAGGGCTCCAGGAGAGCATGGAGATTCTATGAGAGAGGTGTCCCATCCAGGGCTCCAGGAGAGCATGGACATGTTGTGAGCGAGGCATCCCAGCCAGGGCTCCAGGAGAGCATGGGAAATTCTGCAAATGAGACATGCCAGCCAGCGTTCCAGGAGATTCGGTGAGCGAGACATCCCTTCCCTGCGGCACACTGCCACCCAGTGGCAGACAGGGGGAACTGCAACCTCTGGAAGTCCCGATGAGGTTTTGAAAAAGGGCCTGATGCCTGGACCCAGTTCCAGGAGGCCGGGTAAAATCTGGCAGTGCCCCGCAAAAGGTGGCGTACAGCAGTGATGCCGTGACGTCCAGGGGAATTCCTCGAGTGGATTCACAGATTGTGAGATTCTGCAAGTGAGGTGTCCTGGCCAGGGCTCCAGGAGAGCATGAGAAATTCTGAGAGTGAGGCATCCCAGCCAGGGCTCCAGGAGAGCATGGACATGTTGTGCACGAGGCGTCCCAGCCAGGGCTCCAGGAGAGCATGGACATGTTGCTGGTGAGGCATCCCAGCCAGGGCTCCAGGTGAGCAAGGACATGTTGTGAACGAGGCGTCCCAGCCAGGGATCCAGGTGAGCATTGGAAATTCTGCAAATGAGGTGTGCCAGCCAGGGCTCCAGGAGAGCATGGACATGTTGTGCGCGAGGCGTACCAGCCAGGGCTCCAGGAGAGCATGGACATGTTGCTGGTGAGGCATCCCTGCCAGGGCTCCAGTAGAGCATGGGAGATTCTGCGAGCGAGGTGTCCCAGTCAGGGCTCCAGGAGAGAATGGACATGTTGTGAGCAAGGTGTCCCACCCACGGCTCCATGAGCACATGGATATGTTGTGAGCAAGGCATCCCAGCTAGGGCTCCAGGAGAGCATGGGAGATTCTGTGGGTGAGCTGTCCCAGTCAGGGCTCCAGGAGAGAATGGACATGTTGCGAGCGAGGTGTCCCATCCGCGGCTCCATGAGCACATGGATATGTTGTGAGCAAGGCATCCCTGCCAGGGCTCCAGGAGAGCATGGACATGTTGGACTGAGGCATCCCAGCCAGGGCTCCAGGTGAGCATGGGAGATTCTGCGAGTGAGGCATCCCAGCCAGGGCTCCAGGAGAGCATGGGAGATTCTGCGAGTGAGGTGTCCCTGCCAGGGCTCTACGGGAGCATGGACATGTTGTGAGCGAGGCATCCCAGCCAGGGCTCCAGGAGAGTATAGGAGATTCTGCGAGTGAGGCGTCCCAGCCAGGGTGTTCAAGGAGAGCATGGACATGTTTTGAGCTAGGTGTCCCAGCCAGGGCTCCAGGAGAGCATGGGAGATTCTGTGAGCGAGGCATCCCAGCCTGGGCTCCCAGAGAGCATGGACATGTTGTGTGTGAGGCATCCCAGCCAGTGCTCCAGGAGAGTATGGACATGTTGCTGGTGAGGCATCCCTGCCAGGGCTCCAGTAGAGCATGGGAGATTATCTGAGCAAGGTGTCCCAGTCAGGGCTCCAGGAGAGCATGGACATGTTGCGAGTGAGGTGTCCCATCCACGGCTCCATGAGCGCATGGATATGTTGTGAGCGAGGCATCCCAGCCTGGGCTCCAGGAGAGCATGGGAGCTTCTGTGGGTGAGGTGTCCCTGCCAGGGCTCCAGGAGATCATGGACATGTTGTGAGTGGGGCATCCCAGCCAGGGCTCCAGGAGAGCATGGACATGTTGTGAACGTGGCATCCCAGCAAGGGCTCCAGGAGAGCATGGGAAATTCTGTGAATGAGGTTTGCCAGCCAGGGCTCCAGGAGAGCATGGGAGATTCTGTGAAAGAGGTGTCCCAGCTAGGGCTCCAGGAGAGCATGGGAGATTCTGCGATTGAGGCATCCCAGCCAGGGTTCCAGGAGAGCATTGGAGATTCTGTGAGTGAGGTGTCCCAGCCAGGGCTCCAGGAGAGCATGGACATGTTGTGCGTGAGGCGTCCCAGCCAGGGCTCCAGGAAGGCATGGACATGCTGTGAGTGAGGCGTACCAGCCAGGGCTCCGGGAGAGCATGGGAGATTTTGCGAGTGAGGCATCCCATCCATGGCTCCAGGAGAGCATGGACATGTCATGAGTGAGACATCCCAGCCAGGGCTCCAGGAGAGCATGGACATGTTGTGAACGTGGCATCCCAGCCAGGGCTCCAGGAGAGCATGGGAAATTCTGCGAATGAGGTGTACCAGCCAGGGCTCTAGGAGAGCATGGGAGATTCTGTGAGCGAGGCATCCCAGCCAGGGCTCCAGGAGTGCATGGGAGATTCTGTGGATGAGGCGTACCTGCCAGGGCACCAGGAGAGCATGGACATGTCATGAGTGAGGCATCCCAGCCTGGGCTCCAGGAGAGCATGGGAGATTCTGTAAACGAGGTGTCCCAGCTAGGGATCCAGGAGAGCATGGGAGATTCGGCAAATGAGGTGTCCCAGCTAGGGCTCCAGGAGAGCATGGGAGATTCTGTGATTGAGGCATCCCAGCAAGGGCTCCAGGAGAGCATGGACATGTTGTGAGTGAGGCGTCCCTGCCAGGGCTCCAGGAGAGCCAGGACATGTTGTGAGTAAGGCATCGCATCCAGGGCTCCAGGAGAGCATGGGAAATTCTGCGTTTGAGGCGTCCCAGCCAGGGCTCCAGGAGAGCATGGACATGTTGTGAGCTAGGTGTCCCAGCCAGGGCTCCAGGAGACCATGGGAGATTCTGTGAGTGAGGCATCCCAGCCATGGCTCCAGGAGAGGATGGACATGTTGTGCGCGAGGCGTCCCAGCCAGGGCTCCAGGAGAGCATGGACATGTTGCTTGTGAGGCATTCCTGCCAGGGCTCCAGTAGAGCATGGGATATTCTGCAAGCGAGGTGTCCCAGTCAGGGCTCCAGGAGAGCATGGACATGTCATGAATGAGGCATCCCAGCTATGGCTCCAGGAGAGCATGGACATATGGTGAATGTGGCATACCAGCCAGGGCTCCAGGAGAGTATGGGAAATTCTGTGAATGAGGTGTGCCAGCCAGGGCTCCAGGAGAGCATGGAAATGTTGTGAGCAAGGCGTCCCTGCCTGGGCTCCAGGAGAGCATGGGAGATTCTATGAGAGAGGTGTCCCATCCAGGGCTCCAGGAGAGCATGGACATGTTGTGAGCGAGGCATCCCAGCCAGGGCTCCAGGAGAGCATGGACATGTTGTGAGCAAGGTGTCCCAGCCAGGGCTCCAGGAGAGCATGGGAAATTCTGCAAATGAGACATGCCAGCCAGCGTTCCAGGAGATTCGGTGAGCGAGACATCCCTTCCCTGCGGCACACTGCCACCCAGTGGCAGACAGGGGGAACTGCAACCTCTGGAAGTCCGGATGAGGTTTTGAAAAAGGGCCTGATGCCTGGACCCAGTTCCAGGAGGCCGGGTAAAATCTGGCAGTGCCCCGCAAAAGGTGGCGTACAGCAGTGATGCCGTGACGTCCAGGGGAATTCCTCGAGTGGATTCACAGATGGTGAGATTCTGCAAGTGAGGTGTCCTGGCCAGGGCTCCAGGAGAGCATGAGAAATTCTGAGAGTGAGGCATCCCAGCCAGGGCTCCAGGAGAGCATGGACATGTTGTGCACGAGGCGTCCCAGCCAGGGCTCCAGGAGAGCATGGACATGTTGGACTGAGGCATCCCAGCCAGGGCTCCAGGTGAGCATGGGAGATTCTGCGAGTGAGGCATCCCAGCCAGGGCTCCAGGAGAGCATGGGAGATTCTGCAAGTGAGGTGTCCCTGCCAGGGCTCTACGGGAGCATGGACATGTTATGAGCGAGGCATCCCAGCCAGGGCTCCAGGAGAGTATAGGAGATTCTGCGAGTGAGGCGTCCCAGCCAGGGTGTTCAAGGAGAGCATGGACATGTTTTGAGCTAGGTGTCCCAGCCAGGGCTCCAGGAGAACATGGGAGATTCTGTGAGCGAGGCATCCCAGCCTGGGCTCCCAGAGAGCATGGACATGTTGTGTGTGAGGCATCCCAGCCAGTGCTCCAGGAGAGTATGGACATGTTGCTGGTGAGGCATCCCTGCCAGGGCTCCAGTAGAGCATGGGAGATTATCTGAGCAAGGTGTCCCAGTCAGGGCTCCAGGAGAGCATGGACATGTTGCGAGTGAGGTGTCCCATCCACGGCTCCATGAGCGCATGGATATGTTGTGAGCGAGGCATCCCAGCCTGGGCTCCAGGAGAGCATGGGAGCTTCTGTGGGTGAGGTGTCCCTGCCAGGGCTCCAGGAGATCATGGACATGTTGTGAGTGGGGCATCCCAGCCAGGGCTCCAGGAGAGCATGGACATGTTGTGAACGTGGCATCCCAGCAAGGGCTCCAGGAGAGCATGGGAAATTCTGTGAATGAGGTTTGCCAGCCAGGGCTCCAGGAGAGCATGGGAAATTCTGTGAATGAGGTTTGCCAGCCAGGGCTCCAGGAGAGCATGGGAGATTCTGTGAAAGAGGTGTCCCAGCTAGGGCTCCAGGAGAGCATGGGAGATTCTGCGATTGAGGCATCCCAGCCAGGGTTCCAGGAGAGCATTGGAGATTCTGTGAGTGAGGTGTCCCAGCCAGGGCTCCAGGAGAGCATGGACATGTTGTGCGTGAGGCGTCCCAGCCAGGGCTCCAGGAAGGCATGGACATGCTGTGAGTGAGGCGTACCAGCCAGGGCTCCGGGAGAGCATGGGAGATTTTGCGAGTGAGGCATCCCATCCATGGCTCCAGGAGAGCATGGACATGTCATGAGTGAGACATCCCAGCCAGGGCTCCAGGAGAGCATGGACATGTTGTGAACGTGGCATCCCAGCCAGGGCTCCAGGAGAGCATGGGAAATTCTGCGAATGAGGTGTACCAGCCAGGGCTCCAGGAGAGCATGGGAGATTCTGTGAATGATGTGTCCCAGCTAGGGCTCCAGGAGAGCATGCGAGATTCTGTGATTGAGGCATCCCAGCCGGGGCTCAACGAGAGCATTGGAGATTCTGCGAGTGAGGCGTCCCAAGCCGGTGCTCCAGGAGAGCATGAAAATGTTGTGAGTGAGGCATCTCTGCCAGGGCTCCAGGAGAGCATGGACATGTTGTGAGCGAGGTGTCCCAGCCAGGGCTCCAGGAGAGCATGGGAGATTCTGTGAGTGAGGCATCCCAGCCTGGGCTCCAGGAGAGCATGGACATGTTGTGTGTGAGGCATCCCAGCCAGGGCTCCAGGAGAGCATGGACATGTTGCTGGTGAGGCATCCCTGCAAGGGCTCCAGTAGAGCAAGGGAGATTCTGCGAGCGAGGTGTCCCAGTCAGGGCTCCAGGAGAGCATGGACATATCATGAGTGAGACATCCCAGCCAGGGCTCCAGGAGAGCATGGGAGATTCTGTGGGTGAGGTGTCCCTGCCAGGGCTCCAGGAGAGCATGGACATGTCGTGAGTGAGGCATCCCAGCCAGGGCTCCAGGTGAGCAAGGACATGTTGTGAACGAGGCATCCCAGCCAGGGCTCCAGGAGGGCATGGGAAATTCTGTGAATGAGGCGTGCCAGCCAGGGCTCCAGGAGAGCATGGGACATTCTGCAAATGAGGTGTGCCAGCCAGTGCTCCAGAAGAGCATGGGAGATTCTGTGAGCAATGCATCCCTTCCAGGGCTCCACGAGAGCATGGACCTGTTGTGAGCGAGGCATCCCAGCCAGGGCTCCAGGAGAGCATGGACATGTTGTGAGCTAGGCGTCCCAGCCAGGGCTCCAGGAGAGCATAGGAGATTCTGCGAATGAGGTGTGCCAGCCAGAGCTCCCGGAGAGCATGGGAGATTCTCTGAACGAGGTGTCCCAGCTAGGGCTGCAGGAGAGCATGGGAGATTCTGTGGGTGAGGCGTCCCTGCCAGGGCTCCAGGAGAGCATGGACATGTCGTGAGTGAGGCATCCCAGCCAGGGCTCCAGGAGAGCACGGACATGTTGTGAACGAGGCATCCCAGCGAGGGCTCCAGTAGAGTATGGGAGATTCTGCGAGCGAGGTGTCCAAGACAGGGCTCCAGGAGAGCATGGACATGTTGCAAGCGAGGTGTCCCATCCAGGGCTCCATGAGCGCATGGATATGTTGTGAGCGAGGCATCCCAGCCAGGGCTTCAGGAGAGCATGGGAGATTCAGCGATTGAGGCATCCCAGCCGGGGCTCCAGGAGAGCAAGGACATGTTGAAAGCGAGGTGTCCCATCCACGGCTCCATGAGCGCATGGATATGTTGTGTGCGAGGCATCCCAGCCAGGGCTCCAGTAGAGCATGGGAGATTCTGTGGGTGAGGCGTCCCTGCCAGGGCTCCAGGAGAGCATGGACATGTCGTGAGTGAGGCGTCCCTGCCAGGGCTCCAGGAGAGCATGGACATGTCGTGAGTGAGGCGTCCCTGCCAGGGCTCCAGGAGACCATGAACATGTCGTGAGTGAGGTATCCCAGCCAGGGCTGCAGGAGAGCATGGACATGTTGTGAACGAGGCATCAAAGCCAGGGCTCCAGGAGAGCATGGGAAATTTGGCGAATGAGGTGTGCCAGCCAGGGCTCCAGGAGAGCATGGGAGATTCTGCAAACGAGGTGTCCCAGGTAGGGCTCCAGGAGAGCATGGGAGATTCTGCGATTGAGGCATCCCAGCCGGGGCTCCAGGAGAGCATGGACATGTTGTGAGTGAGGCGTCCTGCCAGGGCTCCACGAGAGCATGGACATGTTGTGAGTGAGGCATCCCATCCAGAGCTCCAGGAGAGCATTGGAGATTCTGCGAGCGAGGCATCCCAGCCTGGGCTCTAGGAGAGCATGGGAGATTCTGTGAGCGAGGCATCCCAGCCAGGGCTCCAGGAGTGCATGGGAGATTCTGTGGATGAGGCGTACCTGCCAGGGATCCAGGAGAGCATGGACATGTCGTGAGTGAGGCATCCCAGCCTGGGCTCCAGGAGAGCATGGGAGATTCTGTAAACGAGGTGTCCCAGCTAGGGATCCAGGAGAGCATGGGAGATTCGGCAAATGAGGTGTCCCAGCTAGGGCTCCAGGAGAGCATGGGAGATTCTGCGATTGAGGCATCCCAGCCAGGGCTCCAGGAGAGCATGGACATGTTGTGAGTGAGGCGTCCCTGCCAGGGCTCCAGGAGAGCCAGGACATGTTGTGAGTAAGGCATCGCATCCAGGGCTCCAGGAGAGCATGGGAGATTCTGTGAGCGAGGTGTCCCTGCCAGGGCTCTACGGGAGCATGGACATGTTGTGAGCGAGGTATCCCTGCCACGGCTCCAGGAGAGAATTGGAGATTCTGTGAGTGAGGTGTCCCAGCCAGGGCTCCAGGAGAGCATGGACATGTTGTGCACGAGGCGTCCCAGCCAGGGATCCAGGAGGGCATGGACATGTTGTGAGTGAGGCGTACCAGCCAGGGCTCCGGGAGAGCATGGGAGATTCTGCAAGTGAGGCATCCCAGCCAGGGCTCCAGGAGAGCATGGACATGTCGTGAGTGAGACATCCCAGCCAGGGCTCCAGGAGAGCATGGACATGTTGTGAACATGGCATCCCAGCCAGGGCTCCAGTAGAGCATGGGAAATTCTGCGAGTGAGGCGTCCCAGCCAGGGCTCCAGGAGAGCATGGACATGTTGTGAGCTAGGTGTCCCAGCCAGGGCTCCAGGAGAGCATGGACATGTTGCTGGTGAGGCATCCCTGCCAGGGCTCCAGTAGAGCATGGGATATTCTGCGAGCGAGGTGTCCCAGTCAGGGCTCCAGGAGAGCATGGACATGTCATGAATGAGGCATCCCAGCTAGGGCTCCAGGAGAGCATGGACATGTTGTGAATGTGGCATACCAGCCAGGGCACCAGGAGAGTATGGGAAATTCTGTGAATGAGGTGTGCCAGCCAGGGCTCCAGGAGAGCATGGAAATGTTGTGAGCAAGGCGTCCCTGCCAGGGCTCCAGGAGAGCATGGGAGATTCTATGAGAGAGGTGTCCCATCCAGGGCTCCAGGAGAGCATGGACATGATGTGAGCGAGGCATCCCAGCCAGGGCTCCAGGAGAGCATGGACATGTTGTGAGCAAGGTGTCCCAGCCAGGGCTCCAGGAGAGCTTGGGAAATTCTGCAAATGAGACATGCCAGCCAGGGTTCCAGGAGATTCGGTGAGCGAGACATCCCTTCCCTGCGGCACACTGCCACCCAGTAGCAGACAGGGGGAACTGCAACCTCTGGAAGTCCCGATGAGGTTTTGAAAAAGGGCCTGATGCCTGGACCCAGTTCCAGGAGGCCGGGTAAAATCTGGCAGTGCCCCGCAAAAGGTGGCGTACAGCAGTGATGCCGTGACGTCCAGGAGAATTCCTCGAGTGGATTCACAGATGGTGAGATTCTGCAAGTGAGGTGTCCTGGCCAGGGCTCCAGGAGAGCATGAGAAATTCTGAGAGCGAGGCATCCCAGCCAGGGCTCCAGGAGAGCATGGACATGTTGTGCACGAGGCGTCCCAGCCAGGGCTCCAGGAGAGCATGGACATGTTGCTGGTGAGGCATCCTAGCCAGGGCTCCAGGTGAGCAAGGACATGTTGTGAATGAGGCGTCCCAGCCAGGGCTCCAGGTGAGCATTGGAAATTCTGCGAATGAGGCGTGCCAGCCAGGGCTCCAGGAGAGCATGGACATGTTGTGCGCGAGGCGTACCAGCCAGGGCTCCAGGAGAGCATGGACATGTTGCTGGTGAGGCATCCCTGCCAGGGCTCCAGTAGAGCATGGGAGATTCTGCGAGCGAGGTGTCCCAGTCAGGGCTCCAGGAGAGAATGGACATGTTGCGAGCGAGGTGTCCCATCCGCGGCTCCATGAGCACATGGATATGTTGTGAGCAAGGCATCCCAGCTAGGGCTCCAGGAGAGCATGGGAGATTCTGTGGGTGAGGTGTCCCAGTCAGGGCTCCAGGAGAGAATGGACATGTTGCGAGCGAGGTGTCCCATCCGCGGCTCCATGAGCACATGGATATGTTGTGAACAAGGCATCCCAGCTAGGGCTCCAGGAGAGCATGGGAGATTCTGCGAGCGAGGCATCCTGGACAAGGCTCCAGGTGAGCATGGACATGTTGCTGGTGAGGCATTCCTGCCAGGGCTCCAGTAGAGCATTGGAGATTCTGCGAGCGAGGCATCCCGGACAATGCTCCAGGAGAGCATGGACATGTTGTGAGCGAGGCATCCCAGCCAAGGCTCCAGGAGAGCATGGGAGATTCTGTGGGTGAGGCATCCCTGTCAGGGCTCCAGGAGAGCATGGACATGTCGTGAGTGAGACATCCCAGCCAGGGCTCCAGGAGAGCATGGACATGTTGTGAACGTGGCATCCCAGCCAGGGCTCCAGGAGAGCATGGGAAATTCTGCGAATGAGTTGTACCAGCCTGGGCTCCAGGAGAGTATGGGAGATTCTGTGAACGATGTGTCCCAGCTAGGGCTCCAGGAGAGCATGGGAGATTCTGTGATTGAGGCATCCCAGCCGGGGATCCAGGAGAGCATTTGGATTTCTGCGAGTGAGGCATCCCAGCCAGGGCTCCAGGAGAGCATGGAAATGTTGTGAGCGAGGCATCTCTGCCAGGGCTCCAGGAGAGCATGGACATGTTGTGAGCAAGGTGTCCCAGCCAGGGCTCCAGGAGAGCATGGACATGTTGTGAGCAATGCATCCCAGCCAGGGCTCCAGGAGAGCATGGGAAATTCTGTGAATGAAGTGTGCCAGCCAGTGCTCCAGGAGAGCATGGCAGATTCTGCAAATGAGGTGTCCCAGCCAGGGCTCCAGGAGAGCATGGGAGATCCTGCGATTGAGGCATCCCAGTTAGGGCTCCAGGAGATTCTGTGAGCGAGGCGTCCCTTCGCTGCGGCACACTGCCACCCGGAGGCAGACAGGGGGGACTGCAACCTCTGGAAGTCCCGATGAGGTTTTGAAAAAGGGCCTGATGCCTGGACCCAGTTCCAAGAGGACGGGTAAAATCTGGCAGTGCCCCGCAAAAGGTGGCATGCAGCAGTGATGCCGTGAAGTCCAGGGGAATTCCTCGAGTGGATTCACAGATGGTGAGATTCTGCGAGTGAGGTGTCCTGGCCTGGGCTCCAGGAGAGCATGGGAGATTCTGTGAGTGAGGTGTCCCTGCTAGGGCTCGAGGAGAGCATGGGAGATTCTCTGAGCGAGGCTTCCCAGCCAGGGTTCCAGGAGAGCATGGACATGTTGCGAGCGAGGTGTCCCAGCCAGGGCTCCAGGAGTGCATGGGAGATTCTGTGAGAGAGGTGTCCCATCCAGGGCTCCAGGAGAGCATGGACATGTTGTGAGCGAGGCATCCCAGCCAGGGCTCCAGGAGAGCATGGGAAATTCTGCAAATGAGTCATGCCAGCCAGGGCTCCAGGAGAGCATTGGGGATTCTGCGAATGAGGCATCCCAGCTAGGGTTCCAGGAGAGCATGGGAGATTCTGTGAGTGAGGTGTCCCTGCTAGGGCTCGAGGAGAGCATGGGAGATTCTCTGAGCGAGGCTTCCCAGCCAGGGTTCCAGGAGAGCATGGACATGTTGCGAGCGAGGTGTCCCAGCCAGGGCTCCAGGAGTGCATGGGAGATTCTGTGAGAGAGGTGTCCCATCCAGGGCTCCAGGAGAGCATGGACATGTTGTGAGCGAGGCATCCCAGCCAGGGCTCCAGGAGAGCATGGGAAATTCTGCAAATGAGTCATGCCAGCCAGGGCTCCAGGAGAGCATTGGGGATTCTGCGAATGAGGCATCCCAGCTAGGGTTCCAGGAGAGCATGGGAGATTCTGTGATTGAGGCATCCCAGCCAGTGCTCCAGGGGATTCGGTGAGCGAGACATCCCTTCCCTGCAGCACACTGCCACCCAGTGGCAGACAAGGGGGAACTGCAACCTCTGGAATCCCGTTGAGGTTTTGAAAAAGGGCCTGATGCCTGGACCCAGTTCCAGGAGGCCGGGTAAAATCCGGCAGTGCCCCGCAAAAGGTGGCGTGCAGCAGTGATGCCGTGATGTCCGGGGGAATTCCTCGAGTGGATTCACAGATGGTGAGATTCTGCGAGTGAGGAGTCCTGGCCTGGGCTCCAGGAGAGCATGAGAAATTCTTAGAGCGAGGCATCCCAGCCAGGGCTCCAGGAGAGCATGGACATGTTGTGCGCGAGGCGTCCTAGCCAGGGCTCCTGGACAGCAATGGACATGTTGTGAGTGAGGCGTACCAGCCAGGGCTCCAGGAGAGCATGGGAGATTCTGCGAGTGAGGCATCCCAGCCAGGGCTCCAGGAGAGCATTGGAGATTCTGTGAGCAATGCATCCCTTGCAGGGCTCCGGGAGACCATGGGCGATTTTGAGAGTGATTTGTCCCTGCCAGGGCTCCATGAGAGCTTGGGAGATTCTGCGAGTGAGGCATCCCGGACAAGGCTCCAGGAGAGCATGTACATGTTGTGCGCGAGGCATCCCAGCCAGGGCTCCAGGAGAGCATGGACATGTTGCTGGTGAGGCATCCCTGCCAGGGCTCCAGTAGAGCAAGGGAGATTCTGCGAGCGAGGTGTCCCAGTCAGGGCTCCAGGAGAGCATGGGAGATTCTGTGGGTGAGGCGTCCCTGCCAGGGTTCCAGGAGAGCATGGACATGTCGTGAGTGAGGCATCCCAGCCAGGGCTCCAGGTGAGCAAGGACATGTTGTGAACGAGGCATCCCAGCCAGGGCTCCAGGAGAGCAGGGGAAATTCTGCGAATGAGGTGTGCCAGCCAGGGCTCCAGGAGAGCATGGGAGATTCTGCAAACGAGGTGTCCCAGCTAGGGCTCCAGGAGAGCATGGGAGATTCTGTGATTGAGGCTTCCCAGCCGGGGCTCCAGGAGAACATGGACATGTTGTGAGTGAGGCGTCTCTGCCAGGGCTCCAGGAGAGCATGGACATGTTGTGAGTGAGGCATCCCATCCAGGGCTCCAGGAGAGCATGGGAGATTCTGCGAGCGAGGTGTCCCTGCCAGGGCTCCAGGAGAGCATGGACATGTTGTGAGCTAGATTTCCCAGCCAGGGCTCCAGGAGAGCATGGGAGATTTTGTGATTGAGGCTTCCCAGCCGGGGCTCCAGGAGAGCATGGACATGTTGTGAGTGAGGCGTCTCTGCCAGGGCTCCAGGAGAGCATGGACATGTTGTGAGTGAGGCATCCCATCCAGGGCTCCAGGAGAGCATGGGAGATTCTGCGAGCGAGGTGTCCCTGCCAGGGCTCCAGGAGAGCATGGACATGTTGTGAGCTAGATGTCCCAGCCAGGGCTCCAGGAGAGCATGGGAGATTCTGTGAGCGAGGCATCCCAACCATTGCTCCAGGAGAGCATGGACATGCTGTGCGCGAGGCGTCCCAGCCAGGGCTCCAGGAGAGCATGGACATGTTGCAAGCGAGGTGTCCCATCAATGGCTCCATGAGTGCATGGATATGTTGTGAGCGAGGCATCCGAGCCAGGGCTCCAGTAGAGCATGGCAAATTCTGCGAATGAGGTGTGCCAGCCAGGGCTCCAGGAGAGCATGGACATGTCATGAGTGAGGCATCCCAGCTAGGGCTCCAGGAGAGCATGGACATGTTGTGAACGTGGGATCCCACCCAGGGCTCCAGGAGAGCATGGAAAATTCTGCGAATGAGGTGTGCCAGCCAGGGCTCCAGGAGAGCATGGGAGATTCTGCGATTGAGGCATCCCAGCCGGGGCTTCAGGAGAGCATGGACATGTTGTGAGTGAGGCGTCCTTGCCAGGGCTCCAAGAGAGCATGGGAGATTCTGTGAGTGAGGCGTCCCAGCCAGGGCTCCAGGAGAGCATGGAAATGTTGTGAGCGAGGCATCCCTGCCAGGGCTCCAGGAGAGCATGGACATGTTGTGAACGAGGTGTCCCAGCCAGGGCTCCAGGAGAGCATGGACATGTTGTGAGCGACGCATCACAGCCAGGGCTCCAGGAGAGCATGGGAAATTCTGTGAATGAGGTGTGCCAGCCAGTGCTCCAGGAGAGCATGGCTGATTCTGCGAATGAGGTGTCCCAGCCAGGGCTCCAGGAGAGCATGGGAGATTCTGCGAACGAGGTGTACCAGCTAGGGCTCCAGGAGAGCATGGACATGTTGTGAGTGAGGCGTCTCTGCCAGGGCTCCAGGAGAGCATGGACATGTTGTGAGTGAGGCATCCCATCCAGGGCTCCAGGAGAGCATGGGAGATTCTGCGAGCGAGGTGTCCCTGCCAGGGCTCCAGGAGAGCATGGACATGTTGTGAGCTAGATGTCCCAGCCAGGGCTCCAGGAGAGCATGGGAGATTCTGTGAGCGAGGCATCCCAACCATTGCTCCAGGAGAGCATGGACATGCTGTGCGCGAGGCGTCCCAGCCAGGGCTCCAGGAGAGCATGGACATGTTGCAAGCGAGGTGTCCCATCAATGGCTCCATGAGTGCATGGATATGTTGTGAGCGAGGCATCCGAGCCAGGGCTCCAGTAGAGCATGGCAAATTCTGCGAATGAGGTGTGCCAGCCAGGGCTCCAGGAGAGCATGGACATGTCATGAGTGAGGCATCCCAGCTAGGGCTCCAGGAGAGCATGGACATGTTGTGAACGTGGGATCCCACCCAGGGCTCCAGGAGAGCATGGAAAATTCTGCGAATGAGGTGTGCCAGCCAGGGCTCCAGGAGAGCATGGGAGATTCTGCGATTGAGGCATCCCAGCCGGGGCTTCAGGAGAGCATGGACATGTTGTGAGTGAGGCATCCTTGCCAGGGCTCCAAGAGAGCATGGGAGATTCTGTGAGTGAGGCGTCCCAGCCAGGGCTCCAGGAGAGCATGGAAATGTTGTGAGCGAGGCATCCCTGCCAGGGCTCCAGGAGAGCATGGACATGTTGTGAACGAGGTGTCCCAGCCAGGGCTCCAGGAGAGCATGGACATGTTGTGAGCGACGCATCACAGCCAGGGCTCCAGGAGAGCATGGGAAATTCTGTGAATGAGGTGTGCCAGCCAGTGCTCCAGGAGAGCATGGCTGATTCTGCGAATGAGGTGTCCCAGCCAGGGCTCCAGGAGAGCATGGGAGATCCTGCGATGGAGGCATCCCAGGCAGGGCTCCAGGAGATTTGGTGAGCGAGGCGTCCCTTCGCTGCGGCACACTGCCACCCGGAGGCAGACAGGGGGGACTGCAACCTCTGGAAGTCCCGATGAGGTTTTGAAAAAAGGGCCTGATGCCTGGACCCAGTTCCACGAGGCTGGGTAAAATCCGGCAGTGCCCCGCAAAAGGTGGCGTGCAGCAGTGATGCCATGACGTCCGGGGGAATTCCTCGAGTGGATTCACAGATGGTGAGATTCTGCGAATGAGGTGTCCTGGCCTGGGCTACAGGAGAGCATGGGAGTGTCTCTGACCGAGGCATCCCAGCCAGGGCTCCAGGAGAGCATGGACATGTTTTGAGCGAGGTGTCCCAGCCAGAGCTCCAGGAGTGCATGGGAGATTCTGTGAGAGAGGTGTCCCATCCTGGGCTCCAGGAGAGCATGGACATGTTGTGAGCGAGGCATCCCAGCCAGGTCTCCAGGAGAGCATGGACATGTTG
Source organism: Taudactylus pleione (assembly GCA_031769625.1). Classification (NCBI taxonomy): domain Eukaryota; kingdom Metazoa; phylum Chordata; class Amphibia; order Anura; family Myobatrachidae; genus Taudactylus; species Taudactylus pleione. The sequence continues at coordinate 3,182,878 of JAUIMM010000895.1, read as the reverse complement.
TGAGTGAGGCATACCAGCCAGGGCTCCAGGAGAGCATTGGAGATTCTGCGAGAGAGGCATCCCAGCCAGGGCTCCAGGAGAGCATGGGAGATTCTGTGAGCAATGCATCCCTTCCAGGGCTCTGGGAGATCATGGGCGATTTTGAGAGTGAGGCATCCCTGCCAGGGCTCCATGAGAGCTTGGGAGATTCTGCGAGCGAGGCATCCTGGACAAGACTCCAGGAGAGCATGGATATGTTGTGAGCGAGGCTTCACAGCCAGGGCTCCAGGAGAGCATGGGAGATTCTGTGGGTGAGGCGCCCCTGCCAGGGCTCCAGGAGAGCATGGAGATGTCATGAGTGAGGCATCTCTTCCAGGGCTCCGGGAGATCATGGGCGATTTTGAGAGTGAGGCGTCCCTGCCAGGGCTCCATGAGAGCTTGGGAGATTCTGCGAGCGAGGCATCCCGGACAAGGCTCCAGGAGAGCATGGGAGATTCTGTAGTGAGGTGTCCCAGTCAGGGCTCCTGGAGAACATGGACATGTTGCGAGCGAGGTGTCCCATCCACGGCTCCATAAGCGCATGGATATGTTGTGAGCGAGGCATCCCAGCCAGGGCTCCAGGAGAGCATGGGAGATTCTGCGAGTGAGGCATCCCAGCCAGGGCTCCAGGAGAGCATGGACATGTTGTGAGCTAGGTGTCTCAGCCAGGGCTCCAGGAGAGCATGGGAGATTCTGTGAATGAGGTGTGCCAGCCAGAGCTCCAGGAGCGCATGGGAGTTTCTCTGAATGAGGTGTCCCAGCTAGGGCTCCAGGAGAGCATGGGAGATTCTGCAATTGAGGTGTCCCAGCCTAGGGCTCCAGGAGAGCATGGGAGATTCAGCGATTGAGGCATCCCAGCCGGTGCTCCGGGAGAGCATGGACATGTTGTGAGTGAGGCATCCCATCCAGGGCTCCAGGAGAGCATGGGAGATTCTGTGAGCTATGCATCCCTGCCAGGGCTCCACGCGAGCATGGACATGTTGTGAGCGAGGCATCCAAGCCAGGGCTCCAGGAGAGCATAGGAGATTCTGTGAGTGAGGTGTCCCAGCCAGGGCTCCAGGAGAGCATGGACATGTTGTGAGCTAGGAGTCCCAGCCAGGGCTCCAGGTGAGCATGGGAAATTCTGCGAATGAGGCATGCCAGCAAGGGCTCCAGGAAAGCATGGACATGTTGTGCGCGAGGCTTACCAGCCAGGGCTCCAGGAGAGCATGGACATGTTGCTGGTGAGGCATCCCTGCCAGGGCTCCAGTAGAGCATGGGAGATTCTGCGAGTGAGGTGTCCCAGTCAGGGCTCCAGGAGAGCATGGACATGTTGCGAGCGAGGTGTCCCATCCGCGGCTCCAGGTGAGCAAGGACATGTTGTGAACGAGGCATCCCAGCCAGGGCTCCAAGAGAGCATGGGAAATTCTGTGAATGAGGCATGCCAGCCAGGGCTCCAGGAGAGCATGGACATGTTGTGTGCGAGGCGTACCAGCCAGGGCTCCAGGAGAGCATGGACATGTTGCTGGTGAGGCATCCCTGCCAGGGCTCCAGGAGAGCATGGGAGATTCTGTGGGTGAGGTGTCCCTGCCAGGGCTCCAGGAGAGCATGTACATGTCGGACTGAGGCATCCCAGCCAGGGCTCCAGGTGAGCATGGGAGATTCTGCGAGTGAGGCATCCCAGCCAGGGCTCCAGGAGAGCATGGGAGTTTCTGCGAGCGAGGCATCCCGGACAAGGCTCCAGGTGAGCATGGACATGTTGCTGGTGAGGCATTCCTGCCAGGGCTCCAGTAGAGCATGGGAAATTCTGCGAGCGAGGCATCCCGGACAATGCTCCAGGAGAGCATGGACATGTTGTGAGCGAGGCATCCCAGCCAAGGCTCCAGGAGAGCATGGGAGATTCTGTGGGTGAGGCATCCCTGCCAGGGCTCCAGAAGAGCATGGACATGTCGTGAGTGAGACATCCCAGCCAGGGCTCCAGGAGAGCATGGGAGATTCTGTGAGCATTGCATCCCTTCCAGGGCTCCAGGAGATCAAAGGCGATTTTGAGAGTGAGTGTCCCTGACAGGGCTCCATGAGAGCTTGGGAGATTCTGCAAGCGAGGCATCCTGGACAAGGCTCCAGGTGAGCATGGACATGTTGCTGGTGAGGCATTCCTGCCAGGGCTCCAGTAGAGCATGGGAGATTCTGCGAGCGAGGCATCCCGGACAATGCTCCAGGAGAGCATGGACATGTTGTGAGCGAGGCATCCCAGCCAAGGCTCCAGGAGAGCATGGGAGATTCTGTGGGTGAGGCATCCCTGCCAGGGCTCCAGGAGAGCATGGACATGTCGTGAGTGAGACATCCCAGCCAGGGCTCCAGGAGAGCATGGACATGTTGTGAACGTGGCATCCCAGCCAGGGCTCCAGGAGAGCATGGGAAATTCTGCGAATGAGGTGTACCAGCCTGGGCTCCAGGAGAGTATGGGAGATTCTGTGAACGATGTGTCCCAGCTAGGGCTCCAGGAGAGCATGGGAGATTCTGTGATTGAGGCATCCCAGCCGGGGATCCAGGAGAGCAATAGAGATTCTGCGAGTGAGGCATCCCAGCCAGGGCTCCAGGAGAGCATGGAAATGTTGTGAGCGAGGCTTCTCTGCCAGGGCTCCAGGAGAGCATGGACATGTTGTGAGCAAGGTGTCCCAGCCAGGGCTCCAGGAGAGCATGGACATGTTGTGAGCAATGCATCCCAGCCAGGGCTCCAGGAGAGCATGGGAAATTCTGTGAATGAGAAGTGCCAGCCAGTGCTCCAGGAGAGCATGGCAGATTCTGCAAATGAGGTGTCCCAGCCAGGGCTCCAGGAGAGCATGGGAGATCCTGCGATTGAGTCATCCCAGCCAGGGCTCCAGGAGATTCTGTGAGTGAGGCGTCCCTTCGCTGCGGCACACTGCCACCCGGTGGCAGACAGGGGGACTGCAACCACTGGAAGTCCCGATGAGGTTTTGAAAAAGGGCCTGATGCCTGGACCCAGTTCCAAGAGTACGGGTAAAATCCGGCAGTGCCCCGCAAAAGGTGGCATGCAGCAGTGATGCCGTGAAGTCCGGGGGAATTCCTCGAGTGGATTCACAGATGTTGAGATTCTGCGAGTGAGGTGTCCTGGCCTGGGCTCCAGGAGAGCATGGGAGATTCTGTGAGTGAGGTGTCCCTGCTAGGGCTCGAGGAGAGCATGGGAGATTCTCTGAGCGAGGCTTCCCAGCCAGGGCTAGAGGAGAGCATGGACATGTTGCGAGCGAGGTGTCCCAGCCAGGGCTCCAGGAGTGCATGGGAGATTCTGTGAGAGAGGTGTCCCATCCAGGGCTCCAGGAGAGCATGGACATGTTGTGAGCGAGGCATCCCAGCCAGGGCTCCAGGAGAGCATGGGAAATTCTGCAAATGAGTCATGCCAGCCAGGGCTCCAGGAGAGCATTGGGGATTCTGCGAATGAGGCATCCCAGCTAGGGTTCCAGGAGAGCATGGGAGTTTCTGCGATTGAGGCATCCCAGCCAGGGCTCCAGGGGATTCGGTGAGCGAGACATCCCTTCCCTGCAGCACACTGCCACCCAGTGGCAGACAAGGGGGAGCTGCAACCTCTGGAAGTCCCGATGAGGTTTTGAAAAAGGGCCTGATGCCTGGACCCAGTTCCAGGAGGCCGGGTAAAATCCGGCAGTGCCCCGCAAAAGGTGGCGTGCAGCAGTGATGCCGTGATGTCCGGGGGAATTCCTCGAGTGGATTCACAGATGGTGAGATTCTGCGAGTGAGGTGTCCTGGCCTGGGCTCCAGGAGAGCATGAGAAATTCTGAGAGCGAGGCATCCCAGCCAGGGCTCCAGGAGAGCATGGACATGTTGTGAGTGAGGCGTACCAGCCAGGGCTCCAGGAGAGCATGGGAGATTCTGCGAGTGAGGCATCCCAGCCAGGGCTCCAGGAGAGCATGGGAGATTCTGTGAGCAATGCATCCCTTGCAGGGCTCCGGGAGACCATGGGAGATTCTGCGAGCGAGTTGTCCCAGTCAGGGCTCCAGGAGAGCATGGGAGATTCTGTGGGTGAGGCGTCCCTGCCAGGGCTCCAGGAGAGCATGGACATGTCGTGAGTGAGGCATCCCAGCCAGGGCTCCAGGTGAGCAAGGACATGTTGTGAATGAGGCATCCCAGCCAGGGCTCCAGGAGAGCATGGGAAATTCTGCGAATGAGGCGTGCCAGCCAGGGCTCCAGGAGAGCATGGGAGATTCTGTAAATGAGGTGTACCAGCTAGGGCTCCAGGAGAGCATGGGAGATTCTGCAAACGAGGTGTCCCAGCTAGGGCTCCAGGAGAGCATGGGAGATTCTGTGATTGAGGCATCCCAGCCGGGGCTCCAGGAGAGCATGGACATGTTGTGAGTGAGGCGTCTCTGCCAGGGCTCCAGGAGAGCATGGACATGTTGTGAGTGAGGCATCCCATCCAGGGCTCCAGGAGAGCATGGGAGATTCTGCGAGCGAGGTGTCCCTGCCAGGGCTCCAGGAGAGCATGGACATGTTGTGAGCTAGATGTCCCAGCCAGGGCTCCAGGAGAGCATGGGAGATTCTGTGAGCGAGGCATCCCAACCATTGCTCCAGGAGAGCATGGACATGTTGTGCGCGAGGCGTCCCAGCCAGGGCTCCAGGAGAGCATGGACATGTTGCAAGCGAGGTGTCCCATCAATGGCTCCATGAGTGCATGGATATGTTGTGAGCGAGGCATCCCAGCCAGGGCTCCAGTAGAGCATGGCAAATTCTGCGAATGAGGTGCGCCTGCCAGGGCTCCAGGAGAGCATGGACATGTCATGAGTGAGGCATCCCAGCTAGGGCTCCAGGAGAGCATGGACATGTGAACGTGGGATCCCACCCAGGGCTCCAGGAGAGCATGGAAAATTCTGCGAATGAGGTGTGCCAGCCAGGGCTCCAGGAGAGCATGGGAGATTCTGTGAACAAGGTGTCCCAGCTAGGGCTCCAGGAGAGCATGGGAGATTCTGCGATTGAGGCATCCCAGCCGGGGCTTCAGGAGAGCATGGACATGTTGTGAGTGAGGCGTCCTTGCCAGGGCTCCAGGAGAGCATGGGAGATTCTGTGAGTGAGGCGTCCCAGCCAGGGCTCCAGGAGAGCATGGAAATGTTGTGAGCGAGGCATCCCTGCCAGGGCTCCAGGAGAGCATGGACATGTTGTGAGCGACGCATCACAGCCAGGGCTCCAGGAGAGCATGGGAAATTCTGTGAATGAGGTGTGCCAGCCATTGCTCCAGGAGAGCATGGCTGATTCTGCGAATGAGGTGTCCCAGCCAGGGCTCCAGGAGAGCATGGGAGATCCTGCGATGGAGGCATCCCAGGCAGGGCTCCAGGAGATTTGGTGAGCGAGGCGTCCCTTCGCTGCGGCACACTGCCACCCGGAGGCAGACAGGGGGGACTGCAACCTCTGGAAGTCCCGATGAGGTTTTGAAAAGGGCCTGATGCCTGGACCCAGTTCCAGGAGGCCGGGTAAAATCCGGCAGTGCCCCGCAAAAGGTGGCGTGCAGCAGTGATGCCATGACGTCCGGGGGAATTCCTCGAGTGGATTCACAGATGGTGAGATTCTGCGAATGAGGTGTCCTGGCCTGGGCTCCAGGAGAGCATGGGTGATTCTCTGACTGAGGCATCCCAGCCAGGGCTCCAGGAGAGCATGGACATGTTTTGAGCGAGGTGTCCCAGCCAGAGCTCCAGGAGTGCATGGGAGATTCTGTGAGAGAGGTGTCCCATCCTGGGCTCGAGGAGAGCATGGACATGTGAGCGAGGCATCCCAGCCAGGTCTCCAGGAGAGCATGGACATGTTGTGAGTGAGGCATACCAGCCAGGGCTCCAGGAGAGCATGGGAGATTCTGCGAGAGAGGCATCCCAGCCAGGGCTCCAGGAGAGCATGGGAGATTCTGTGAACAATGCATCCCTTCCTGGGCTCTGGGAGATCATGGGCGATTTTGAGAGTGAGGCGTCCCTGCCAGGGCTCCCTGAGAGCTTGGGAGATTCTGCGAGCGAGGCATCCTGGACAAGACTCCAGGAGAGCATGGATATGTTGTGAGCGAGGCTTCACAGCCAGGGCTCCAGGAGAGCATGGGAGATTCTGTGGGTGAGGCGCCCCTGCCAGGGCTCCAGGAGAGCATGGAGATGTCATGAGTGAGGCATCCCTTCCAGGGCTCCGGGAGATCATGGGCGATTTTGAGAGTGAGGCATCCCTGCCAGGGCTCCATGAGAGCTTGGGAGATTCTGCGAGCGAGGCATCACAGACAAGGCTCCAGGAGAGCATGGTAGATTCTGTAGTGAGGTGTCCCAGTCAGGGCTCCTGGAGAACATGGACATGTTGCGAGCGAGGTGTCCCATCCACGGCTCCATAAGCGCATGGATATGTTGTGAGCGAGGCATCCCAGCCAGGGCTCCAGGAGAGCATGGGAGATTCTGCGAGTGAGGCGTCCCAGCCAAGGCTCAAGGAGAGCATGGACATGTTGTGAATGAGGCACCCCAGCCAGGGCTCCAGGAGAGCATGGGAAATTCTGCGAATGAGGTGTGCCAGCCAGGGCTCCAGGAGAGCATGGGAGATTCAGCGATTGTGGCATCCCAGCCAGTGCTCCAGGAGAGCATGGACATGTTGTGAGTGAGGCATCCCATCCAGGGCTCCAGGAGAGCATGGGAGATTCTGCGAGCTATGCGTCCCTGCCAGGGCTCCACGCGAGCATGGACATGTTGTGAGCGAGGCATCCAAGCCAGGGCTCCAGGAGAGCATAGGAGATTCTGTGAGTGAGGTGTCCCAGCCAGGGCTCCAGGAGAGCATGGACATGTTGTGAGCTAGGAGTCCCAGCCAGGGCTCCAGGTGAGCATGGGAAATTCTGCGAATGAGGCGTGCCAGCCAGGGCTCCAGGAGAGCATGGACTTGTTGTGCGCGAGGCGTACCAGCCAGGGCTCCAGGAGAGCATGGACATGTTGCTGGTGAGGCATCCCTGCCAGGGCTCCAGTAGAGCATGGGAGATTCTGCGAGTGAGGTGTCCCAGTCAGGGCTCCAGGAGAGCATGGACATGTTGCGAGCGAGGTGTCCCATCCGCGGCTCCAGGTGAGCAAGGACATGTTGTGAACGAGGCATCCCAGCCAGGGCTCCAGGAGAGCATGGGAAATTCTGCGAATGAGGCATGCCAGCCAGGGCTCCAGGAGAGCATGGACATGTTGTGCGCGAGGCGTACCAGCCAGGGCTCCAGGAGAGCATGGACATGTTGCTGGTGAGGCATCCCTGCCAGGGCTCCAGTAGAGCATGGGAGATTCTGCGAGCGAGGTGTCCCAGTCAGGGCTCCAGGAGAGCATGGACATGTTGCGAGCGAGGTGTCCCATCCACGGCTCCATGAGCGCATGGATATGTTGTGAGCAAGGCATCCCAGCTAGGGCTCCAGGAGAGCATGGGAGATTCTGTGGGTGAGGTGTCCCAGCCAGGGCTCCAGGAGAGCATGGGAGATTCTGCGAGCGAGGCATCCCGGACAAGGCTCCAGGTGAGCATGGACATGTTGCTGGTGAGGCATTCCTGCCAGGGCTCCAGTAGAGCATGGGAGATTCTGCGAGCGAGGCATCCCGGACAATGCTCCAGGAGAGCATGGACATGTTGTGAGCGAGGCATCCCTGCCAAGGCTCCAGGAGAGCATGGGAGATTCTGTGGGTGAGGCATCCCTGCCAGGGCTCCAGGAGAGCATGGACATGTCGTGAGTGAGACATCCCAGCCAGGGCTCCAGGAGAACATGGGAGATTCTGTGAGCAATGCATCCCTTCCAGGGCTCCAGGAGATCAAAGGCGATTTTGAGAGTGAGTGTCCCTGCCAGGGCTCCATGAGAGCTTGGGAGATTCTGCGAGTGAGGCATCCTGGACAAGGCTCCAGGTGAGCATGGACATGTTGCTGGTGAGGCATTCCTGCCAGGGCTCCAGTAGAGCATGGGAGATTCTGCGAGCGAGGCATCCCGGACAATGCTCCAGGAGAGCATGGACATGTTGTGAGCGAGGCATCATAGCCAAGGCTCCAGGAGAGCATGGGAGATTCTGTGGGTGAGGCATCCCTGCCAAGGCTCCTGGAGAGCATGGACATGTCGTGAGTGAGACATCCCAGCCAGGGCTCCAGGAGAGCATGGACATGTTGTGAACGTGGCATCCCAGCCAGGGCTCCAGGAGAGCATGGGAAATTCTGCGAATGAGGTGTACCAGCCTGGGCTCCAGGAGAGTATGGGATATTCTGTGAACAATGTGTCCCAGCTAGGGCTCCAGGAGAGCATGGGAGATTCTGTGATTGAGGCATCCCAGCCGGGGATCCAGGAGAGCATTAGAGATTCTGCGAGTGAGGCATCCCAGCCAGGGCTCCAGGAGAGCATGGAAATGTTGTGAGTGAGGCATCTCTGCCAGGGCTCCAGGAGAGCATGGACATGTTGTGAGCAAGGTGTCCCAGCCAGGGCTCCAGGAGAGCATGGACATGTTGTGAGCAATGCATCCCAGCCAGGGCTCCAGGAGAGCATGGGAAATTCTGTGAATGAGGTGTACCAGCCTGGGCTCCAGGAGAGTATGGGAGATTCTGTGGGTGAGGCATCCCATCCAGGGCTCCAGGAGATTCTGTGAGTGAGGCGTCCCTTCGCTGCGGCACACTGCCACCCGGAGGCAGACAGGGGGGACTGCAACCTCTGGAAGTCCCGATGAGTTTTGAAAAAGGGCCTGATGCCTGGACCCAGTTCCAAGAGTACGGGTAATATCCGGCAGTGCCCCGCAAAAGGTGGCATGCAGCAGTGATGCCGTGAAGTCCGGGGGAATTCCTCGAGTGGATTCACAGATGTTAAGATTCTGCGAGTGAGGTGTCCTGGCCTGGGCTCCAGGAGAGCATGGGAGATTCTGTGAGTGAGGTGTCCCTGCTAGGGCTCGAGGAGAGCATGGGAGATTCTCTGAGCAAGGCTTCCCAGCCAGGGCTCCAGGAGAGCATGGACATGTTGCGAGCGAGGTGTCCCAGCCAGGGCTCCAGGAGTGCATGGGAGATTCTGTGAGAGAGGTATCCCATCCAGGGCTCCAGGAGAGCATGGACATGTTGTGAGCAAGGCATCCCAGCCAGGGCTCCAGGAGAGCATGGGAAATTCTGCAAATGAGTCATGCCAGCCAGGGCTCCAGGAGAGCATTGGGGATTCTGCGAATGAGGCATCCCAGCTAGGGTTCCAGGAGAGCATGGGAGTTTCTGCGATTGAGGCATCCCAGCCAGGGCTCCAGGGGATTTGGTGAGCAAGACATCCCTTCCCTGCAGCACACTGCCACCCAGTGGCAGACAAGGGGGAGCTGCAACCTCTGGAAGTCCCGATGAGGTTTTGTAAAAGGGCCTGATGCCTGGACCCAGTTCCAGGAGGCCGGGTTGAATCCAGCAGTGCCCCGCAAAAGGTGGCGTGCAGCAGTGATGCCGTGATGTCCGGGGGAATTCCTCGTGTGGATTCACAGATGGTGAGATTCTGCGAGTGAGGTGTCCTGGCCTGGGCTCCAGGAGAGCATGAGAAATTCTGAGAGTGAGGCATCCCAGCCAGGGCTCCAGGAGAGCATGGACATGTTGTGCGCGAGGCGTCCTAGCCAGGGCTCCTGGACAGCAATGGACATGTTGTGAGTGAGGCGTACCAGCCAGGGCTCCAGGAGAGCATGGGAGATTCTGCGAGTGAGGCATCCCAGCCAGGGCTCCAGGAGAGCATGGGAGATTCTGTGAGCAATGCATCCCTTGCAGGGCTCCGGGAGACCATGGGCGATTTTGAGAGTGATTTGTCCCTGCCAGGGCTCCATGAGAGCTTGGGAGATTCTGCGAGTGAGGCATCCCGGACAAGGCTCCAGGAGAGCATGTACATGTTGTGCACGAGGCATCCCAGCTAGGGCTCCAGGAGAGCATGGACATGTTGCTGGTGAGGCATCCCTGCCAGGGCTTCAGTAGAGCAAGGGAGATTCTGCGAGCGAGGTGTCCCAGTCAGGGCTCCAGGAGAGCATGGGAGATTCTGTGGGTGAGGCATCCCTGCCAGGGCTCCAGGAGAGCATGGACATGTCGTGAGTGAGGCATCCCAGCCAGGGCTCCAGGTGAGCAAGGACATGTTGTGAACGAGGCATCCCAGCCAGGGCTCCAGGAGAGCATGGGAAATTCTGCGAATGAGGCGTGCCAGCCAGGGCTCCAGGAGAGCATGGGAGATTCTGTAAACGAGGTGTACCAGCTAGGGCTCCAGGAGAGCATGGGAGATTCTGCAAACGAGGTGTCCCAGCTAGGGCTCCAGGAGAGCATGGGAGATTCTGTGATTGAGGCATCCCAGCCGGGGCTCCAGGAGAGCATGGACATGTTGTGAGTGAGGCGTCTCTGCCAGGGCTCCAGGAGAGCATGGACATGTTTTGAGTGAGGCATCCCATCCAGGGCTCCAGGAGAGCATGGGAGATTCTGTGAGCGAGGTGTCCCTGCCAGGGCTCCAGGAGAGCATGGACATGTTGTGAGCTAGATGTCCCAGCCAGGGCTCCAGGAGAGCATGGGAGATTCTGTGAGCGAGGCATCCCAACCATTGCTCCAGGAGAGCATGGACATGTTGTGCGCGAGGCGTCCCAGCCAGGGCTCCAGGAGAGCATGGACATGTTGCAAGCGAGGTGTCCCATCAATGGCTCCATGAGTGCATGGATATGTTGTGAGCGAGGCATCCCAGCCAGGGCTCCAGTAGAGCATGGCAAATTCTGCGAATGAGGTGTGCCAGCCAGGGCTCCAGGAGAGCATGGACAAGTCATGAGTGAGGCATCCCAGCTAGGGCTCCAGGAGAGCATGGACATGTTGTGAACGTGGGATCCCACCCAGGGCTCCAGGAGAGCATGGAAAATTCTGCGAATGAGGTGTCCCAGCCAGGGCTCCAGGAGAGCATGGGAGATTCTGTGAACAAGGTGTCCCAGCTAGGGCTCCAGGAGAGCATGGGAGATTCTGCGATTGAGGCATCCCAGCCGGGGCTTCAGGAGAGCATGGACATGTTGTGAGTGAGGCGTCCTTGCCAGGGCTCCAGGAGAGCATGGGAGATTCTGTGAGTGAGGCGTCCCAGCCAGGGCTCCAGGAGAGCATGGAAATGTTGTGAGCGAGGCATCCCTGCCAGGGCTCCAGGAGAGCATGGACATGTTGTGAGTGACGCATCACAGCCAGGGCTCCAGGAGAGCATGGGAAATTCTGTGAATGAGGTGTGCCAGCCAGTGCTCCAGGAGAGCATGGTTGATTCTGCGAATGAGGTGTCCCAGCCAGGGCTCCAGGAGAGCATGGGAGATCCTGCGATGGAGGCATCCCAGGCAGGGCTCCAGGAGATTTGGTGAGCGAGGCGTCCCTTCGCTGCGGCACACTGCCACCCGGAGGCAGACAGGGGGGACTGCAACCTCTGGAAGTCCCGATGAGGTTTTGAAAAAGGGCCTGATGCCTGGACCCAGTTCCAGGAGGCCAGGTAAAATCCGGCAGTGCCCCGCAAAAGGTGGCGTGCAGCAGTGATGCCATGACGTCCGGGGGAATTCCTCGAGTGGATTCACAGATGGTGAGATTCTGCGAATGAGGTGTCCTGGCCTGGGCTCCAGGAGAGCATGGGAGATTCTCTGACCGAGGCATCCCAGCAAGGGTTCCAGGAGAGCATGGACATGTTTTGAGCGAGGTGTCCCAGCCAGAGCTCCAGGAGTGCATGGGAGATTCTGTGAGAGAGGTGTCCCATCCTGGGCTCCAGGAGAGCATGGACATGTTGTGAGCGAGGCATCACAGCCAGGGCTCCTGGACAGCAATGGACATGTTGTGAGTGAGGCGTACCAGCCAGGGCTCCAGGAGAGCATGGGAGATTCTGCGAGAGAGGCATCCCAGCCAGGGCTCCAGGAGAGCATGGGAGATTCTGTGAGCAATGCATCCCTTCCATGGCTCTGGGAGACCATGGGCGATTTTGAGAGTGATTTGTCCCTGCCAGGGCTCCATGAGAGCTTGGGAGATTCTGCGAGTGAGGCATCCCGGACAAGGCTCCAGGAGAGCATGTACATGTTGTGCACGAGGCATCCCAGCCAGGGCTCCAGGAGAGCATGGACATGTTGCTGGTGAGGCATCCCTGCCAGGGCTCCAGTAGAGCAAGGGAGATTCTGCGAGCGAGGTGTCCCAGTCAGGGCTCCAGGAGAGCATGGGAGATTCTGTGGGTGAGGCGTCCCTGCCAGGGCTCCAGGAGAGCATGGACATGTCGTGAGTGAGGCATCCCAGCCAGGGCTCCAGGTGAGCAAGGACATGTTGTGAACGAGGCATCCCAGCCAGGGCTCCAGGAGAGCATGGGAAATTCTGCGAATGAGGCGTGCCAGCCAGGGCTCCAGGAGAGCATGGGAGATTCTGTAAACGAGGTGTACCAGCTAGGGCTCCAGGAGAGCATGGGAGATTCTGCAAACGAGGTGTCCCAGCTAGGGCTCCAGGAGAGCATGGGAGATTCTGTGATTGAGGCATCCCAGCCGGGGCTCCAGGAGAGCATGGACATGTTGTGAGTGAGGCGTCTCTGCCAGGGCTCCAGGAGAGCATGGACATGTTTTGAGTGAGGCATCCCATCCAGGGCTCCAGGAGAGCATGGGAGATTCTGTGAGCGAGGTGTCCCTGCCAGGGCTCCAGGAGAGCATGGACATGTTGTGAGCTAGATGTCCCAGCCAGGGCTCTAGGAGAGCATGGGAGATTCTGTGAGCGAGGCATCCCAACCATTGCTCCAGGAGAGCATGGACATGTTGTGCGCGAGGCGTCCCAGCCAGGGCTCCAGGAGAGCATGGACATGTTGCAAGCGAGGTGTCCCATCAATGGCTCCATGAGTGCATGGATATGTTGTGAGCGAGGCATCCCAGCCAGGGCTCCAGTAGAGCATGGCAAATTCTGCGAATGAGGTGTGCCAGCCAGGGCTCCAGGAGAGCATGGACAAGTCATGAGTGAGGCATCCCAGCTAGGGCTCCAGGAGAGCATGGACATGTTGTGAACGTGGGATCCCACCCAGGGCTCCAGGAGAGCATGGAAAATTCTGCGAATGAGGTGTCCCAGCCAGGGCTCCAGGAGAGCATGGGAGATTCTGTGAACAAGGTGTCCCAGCTAGGGCTCCAGGAGAGCATGGGAGATTCTGCGATTGAGGCATCCCAGCCGGGGCTTCAGGAGAGCATGGACATGTTGTGAGTGAGGCGTCCTTGCCAGGGCTCCAGGAGAGCATGGGAGATTCTGTGAGTGAGGCGTCCCAGCCAGGGCTCCAGGAGAGCATGGAAATGTTGTGAGCGAGGCATCCCTGCCAGGGCTCCAGGAGAGCATGGACATGTTGTGAGTGACGCATCACAGCCAGGGCTCCAGGAGAGCATGGGAAATTCTGTGAATGAGGTGTGCCAGCCAGTGCTCCAGGAGAGCATGGCTGATTCTGCGAATGAGGTGTCCCAGCCAGGGCTCCAGGAGAGCATGGGAGATCCTGCGATGGAGGCATCCCAGGCAGGGCTCCAGGAGATTTGGTGAGCGAGGCGTCCCTTCGCTGCGGCACACTGCCACCCGGAGGCAGACAGGGGGGACTGCAACCTCTGGAAGTCCCGATGAGGTTTTGAAAAAGGGCCTGATGCCAGGACCCAGTTCCAGGAGGCCAGGTAAAATCCGGCAGTGCCCCGCAAAAGGTGGCGTGCAGCAGTGATGCCATGACGTCCGGGGGAATTCCTCGAGTGGATTCACAGATGGTGAGTTTCTGCGAATGAGGTGTCCTGGCCTGGGCTCCAGGAGAGCATGGGAGATTCTCTGACCGAGGCATCCCAGCAAGGGCTCCAGGAGAGCATGGACATGTTTTGAGCGAGGTGTCCCAGCCAGAGCTCCAGGAGTGCATGGGAGATTCTGTGAGAGAGGTGTCCCATCCTGGGCTCCAGGAGAGCATGGACATGTTGTGAGCGAGGCATCACAGCCAGGTCTCCAGGAGAGCATGGACATGTTGTGAGTGAGGCATACCAGCCAGGGCTCCAGGAGAGCATGGGAGATTCTGCGAGAGAGGCATCCCAGCCAGGGCTCCAGGAGAGCATGGGAGATTCTGTGAACAATGCATCCCTTCCAGGGCTCTGGGAGATCATGGGCGATTTTGAGAGTGAGGCGTCCCTGCCAGGGCTCCATGAGAGCTTGGGAGATTCTGCGAGCGAGGCATCCTGGACAAGACTCCAGGAGAGCATGGATATGTTGTGAACGAGGCTTCACAGCCAGGGCTCCAGGAGAGCATGGGAGATTCTGTGGGTGAGGCGCCCCTGCCAGGGCTCCAGGAGAGCATGGAGATGTCATGAGTGAGGCATCCCTTCCAGGGCTCCGGGAGATCATGGGCGATTTTGAGAGTGAGGCATCCCGGACAAGGCTCCAGGAGAGCATGGGAGATTCTGTAGTGAGGTGTCCCAGTCAGGGCTCCTGGAGAACATGGACATGTTGCGAGTGAGGTGTCCCATCCACGGCTCCATAAGCGCATGGATATGTTGTGAGCGAGGCATCCCAGCCAGGGCTCCAGGAGAGCATGGGAGATTCTGCGAGTGAGGCATCCCAGCCAAGGCTCAAGGAGAGCATGGACATGTTGTGAATGAGGCACCCCAGCCAGGGCTCCAGGAGAGCATGGGAAATTCTGCGAATGAGGTGTGCCAGCCAGGGCTCCAGGAGAGCATGGGAGATACTGTGAGCAATGCATCCCTTCCTGGGCTCCACGAGAGCATGGACATGTTGTGAGCGAGGCATGCCAGCCAGGGCTCCAGGAGAGCATAGGAGATTCTGCGAGTGAGGCATCCCAGCCAGGGCTCCAGGAGAGCATGGACATGTTGTGAGCTAGGTGTCCCAGCCAGGGCTCCAGGAGAGCATGGGAGATTCTGCGAATGAGGTGTGCCAGCCAGAGCTCCAGGAGAGCATGGGAGTTTCTCTGAATGAGGTGTCCCAGCTAGGGCTCCAGGAGAGCATGGGAGATTCTGCAATTGAGGTGTCCCAGCTAGGGCTCCAGGAGAGCATGGGAGATTCAGCGATTGAGGCATCCCAGCCGGTGCTCCAGGAGAGCATGGACATGTTGTGAGTGAGGCATCCCATCCAGGGCTCCAGGAGAGCATGGGAGATTCTGCGAGCTATGCGTCCCTGCCAGGGCTCCACGCGAGCATGGACATGTTGTGAGCGAGGCATCCAAGCCAGGGCTCCAGGAGAGCATAGGAGATTCTGTGAGTGAGGTGTCCCAGCCAGGGCTCCAGGAGAGCATGGACATGTTGTGAGCTAGGAGTCCCAGCCAGGGCTCCAGGTGAGCATGGGAAATTCTGCGAATGAGGTGTGCCAGCCAGGGCTCCAGGAGAGCATGGACATGTTGTGCGCGAGGCGTACCAGCCAGGGCTCCAGGAGAGCATGGACATGTTGCTGGTGAGGCATCCCTGCCAGGGCTCCAGTAGAGCATGGGAGATTCTGCGAGCGAGGTGTCCCAGTCAGGACTCCAGGAGAGCATGGACATGTTGTGAGCGAGGTGTCCCATCCGCGGCTCCAGGTGAGCAAGGACCTGTTGTGAACGAGGCATCCCAGCCAGGGAGCCAGGAGAGCATGGGAAATTCTGCGAATGAGGCGTGCCAGCCAGGGCTCCAGGAGAGCATGGACATGTTGTGCGCGAGGCGTACCAGCCAGGGCTCCAGGAGAGCATGGACATGTTGCTGGTGAGGCATCCCTGCCAGGGCTCCAGTAGAGCATGGGAGATTCTGCGAGCGAGGTGTCCCAGTCAGGGCTCCAGGAGAGCATGGACATGTTGTGAGCGAGGTGTCCCATCCGCGGCTCCATGAGCACATGGATATGTTGTGAGCAAGGCATCCCAGCTAGGGCTCCAGGAGAGCATGGGAGATTCTGTGGGTGAGGTGTCCCTGCCAGGGCTCCAGGAGAGCATGGACATGTTGGACTGAGGCATCCCAGCCAGGGCTCCAGGTGAGCATGGGAGATTCTATGAGTGAGGCATCCCAGCCAGGGCTCCAGGAGAGCATGGGAGATTCTGCGAGCGAGGCATCCCGGACAAGGCTCCAGGTGAGCATGGACATGTTGCTGGTGAGGCATTCCTGCCAGGGCTCCAGTAGAGCATGGGAGATTCTGCGAGCGAGGCATCCCGGACAATGCTCCAGGAGAGCATGGACATGTTGTGAGCGAGGCATCCCAGCCAAGGCTCCAGGAGAGCATGGGAGATTCTGTGGGTGAGGCATCCCTGCCAGGGCTCCAGGAGAGCATGGACATGTTGTGAGTGAGACTTCCCAGCCAGGGCTCCAGGAGAGCATGGGAGATTCTGTGAGCAATGCATCCCTTCCAGGGCTCCAGGAGATCAAAGGCGATTTTGAGAGTGAGTGTCCCTGCCAGGGCTCCATGAGAGCTTGGGAGATTCTGCGAGCGAGGCATCCTGGACAAGGCTCCAGGTGAGCATGGACATGTTGCTGGTGAGGCATTCCTGCCAGGGCTCCAGTAGAGCATGGGAGATTCTGCGAGCG
Source organism: Taudactylus pleione (assembly GCA_031769625.1). Classification (NCBI taxonomy): domain Eukaryota; kingdom Metazoa; phylum Chordata; class Amphibia; order Anura; family Myobatrachidae; genus Taudactylus; species Taudactylus pleione. The sequence continues at coordinate 3,166,385 of JAUIMM010000895.1, read as the reverse complement.
AGGCATCCCGGACAATGCTCCAGGAGAGCATGGACATGTTGTGAGTGAGGCATCCCAGCCAAGGCTCCAGGAGAGCATGGCAGATTCTGTCGGTGAGGCATCCCTGCCAGGGCTCCAGGAGAGCATGGACATGTCGTGAGTGAGACATCCCAGCCAGGGCTCCAGGAGAGCATGGACATGTTGTGAACGTGGCATCCCAGCCAGGGCTCCAGGAGAGCATGGGAAATTCTGCGAATGAGGTGTACCAGCCTGGGCTCCAGGAGAGTATGGGAGATTCTGTGAACGATGTGTCCCAGCTAGGGCTCCAGGAGAGCATGGGAGATTCTGTGATTGAGGCATCCCAGCCGGGGATCCAGGAGAGCATTAGAGATTCTGCGAGTGGGGCATCCCAGCCAGGGCTCCAGGAGAGCATGGAAATGTTGTGAGCGAGTCATCTCTGCCAGGGCTCCAGGAGAGCATGGACATGTTGTGAGCAAGGTGTCCCAGCCAGGGCTCCAGGAGAGCATGGACATGTTGTGAGCAATGCATCCCAGCCAGGGCTCCAGGAGAGCATGGGAAATTCTGTGAATGAGGTGTGCCAGCCAGTACTCCAGGAGAGCATGGCAGATTCTGCAAATGAGGTGTCCCAGCCAGGGCTCCAGGAGAGCATGGGAGATCCTGCGATTGAGGCATCCCAGCCAGGGCTCCAGGAGATTCTGTGAGCGAGGCGTCCCTTCGCTGCGGCACACTGCCACCTGGAGGCAGACAGGGGGGACTGCAACCTCTGGAAGTCCCGATGAGGTTTTGAAAAAGGGCCTGATGCCTGGACCCAGTTCCAAGAGGACGGGTAAAATCCGGCAGTGCCCCGCAAAAGGTGGCATGCAGCAGTGATGCCGTGAAGTCCGGGGGAATTCCTCAAGTGGATTCACAGATGGTGAGATTCTGCGAGTGAGGTGTCCTGGCCTGGGCTCCAGGAGAGCATGGGAGATTCTGTGAGTGAGGTGTCCCTGCTAGGGCTCGAGGAGAGCATGGGAGATTCTCTGAGCGAGGCTTCCCAGCCAGGGCTCCAGGAGAGCATGGACATGTTGTGAGCGAGGCATCCCAGCCAGGGCTCCAGGAGAGCATGGGAAATTCTGCAAATGAGTCATGCCAGCCAGGGCTCCAGGAGAGCATTGGGGATTCTGCGAATGAGGCATCCCAGCTAGGGTTCCAGGAGAGCATGGGAGATTCTGCGATTGAGGCATCCCAGCCAGGGCTCCAGGGGATTCGGTGAGCGAGACATCCCTTCCCTGCAGCACACTGCCACCCAGTGGCAGACAAGGGGGAACTGCAACCTCTGGAAGTCCCGATGAGGTTTTGAAAAAGGGCCTGATGCCTGGACCCAGTTCCAGGAGGCCGGGTAAAATCCGGCAGTGCCCCGCAAAAGGTGGCGTGCAGCAGTGATGCCGTGATGTCCGGCGGAATTCCTCGAGTGGATTCACAGATGGTGAGATTCTGCGAGTGAGGTGTCCTGGCCTGGGCTCCAGGAGAGCATGAGAAATTCTGAGAGCGAGGCATCCCAGCCAGGGCTCCAGGAGAGCATGGACATGTTGTGCGCGAGGCGTCCTAGCCAGGGCTCCTGGACAGCAATGGATATGTTGTGAGTGAGGCGTACCAGCCAGGGCTCCAGGAGAGCATGGGAGATTCTGCAAGTGAGGCATCCCAGCCAGGGCTCCAGGAGAGCATGGGAGATTCTGTGAGCAATGCATCCATTGCAGGGCTCCGGGAGACCATGGGCGATTTTGAGAGTGATTTGTCCCTGCCAGGGCTCCATGAGAGCTTGGGAGATTCTGCGAGTGAGGCCTCCCGGACAAGGCTCCAGGAGAGCATGTACATGTTGTGCGCGAGGCATCCCAGCCAGGGCTCCAGGAGAGCATGGACATTTTGCTGGTGAGGCATCCCTGCCAGGGCTCCAGTAGAGCAAGGGAGATTCTGCGAGCGAGGTGTCCCAGTCAGGGCTCCAGGAGAGCATGGGAGATTCTGTGGGTGAGGCATCCCTGCCAGGGCTCCAGGAGAGCATGGACATGTCGTGAGTGAGGCATCCCAGCCAGGGCTCCAGGTGAGCAAGGACATGTTGTGAATGAGGCATCCCAGCCAGGGCTCCAGGAGAGCATGGGAAATTCTGCGAATGAGGCGTGCCAGCCAGGGCTCCAGGAGAGCATGGGAGATTCTGTAAATGAGGTGTACCAGCTAGGGCTCCAGGAGAGCATGGGAGATTCTGTGAGCGAGGCATCCCAACCATTGCTCCAGGAGAGCATGGACATGTTGTGCGCGAGGCGTCCCAGCCAGGGCTCCAGGAGAGCATGGCAAATTCTGTGAATGAGGTGTGCCAGCCAGGGCTCCAGGAGAGCATGGACATGTCATGAGTGAGGCATCCCAGCTAGGGCTCCAGGAGAGCATGGACATGTTGTGAACGTGGGATCCCACCCAGGGCTCCAGGAGAGCATGGAAAATTCTGCGAATGAGGTGTGCCAGCCAGGGCTCCAGGAGAGCATGGACATGTCATGAGTGAGGCATCCCAGCTAGGGCTCCAGGAGAGCATGGACATGTTGTGAACGTGGGATCTCACCCAGGGCTCCAGGAGAGCATGGAAAATTCTGCGAATGAGGTGTGCCAGCCAGGACTCCAGGAGAGCATGGGAGATTCTGTGAACAATGTGTCCCAGCTAGGGCTCCAGGAGAGCATGGGAGATTCTGCGATTGAGGCATCCCAGCCGGGGCTTCAGGAGAGCATGGACATGTTGTGAGTGAGGCGTCCTTGCCAGGGCTCCAGGAGAGCATGGGAGATTCTGTGAGTGAGGCGTCCCAGCCAGGGCTCCAGGAGAGCATGGAAATGTTGTGAGCGAGGCATCCCTGCCAGGGCTCCAGGAGAGCATGGACATGTTGTGAGCGAGGTGTCCCAGCCAGGGCTCCAGGAGAGCATGGACATGTTGTGAGCGACGCATCACAGCCAGGGCTCCAGGAGAGCATGGGAAATTCTGTGAATGAGGTGTGCCAGCCAGTGCTCCAGGAGAGCATGGCTGATTCTGCGAATGAGGTGTCCCAGCCAGGGCTCCAGGAGAGCATGGGAGATCCTGCGATGGAGGCATCCCAGGCAGGGCTCCAGGAGATTTGGTGAGCGAGGCGTCCCTTCGCTGCGGCACACTGCCACCCGGAGGCAGACAGGGGGGACTGCAACCTCTGGAAGTCCCGATGAGGTTTTGAAAAAGGGCCTGATGCCTGGACCCAGTTCCAGGAGCCCGGGTAAAATCCGGCAGTGCCCCGCAAAAGGTGGCGTGCAGCAGTGATGCCATGACGTCGGGGGGAATTCCTCAAGTGGATTCACAGATGGTGAGATTCTGCGAATGAGGTGTCCTGGCCTGGGCTCCAGGAGAGCATGGGAGATTCTCTGACCGAGGCATCCCAGCCAGGGCTCCAGGAGAGCATGGACATGTTTTGAGCGAGGTGTCCCAGCCAGAGCTCCAGGAGTGCATGGGAGATTCTGTGAGTGAGGTGTCCCTGCTAGGGCTCGAGGAGAGCATGGGAGATTCTCTGAGCGAGGCTTCCCAGCCAGGGCTCCAGGAGAGCATGGACATGTTGCGAGCGAGGTGTCCCAGCCAGGGCTCCAGGAGTGCATGGGAGATTCTGTGAGAGAGGTGTCCCATCCAGGGCTCCAGGAGAGCATGGACATGTTGTGAGCGAGGCATCCCAGCCAGGGCTCCAGGAGAGCATGGGAAATTCTGCAAATGAGTCATGCCAGCCAGGGCTCCAGGAGAGCATTGGGGATTCTGCGAATGAGGCATCCCAGCTAGGGTTCCAGGAGAGCATGGGAGTTTCTGCGATTGAGGAATCCCAGCCATGGCTCCAGGGGATTCGTTAGCGAGACATCCCTTCCCTGCAGCACACTGCCACCCAGTGGCAGACAAGGGGGAGCTGCAACCTCTGGAAGTCCCGATGAGGTTTTGAAAAAGGGCCTGATGCCTGGACCCAGTTCCAGGAGGCCGGGTAAAATCCGGCAGTGCCCCGCAAAAGGTGGCGTGCAGCAGTGATGCCGTGATGTCCGGGGGAATTCCTCGAGTGGATTCACAGATGGTGAGATTCTGCGAGTGAGGTGTCCTGGCCTGGGCTCCAGGAGAGCATGAGAAATTCTGAGAGCGAGGCATCCCAGCCAGGGCTCCAGGAGAGCATGGACATGTTGTGCGCGAGGCGTCCTAGCCAGGGCTCCTGGAGAGCATGGGAGATTCTGTGATTGAGGCATCCCAGCCGGGGATCCAGGAGAGCATTAGAGATTCTGCGAGTGAGGCATCCCAGCCAGGGCTCCAGGAGAGCATGGAAATGTTGTGAGCGAGGCATCTCTGCCAGGGCTCCAGGAGAGCATGGACATGTTGTGAGCAAGGTTTCCCAGCCAGGGCTCCAGGAGAGCATGGACATGTTGTGAGCAATGCATCCCAGCCAGGGCTCCAGGAGAGCATGGGAAATTCTGTGAATGAGGTGTGCCAGCCAGTGCTCCAGGAGAGCATGGCAGATTCTGCAAATGAGGTGTCCCTGCCAGGGCTCCAGGAGAGCATGGGAGATCCTGCGATTGAGGCATCCCAGCCAGGGCTCCAGGAGATTCTGTGAGCGAGGCATCCCTTCGCTGCGGCACACTGCCACCCGGAGGCAGACAGGGGGGACTGCAACCTCTGGAAGTCCCGATGAGGTTTTGAAAAAGGGCCTGATGCCTGGACCCAGTTCCAAGAGGACGGGTAAAATCCGGCAGTGCCCCGCAAAAGGTGGCATGCAGCAGTGATGCCGTGAAGTCCGGGGGAATTCCTCGAGTGGATTCACAGATGTTGAGATTCTGCGAGTGAGGGAGGTGTCCTGGCCTGGGCTCCAGGAGAGCATGAGAAATTCTGAGAGCGAGGCATCCCTGCCAGGGCTCCAGGAGAGCATGGACATGTTGTGCGCGAGGCGTCCTAGCCAGGGCTCCTGGACAGCAATGGACATGTTGTGAGTGAGGCGTACCAGCCAGGGCTCCAGGAGAGCATGGGAGATTCTGCGAGTGAGGCATCCCAGCCAGTGCTCCAGGAGAGCATGGGAGATTCTGTGAGCAATGCATCCCTTGCAGGGCTCCGGGAGACCATGGGCGATTTTGAGAGTGATTTGTCCCTGCCAGGGCTCCATGACAGCTTGGGAGATTCTGCGACTGAGGCATCCCGGACAAGGCTCCAGGAGAGCATGTACATGTTGTGCGCGAGGCATCCCAGCCAGGGCTCCAGGAAAGCATGGACATGTTGCTGGTGAGGCATCCCTGCCAGGGCTCCAGTAGAGCAAGGGAGATTCTGCGAGCGAGGTGTCCCAGTCAGGGCTCCAGGAGAGCATGGGAGATTCTGTGGGTGAGGCGTCCCTGCCAGGGCTCCAGGAGAGCATGGACATGTCGTGAGTGAGGCATCCCAGCCAGGGCTCCAGGTGAGCAAGGACATGTTGTGAACGAGGCATCCCAGCCAGGGCTCCAGGAGAGCATGGGAAATTCTGCGAATGAGGCATGCCAGCCAGGGCTCCAGGAGAGCATGGGAGATTCTGTAAACGAGGTGTACCAGCTAGGGCTCCAGGAGAGCATGGGAGATTCTGCAAATGAGGTGTCCCAGCTAGGGCTCCAGGAAAGCATGGGAGATTCTGTGATTGAGGCATCCCAGCCGGGGCTCCGGGAGAGCATGGACATGTTGTGAGTGAGGCGTCTCTGCCAGGGCTCCAGGAGAGCATGGACATGTTGTAAGTGAGGCATCCCATCCAGGGCTCCAGGAGAGCATGGGAGATTCTGCGAGCGAGGTGCCCCTGCCAGGGCTCCAGGAGAGCATGGGAGATTCTGTGAGCGAGGCATCCCAACCATTGCTCCAGGAGAGCATGGACATGTTGTGCGCGAGGCGTCCCAGCCAGGGCTCCAGGAGAGCATGGACATGTTGCAAGCGAGGTGTCCCATCAATGGCTCCATGAGTGCATGGACATGTTGTGAGCGAGGCATCCCAGCCAGGGCTCCAGTAGAGCATGGCAAATTCTGCGAATGAGGTGTGCCAGCCAGGGCTCCAGGAGAGCATGGGAGATTCTGTGAACAAGGTGTCCCAGCTAGGGCTCCAGGAGAGCTTGGGAGATTCTGCGATTGAGGCATCCCAGCCGGGGCTTCAGGAGAGCATGGACATGTTGTTAGTGAGGCGTCCTTGCCAGGGCTCCAGGAGAGCATGGGAGATTCTGTGAGTGAGGCGTCCCAGCCAGGGCTCCAGGAGAGCATGGAAATGTTGTGAGCGAGGCATCCCTGCCAGGGCTCCAGGAGAGCATGGACATGTTGTGAGCGACGCATCACAGCCAGGGCTCCAGGAGAGCATGGGAAATTCTGTGAATGAGGTGTGCCAGCCAGTGCTCCAGGAGAGCATGGCTGATTCTGCGAATGAGGTGTCCCAGCCAGGGCTCCAGGAGAGCATGGGAGATCCTGCGATGGAGGCATCCCAGGCAGGGCTCCAGGAGATTTGGTGAGCGAGGCATCCCTTCGCTGCGGCACACTGCCACCCGGAGGCAGACAGGGGGTACTGCAACCTCTGGAAGTCCCGATGAGGTTTTGAAAAAGGGCCTGATGCCTGGACCCAGTTCCAGGAGGCCGGGTAAAATCCGGCAGTGCCCCGCAAAAGGTGGCGTGCAGCAGTGATGCCATGACATCCGGGGGAATTCCTCGAGTGGATTCACAGATGGTGAGATTCTGCGAATGAGGTGTCCCGGCCTGGGCTCCAGGAGAGCATGGGAGATTCTCTGACCGAGGCATCCCAGCAAGGGCTCCAGGAGAGCATGGACAGGTTTTGAGCGAGGTGTCCCAGCCAGAGCTCCAGGAGTGCATGGGAGATTCTGTGAGAGAGGTGTCCCATCCTGGGCTCCAGGAGAGCATGGACATGTTGTGAGCGAGGCATCCCAGCCAGGTCTCCAGGAGAGCATGGACATGTTGTGAGTGAGGCATACCAGCCAGGGCTCCAGGAGAGCATGGGAGATTCTGCGAGAGAGGCATCCCAGCCAGGGCTCCAGGAGAGCATGGGAGATTCTGTGAGCAATGCATCCCTTCCAGGGCTCTGGGAGATCATGGGCGATTTTGAGAGTGAGGCGTCCCTGCCAGGGCTCCATGAGAGCTTGGGAGATTCTGCGAGCGAGGCATCCTGGACAAGACTCCAGGAGAGCATGGATATGTTGTGAGCGAGGCTTCACAGCCAGGGCTCCAGGAGAGCATGGGAGATTCTGTGGGTGAGGCGCCCCTGCCAGGGCTCCAGGAGAGCATGGAGATGTCTTGAGTGAGGCATCCCTTCCAGGGCTCCGGGAGATCATGGGCGATTTTGAGAGTGAGGCATCCCTGCCAGGGCTCCATGAGAGCTTGGGAGATTCTGCGAGCGAGGCATCCCGGACAAGGCTCCAGGATAGCATGGGAGATTCTGTAGTGAGGTGTCCCAGTCAGGGCTCCTGGAGAACATGGACATGTTGCGAGCGAGGTTTCCCATCCACGGCTCCATAAGCGCATGGATATGTTGTGAGCGAGGCATCCCAGCCAGGGCTCCAGGAGAGCATGGGAGATTCTGTGAGTGAGGCGTCCCAGCCAAGGCTCAAGGAGAGCATGGACATGTTGTGAATGAGGCACCCCAGCCAGGGCTCCAGGAGAGCATGGGAAATTCTGCGAATGAGGTGTGCCAGCCAGGGCTCCAGGAGAGCATGGGAGATACTGTGAGCAATGCATCCCTTCCTGGGCTCCATGAGAGCATGGACATGTTGTGAGCGAGGCATGCCAGCCAGGGCTCCAGGAGAGCATGGACATGTTGTGAGTGAGGCATCCCAGCCAGGGCTCCAGGAGAGCATGGACATGTTGTGAGCTAGGTGTCCCAGCCAGGGCTCCAGGAGAGCATGGGAGATTCTGCGAATGAGGTGTGCCAGCCAGAGCTCCAGGAGAGCATGGGAGTTTCTCTGAATGAGGTGTCCCAGCTAGGGCTCCAGGAGAGCATGGGAGATTCTGCATTTGAGGTGTCCCAGCTAGGGCTCCAGGAGAGCATGGGAGATTCAGCGATTGAGGCATCCCAGCCGGTGCTCCAGGAGAGCATGGACATGTTGTGAGTGAGGCATCCCATCCAGGGCTCCAGGAGAGCATGGGAGATTCTGCAAGCTATGCGTCCCTGCCAGGGCTCCACGCGAGCATGGACATGTTATGAGCGAGGCATCCAAGCCAGGGCTCCAGGTGGGCATAGGAGATTCTGTGAGTGAGGTGTCCCAGCCAGGGCTCCAGGAGAGCATGGACATGTTGTGAGCTAGGAGTCCCAGCCAGGGCTCCAGGTGAGCATGGGAAATTCTGCGAATGAGGCGTGCCAGCCAGGGCTCCAGGAGAGCATGGACATGTTGTGCGCGAGACATACCAGCCAGGGCTCCAGGAGAGCATGGACATGTTGCTGGTGAGGCATCCCTGCCAGGGCTCCAGTAGAGCATGGGAGATTCTGCGAGCGAGGCATCCCAGCCAGGGCTCCAGGAGAGCATGGACATGTTGCTGGTGAGGCATCCCTGCCAGGGCTCCAGAAGAGCATGGGAGATTCTGCGAGCGAGGTGTCCAAGACAGGGCTCCAGGAGAGCATGGACATGTTGCAAGTGAGGTGTCCCAACCACGACTCCATGAGCGCATGGATATGTTGTGAGCGAGGCATCCCAGCCAGGGCTCCAGGAGAGCATGGGAGATTCTGTGGGTGAGGTGTCCCTGCCAGGGCTCCAGGAGAGCATGGACATGTCGTGAGTGAGGCATCCCAGCCAGGGCTCCAGGAGAGCATGGACATGTTGTGAACGAGGCATCCCAGCCAGGGCTCCATGAGAGCATGGCAAATTCTGCAAATGAGGCATCCCTGCCAGGGCTCCAGGAGTGCATGGACATGTTGTGAGTGAGGCATTCCAGCCAGGGCTCCAGGAGAGCATGGACATGTTGTGAACGAGGCATCCCAGCCAGGGCTCCATGAGAGCATGGCAAATTCTGCAAATGAGGCATCCCTGCCAGGGTTCCAGGAGAGCATGGCAAATTCAGCGAATGTGGTGTGCCAGCCAGGGCTCCAGGAGAGCATGGACATGTCATGAGTGAGGCATCCCAGCAAGGGCTCCAGGAGAGCATGGACATGCTGTGAACGTGGCATCCCAGCCAGGGCTCCAGAAGAGCATGGAAAATTCTGCGAATGAGGTGTGCCAGCCAGGGCTCCAGGAGAGCATGGGAGATTCTGTGAATGAGGTGTCCCAGCTAGGGCTCCAGGAGAGCATGGAAGATTCTGCAATTGAGGCATCACAGCCTGGGCTCCAGGAGAGCATGGACATGTTGTGAGTGAGTCGTCCCTGCCAGGGCTCCAGGAGAGCATGGGGGATTCTGCGAGTGAGGCGTCCCAGCCAGGGCTCTAGGAGAGCATGGAAATGTTGTGAGCGAGGCGTCCCTGCCAGGGCTCCAGGAGAGCATTGGAGATTCTGTGAGTGAGGTGTCCCTGCAAGGGCTCCAGGAGAGCATGGACATGTTGTGAGCGAGGCGTCCCAGCCAGGGCCCGAGGAGAGCATGGGAGATTCTGCGAGTGAGGCGCCCAGCCAGGGCTCCAGGAGAGCATGGACATGTTTTGCGCGAGGTGTCCCAGCCAGGGTTCCAGGAGAGCATGGGAGATTCTATGAGCGAGGCATCCCAGCCAGGGCTTCAGGAGAGCATGGGAGATTCTGGAAGTGAGGCGTCCCTGCCAGATCTCCACGAGAGCATGGGAGATTCTGCGAGCGATGCATCCCAGCCAGGGCTCCAGGAGAGCATGGACATGATGTGAGGGAGCCATCCCAGCCAGGGCTCCAGGAGAGCATGGGAGATTCTGTGAGCGAGGCATCCCTGCCAGTGCTCCAGGAGAGCAGGGACATGTTGTGAGCGAGGCTTCACAGCCAGGGCTCCAAGAGAGCATGGGAGATTCTTCGAGTGAGGCATCCCAGCCAGGGCTCCAGGAGAGCAGGGGAGATTCTATGAGCGAGGCATCTCAGCCAGGGCTCCAGGACAGCATGGACATATTGTGAGCGAGGCATCCCAGCCAGGGCTCCAGGAGAGCATGGGAGATTCTGGAAGTGAGGTGTCACAGCCAGGGCTCCATGAGAGCACAGGAGATTCTGTGTGCGCAGCATCCCAGCCAGGGCTCCAGGAGAGCATGGAGATGTTGTGAGTGAGATATCCCAGCCAGGGCTCCAGGAGAGCATGGGATATTCTTTGAGCAAGGCATCCCAGCCAGGGCTCCAGGAGAGCATGGACATATTGTGAGCGAGGCGTCCCAGCAAGGGCTCCAGGAGAGCATGGACATGTTGTGAGCGAGGCGTCACAGCCAGGGCTCCTGGAGAGCATGGGAGATTCTGCGAGTGAGGCGCCCAGCCAGGGCTCCAGTTGAGCATGGACATGTTTTGCGCGAGGTATCCCAGCCAGGGTTCCAGGAGAGCATGGGAGATTCTATGAGCAAGGCATCTCAGCCAGGGCTCCAGAACAGCATGGACATATTGTGAGTGAGGCATACCAGCCAGGGCTTCAGGAGAGCATGGGAGAATCTGGAAGTCAGGCGTCCCTGCCAGATCTCCACGAGAGTATGGGAGATTCTGCGAGCGAGGCATCCCAGCCAGGGCTACAGGAGAGCATGGACATGATGTGAGGGAGCCATCCCAGCGAGGGCTCCAGGAGAGCATGGGAGATTCTGTGAGCGAGGCATCCCTGCCAGTGCTCCAGGAGAGCAGGACATGTTGTGAGCGAGGCTTCACAGCCAGGGCTCCAGGAGAGCATGGGAGATTCTGCGAGTGAGGTGTCCCAGCCAGGGCTCCAGGAGAGCAGGGGAGTTTCTATGAGCGAGGCATCTCAGCCAGGGCTCCAGGACAGCATGGACATATTGTGAGCGAGGCATCCCAGCCAGGGCTCCAGGAGAGCATGGGAGATTCTGGAAGTGAGGTGTCACAGCCAGGGCTCCATGAGAGCACGGGAGATTCTGTGTGTGAGGCATCCCAGCCAGGGCTCCAGGAGAGCATGGAGATGTTGTGAGTGAGATATCCCAGCCAGGCTCCAGGAGAGCATGGGATATTCTTTGAGCGAGGCGTCCCAGCCAGGGCTCCAGGAGAGCATGGACATATTGTGAGCGAGGCGACCCAGCCAGGGCTCCAGGAGAGCATGGGAGATTCCCCGAGGGAAGCAACCCAGCCAGGGCTCCAGAAGAGCATGGACATGTTGTGAGCGAGGCGTCCCAGCCAGGGCTCGAGGAGAGCATGGGAGATTCTGTAAGCACAAGGCATCCCAGCCAGGGCTCAAGGACAGCTTGAGAGATTCTGCGATCGAGGCATCCCAGCCAGGGCTCCAGGAGAGCATGGGGGATTCTGTGATTGAGGCATCCCAGCCTGGGCTCCAGGAGATTCGGTGAGCGAGGTGTCCCTTCCCTGTGGGACACTGCAACCTGGTGGCAGACAAGGGGAACTGCAACCTCTGGAAGTCCCGATGAGGTTTTGAAAAGGGCCTGATGCCTGGACCCAGTTCAAGGAGGCCGGGTAAAATCTGTGAGTTCCCCGCAAAAGGTGGCGTGCAGCAGTGATGCCGTGACATCCGTGGGAATTCCTCGAGTTGATTCACAGATGACGAGATTCTGCGAGTGAGGCATCCCACCCAGGGCTCCAGGAGAGCATGGGAGATTTTGCAAGTGATGCGTCCCTTCCAGGGCTCCAGGAGAGCATGGACATGTTGTGAGCGAGGCGTACCAGCCAGGGCTCCAGGAGAGCATGGGATATTCTGTATGCGATGTGTCCTGGCCAGGGCTCCAGGAGAGCATGGACATGTTGTGAGTGAGGCATCCCAGGCAGGGCTCCAGGAGAGCATGGGAGATTCTGCAAGTGAGGTGTCCCAGCCAGGGCTCCAGTAGAGCAGGGGAGATTCTGCGAGCGAGGTGTCCCAGCCAGGGCTCCAGGAGATTCAGTGAGCGAGGTGTCCCTTCCCTGCGGGACACTGCAACCCGGTGGCAGACAAGGGGAACTGCAACCTCTGGAAGTCCCGATGAGGTTTGGAAAAAGGGCCTGATGCCTGGACCCAGTTCCATTAGGCCGGGTAAAATCTGGCAGTGCCCCGCAAAAGGTGGCGTACAGCAGTGATGCCGTGACGTCCAGGGGAATTCCTCGAGTGGATTCACAGATGGTGAGATTCTGCAAGTGAGGTGTCCTGGCCAGGGCTCCAGGAGAGCATGAGAAATTCTGAGAGAGAGGCATCCCAGCCAGGGCTCCAGGAGAGCATGGACATTTTGTGCACGAGCCATCCCAGCCAGGGCTCCAGGAGAGCATGGGAAATTCTGCGAATGAGGTGTACCAGCCTGGGCTCCAGGAGAGTATGGGAGATTCTGTGAACGATGTGTCCAGCTAGGGCTCCAGGAGAGCATGGGAGAATCTGTGATTGAGGCATCCTAGCCGGGGATCCAGGAGAGCATTAGAGATTCTGCGAGTGAGGCATCCCAGCCAGGGCTCCAGGAGAGCATGGAAATGTTGTGAGCGAGGCATCTCTGCCAGGGCTCCAGGAGAGCATGGACATGTTGTGAGCAAGGTGTCCCAGCCAGGGCTCCAGGAGAGCATGGACATGTTGTGAGCAATGTATCCCAGCCAGGGCTCCAGGAGAGCATGGGAAATTCTGTGAATGAGGTGTGCCAGCCAGTGCTCCAGGAGAGCATGGCAGATTCTGCAATTGAGGTGTCCCAGCCAGGGCTCCAGGAGAGCATGGGAGATCCTGCGATTGAGGCATCCCAGCCAGGGCTCCAGGAGATTCTGTGAGCGAGGCGTCCCTTCGCTGCGGCACACTGCCACCCGGAGGCAGACAGGGGGGACTGCAACCTCTGGAAGTCCTGATGAGGTTTTGAAAAAGGGCCTGATGCCTGGACCCAGTTCCAAGAGGACGGGTAAAATCCGGCAGTGCCCCGCAAAAGGTGGCATGCAGCAGTGATGCCGTGAAGTCCGGGGGAATTCCTCGAGTGGATTCACAGATGGTGAGATTCTGCGAGTGAGGTGTCCTGGCCTGGGCTCCAGGAGAGCATGGGAGATTCTGTGAGTGAGGTGTCCCTGCTAGGGCTCGAGGAGAGCATGGGAGATTCTCTGAGCGAGGCTTCCCAGCCAGGGCTCCAGGAGAGCATGGACATGTTGTGAGCGAGGTGTCCCAGCCAGGGCTCCAGGAGTGCATGGGAGATTCTGTGAGAGAGGTGTCCCATCCAGGGCTCCAGGAGAGCATGGACATGTTGTGAGCGAGGCATCCCAGCCAGGGCTCCAGGAGAGCATGGGAAATTCTGCAAATGAGTCATGCCAGCCAGGGCTCCAGGAGAGCATTGGGGATTCTGCGAATGAGGCATCCCAGCTAGGGTTCCAGGAGAGCATGGGAGATTCTGCGATTGAGGCATCCCAGCCAGGGCTCCAGGGGATTCGGTGAGCGAGACATCCCTTCCCTGCAGCACACTGCCACCCAGTGGCAGACAAGGGGGAACTGCAACCTCTGGAAGTCCCGATGAGGTTTTGAAAAAGGGCCTGATGCCTGGACCCAGTTCCAGGAGGCCGGGTAAAATCCGGCAGTGCCCCGCAAAAGGTGGCGTGCAGCAGTGATGCCGTGATGTCCGGGGGAATTCCTCGAGTGGATTCACAGATGGTGAGATTCTGCGAGTGAGGTGTCCTGGCCTGGGCTCCAGGAGAGCATGAGAAATTCTGAGAGCGGGGCATCCCAGCCAGGGCTCCAGGAGAGCATGGACATGTTGTGCACGAGGCGTCCTAGCCAGGGCTCCCGGACAGCAATGGACATGTTGTGAGTGAGGCGTACCAGCCAGGGCTCCAGGAGAGCATGGGAGATTCTGCGAGCGAGGTGTCCCAGTCAGGGCTCCAGGAGAGGATGGGAGATTCTGTGGGTGAGGCGTCCATTGCAGGGCTCCGGGAGACCATGGGCGATTTTGAGAGTGATTTGTCCCTGCCAGAGCTCCAGGAGAGCATGTACATGTTGTGCCCGAGGCATCCCAGCCAGGGCTCCAGGAGAGCATGGACATGTTGCTGGTGAGGCATCCCTGCCAGGGCTCCAGTAGAGCATGGGAGATTCTGCGAGCGAGGTGTCCCAGTCAGGGCTCCAGGAGAGCATGGGAGATTCTGTGGGTGAGGCGTCCCTGCCAGGGCTCCAGGAGAGCATGGACATGTCGTGAGTGAGGCATCCCAGCCAGGGCTCCAGGTGAGCAAGGACATGTTGTGAATGAGGCATCCCAGCCAGGGCTCCAGGAGAGCATGGGAAATTCTGCAAATGAGGCGTGCCAGCCAGGGCTCCAGGAGAGCATGGGAGATTCTGTAAACGAGGTGTACCAGCTAGGGCTCCAGGAGAGCATGGGAGATTCTGCAAACGAGGTGTCACAGCTAGGGATCCAGGAGAGCATGGACATGTTGCGAGTGAGGTGTCCCAGCCAAGGCTCTAGGAGAGCATGGATATGATGTGAGCAAGGCATCCCATCCAGGGCTCCAGGAGAGCATGGGAGATTCTGAGAGCCAGGCATCCCTGCCTGGTCTCCAGGAGAGCATGCGAGATTCTCTAAGCGAGGCATCCCAGCTAGGGGTCCAGGAGAGCATGGACATGTTTTGAGCGAGGCGTCCCAGCCAGGGCTCCAGGAGTGCTTGGGAGATTCTGCAAGTGAGGTGTCCCAGCCAGGGCTCCAGGAGAGCATGGACATATTGTGAGCGAGGCGTCCCAGCCAGGGCTCGAGGAGAGCATGGGAGATTCTGTAAGCGCGAGGCATCCCAGCCAGGGCTCCAGGACAGCTTGAGAGATTCTGCGAATGAGGCATCCCAGCCAGGGCTCCAGGAGAGCATGGGAGATTCTGGAAGAGAGGCGTCCCAGCCAGGGCTCCAGGAGAGCATGGGGGATTCTGTGATTGAGGCATCCCAGCCTGGGCTCCAGGAGATTCGGTGAGTGAGGTGTCCCTTCCCTGCAGGACACTGCAACCCGGTGGCAGACAAGGGGAACTGCAACCTCTGGAAGTCCCGATGAGGTTTTGAAAAAGGGCCTGATGCCTGGACCCAGTTCCAGGAGGCTGGGTAAAATCTGTGAGTTCCCCGCAAAAGGTGGCGTGCAGCAGTGATGCCATGCCGTCCGGGGGAATTCCTCGAGTGGATTCACAGATGGCGAGATTCTGCGAGTGAGGCGTCCCACCCAGGGCTCCAGGAGAGCATGGGAGATTTTGCAAGTGATGCATCCCTTCCAGGGCTCCAGGAGAGCATGGACATGTTGTGAGCGAGGTGTACCAGCCAGGGCTCCAGGAGAGCATGGGATATTCTGTATGCGATGTGTCCTGGCCAGGGCTCCAGGAGAGCATGGACATGTTGTGAGTGAGGCATCCCAGGCAGGGCTCCAGTAGAGTATGGGAGATTCTGCAAGTGAGGTGTCCCAGCCAGGGCTCCAGTAGAGCAGGGGAGATTCTGCGAGCGAGGCGTCCCAGCCAGGGCTCCAGGAGAGCATGGACATGTTGCGAGTGAGGTGTCCCAGCCAAGGCTCCAGGAGAGCATGGATATGTTGTGAGCGAGGCGTCCCAGCCAGGGCTCCAGGAGAGCTTGGGAGATTCTGTGAGTGAGGCGTCCCAGCCAGGGCTCCAGGAGTGCATGGGAGATTCTGGAAGTGAGGCGTCCCTGCCAGGGCTCCAGCAGAGCATGGGAGATTCCCCGAGGGAGGCAACCCAGCCAGGGCTTGAGGAGAGCATGGGAGATTCTGTAAGCGCGAGGCATCCCAGCCTGGGCTCCAGGACAGCATGAGAGATTCTGTGAACGAGGCATCCCAGCCAGGGCTCCAGGAGAGCATGGGAGATTCTGGAAGAGAGGCGTCCCAGCCAGGGCTCGAGGAGAGCATGGGGGATTCTGTGATTGAGGCATCCCAGCCTGGGCTCCAGGAGATTCAGTGAGCGAGGTGTCCCTTCCCTGCGGGACACTGAAACCCGGTGGCAGACAAGGGGAACTGCAACCTCTGGAAGTCCCGATGAGGTTTGGAAAAAGGGCCTGATGCCTGGACCCAGTTCCAGGAGGCCGGGTAAAATCTGTCAGTGCCCCGCAAAAGGTGGCGTGCAGCAGTGATGCTGTGATGTCCGGGGGAATTCCTCGAGTGGATTCACAGATGGCGAGATTCTGCGAGTGAGGCGTCCCACCCAGGGCTCCAGGAGAGCATGGGAGATTTTGCAAGTGATGCGTCCCTTCCAGGGCTCCAGGAGAGCATGGACATGTTGTGAGCGAGGTGTACCAGCCAGGGCTCCAGGAGAGCATGGGATATTCTGTATGCGATGTGTCCTGGCCAGGGCTCCAGGAGAGCATGGACATGTTGTGAGTGAGGCATCCCAGGCAGGGCTCCAGGAGAGCATGGGAGATTCTGCGAGCGAGGCGTCCCAGCCAGGGCTCCAGGAGAGCATGGACATGTTGCGAGTGAGGTGTCCCAGCCAAGGCTCCAGGAGAGCATGGATATGTTGTGAGCAAGGCATCCCAGCCAGGGCTCCAGGAGAGCATGGGAGATTCGGAGAGCGAGGCATCCCTGCCAGGTATCCAGGAGAGGATGCGAGATTCTCGAAGCGAGGCATCCCAGCCAGGGCTCCAGGAGAGCATGGACATGTTGCGAGTGAGGTGTCCCAGCCAAGGCTCCAGGAGAGCATGGATATGTTGTGAGCGAGGCGTCCCAGCCAGGGCTCCAGGAGAGCTTGGGAGATTCTGTGAGCGAGGCGTCCCAGCCAGGGCTCCAGGAGTGCATGGGAGATTCTGGAAGTGAGGCGTCCCTGCCAGGGCTCCAGCAGAGCATGGGAGATTCCCCGAGGGAGGCAACCCAGCCAGGGCTTGAGGAGAGCATGGGAGATTCTGTAAGCGCGAGGCATCCCAGCCTGGGCTCCAGGACAGCATGAGAGATTCTGTGAACGAGGCATCCCAGCCAGGGCTCCAGGAGAGCATGGGAGATTCTGGAAGAGAGGCGTCCCAGCCAGGGCTCGAGGAGAGCATGGGGGATTCTGTGATTGAGGCATCCCAGCCTGGGCTCCAGGAGATTCAGTGAGCGAGGTGTCCCTTCCCTGCGGGACACTGAAACCCGGTGGCAGACAAGGGGAACTGCAACCTCTGGAAGTCCCGATGAGGTTTGGAAAAAGGGCCTGATGCCTGGACCCAGTTCCAGGAGGCCGGGTAAAATCTGTCAGTGCCCCGCAAAAGGTGGCGTGCAGCAGTGATGCCGTGATGTCCGGGGGAATTCCTCGAGTGGATTCACAGATGGCGAGATTCTGCGAGTGAGGCGTCCCACCCAGGGCTCCAGGAGAGCATGGGAGATTTTGCAAGTGATGCGTCCCTTCCAGGGCTCCAGGAGAGCATGGACATGTTGTGAGCGAGGTGTACCAGCCAGGGCTCCAGGAGAGCATGGGATATTCTGTATGCGATGTGTCCTGGCCAGGGCTCCAGGAGAGCATGGACATGTTGTGAGTGAGGCATCCCAGGCAGGGCTCCAGGAGAGCATGGGAGATTCTGCGAGCGAGGCGTCCCAGCCAGGGCTCCAGGAGAGCATGGACATGTTGCGAGTGAGGTGTCCCAGCCAAGGCTCCAGGAGAGCATGGATATGTTGTGAGCAAGGCATCCCAGCCAGGGCTCCAGGAGAGCATGGGAGATTCGGAGAGTGAGGCATCCCTGCCAGGTATCCAGGAGAGGATGCGAGATTCTCTTAGCGAGGCATCCCAGCCAGGGGTCCAGGAGAGCATGGACATGTTGTGAGCGAGGCGTCCCAGCCAGGGCTCCAGGAGAGCTTGGGAGATTCTGTGAGCGAGGCGTCCCAGCCAGGGCTCCAAGAGTGCATGGGAGATTCTGGAAGTGAGGCGTCCCTGCCAGGGCTCCAGCAGAGCATGGGAGATTCCCCGAGGGAGGCAACCCAGCCAGGGCTTGAGGAGAGCATGGGAGATTCTGTAAGCGCGAGGCATCCCAGCCTGGGCTCCAGGACAGCTTGAGAGATTCTGCGAACGAGGCATCCCAGCCAGGGCTCCAGGAGAGCATGGGAGATTCTGGAAGAGAGGCGTCCCAGCCAGGGCTCGAGGAGAGCATGGGGGATTCTGTGATTGAGGCATCCCAGCCAGGGCTCCAGGAGATTCAGTGAGCGAGGTGTCCCTTCCCTGCGGGACACTGCAACCCGGTGGCAGACAAGGGGAACTGCAACCTCTGGAAGTCCCGATGAGGTTTGGAAAAAGGGCCTGATGCCTGGACCCAGTTCCAGGAGGCCGGGTAAAATCCGTCAGTGTCCCGCAAAAGGTGGCGTGCAGCAGTGATGCCGTGATGTCTGGGGGAATTCCTCGAGTGGATTCACAGATGGCGAGATTCTGCGAGTGAGGCGTCCCAGCCAGGGCTCCAGGAGATTCAGTGAGCGAGGTGTCCCTTCCCTGCGGGACACTGCAACCCGGTGGCAGACAAGGGGAACTGCAACCTCTGGAAGTCCCGATGAGGTTTGGAAAAAGGGCCTGATGCCTGGACCCAGTTCCAGGAGGCCGGGTAAAATCTGTCAGTGCCCCGCAAAAGGTGGCGTGCAGCAGTGATGCCGTGACGTCCGGGGGAATTCCTCGAGTGGATTCACAGATGGCGAGATTCTGCGAGTGAGGCGTCCCACCCAGGGCTCCAGGAGAGCATGGGAGATTTTGCGAGTGATGCATCCCTTCCAGGGCTCCAGGAGAGCATGGACATGTTGTGAGCGAGGCGTACCAGCCAGGGCTCCAGGAGAGCATGGGATATTCTGTATGCGATGTGTCCTGGCCAGGGCTCCAGGAGAGCATGGACATGTTGTGAGTGAGGCATCCCAGGCAGGGCTCCAGGAGAGCATGGGAGCTTCTGCAAGTGAGGTGTCCCAGCCAGGGCTCCAGTAGAGCAGGGGAGATTCTGCGAGCGAGGCGTCCCAGCCAGGGCTCCAGGAGAGCATGGACATGTTGCGAGTGAGGTGTCCCAGCCAAGGCTCCAGGAGAGCATGGATATGTTGTGAGCAAGGCATCCCAGCCAGGGCTCCAGGAGAGCATGGGAGATTCTAAGAGCGAGGCATCCCTGCCAGGTCTCCAGGAGAGCATGGGAGATTCTGTGAGTGATGCATCCCTGCCAGCACTCCAGGAGAGCATGGGAGATTCTGCGAGTGATGCATCCCAGCCAGGGGTCCAGGAGAGCATGGACATGTTTTGAGCGAGGCATCCCAGCCAGGGCTCCAGGAGAGCTTGGGAGATTCTGCAAGTGAGGTGTCCCAGCCAGGGCTCCAGGAGAGCATGGACATGTTGTGTGCTAGGCATCCCAGCCAGCACTCCAGGAGAGCATGGGAGATTCTGCGAGTGATGCATCCCTGCCAGCGCTCCAGGAGAGCATGGGAGATTCTGTGAGTGATGCATCCCTGCCAGCGCTCCAGGAGAGCATGGGAGATTCTGCGAGTGATGCATCCCTGCCAGGGCTCCAGGAGAGCATGGAAATGTTATGAGCGAGGCGTAACAGCAAGGGCTGCAGGAGAGCATGGATAATTTGTGAGCGAGGCATCCCAGCAAGGGCTCCAGGAGAGCATGGGAGATTCTGCAAGCTATACATCCCTTCCAGGGCTCCATGAGAGCATGGGCGATTTTGCAAGTGAGGCATCCCTGCCAGGGCTCCATGAGAGCATGGGAGATTCTCCGAGTGAGGTATCCCGGACAAGGCTCCAGGAGAGGATGGGAGATTCTCCGAGTGAGGCATCAAAGACAGGGCTCCAGGAGAGCATGGACATGTTGTGAGAGAGGCGTCCCAGCCAGGGCTCCAGGAGAGCATGGGAACTTCTGCGAGCGAGGAGTCCCCCCGAGGGCTCGAGGAGAGCATGGACAAGTTGTGAGCATGGCATCCCAGCCAGGGCTCCAGGAGAGTATGGGAGATTCTGTGAGGGATGCATCACGGCCAGGGCTCCAGGAGAGCATGGACATGTTTGGAGCGAGGCGTACCAGCCAGGGCTCCAGGAGGGCATATGATATTCTGTATGCGATGTGTCCTGGCCAGGGCTCCAGGAGAGCATGGGAGATCCTGCGATTGAGGCATCCCAGCCAGGGCTCCAGGAGATTCTGTGAGCGAGGCGTCCCTTCGCTGCGGCACACTGCCACCCGGAGGCAGACAGAGGGGACTGCAACCTCTGGAAGTCCCGATGAGGTTTTGAAAAAGGGCCTGAAACCTGGACCCAGTTCCAAGAGGACGGGTAAAATCCGGCAGTGCCCGGCAAAGGGTGGCATGCAGCAGTGATGCCGTGAAGTCCGGGGGAATTCCTCGAGTGGATTCACAGATGGTGAGATTCTGCGAGTGAGGTGTCCTGGCCTGGGCTCCAGGAGAGCATGGGAGATTCTGTGAGTGAGATGTCCCTGCTAGGGCTCGAGGAGAGCATGGGAGATTCTCTGAGCGAGGCTTCCCAGCCAGGGCTCCAGGAGAGCATGGACATGTTGTGAGCGAGCTGTCCCAGCCAGGGCTCCAGGAGTGCATGGGAGATTCTGTGAGAGAGGTGTCCCATCCAGGGCTCCAGGAGAGCATGGACATGTTGTGAGCGAGACATCCCAGCCAGGGCTCCAGGAGAGCATGGGAAATTCTGCAAATGAGTCATGCCAGCCAGGGCTCCAGGAGAGCATTGGGGATTCTGCGAATGAGGCATCCCAGCTAGGGTTCCAGGAGAGCATGGGAGATTCTGCTATTGAGGCATCCCAGCCAGGGCTGCAGGGGATTCGGTGAGCGAGACATCCCTTCCCTGCAGCACACTGCCACCCGGTGGCAGACAGGGTGAACTGCAACCTCTGGAAGTCCCGATGAGGTTTTGAAAAAGTGCCTGATGGCTGGACCCAGTTCCAGGAGGCTGGGTAAAATCCGGCAGTGCCCCGCAAAAGGTGGTGTGCAGCAGTGATGCTGTGATGTCCGGGGGAATTCCTCGAGTGGATTCACAGATGGTGAGATTCTGCGAGTGAGGTGTCCTGGCCTGGGCTCCAGGAGAGCATGAGAAATTCTGAGAGCGAGGCATCCTAGCCAGGGCTCCTGGACAGCAATGGACATGTTGTGAGTGAGGCGTACCAGCCAGGGCTACAGGAGAGCATGGGAGATTCTGCGAGTGAGGCATCCCAGCCAGGGCTCCAGGAGAGCATGGGAGATTCTGTGAGCAATGCATCCATTGCAGGGCTCCGGGAGACCATGGGCGATTTTGAGAGTGATTTGTGCCTGCCAGGGCTCCATGAGAGCTTGGGAGATTCTGCGAGTGAGGCATCCCGGACAAGGCTCCAGGAGAGCATGTACATGTTGTGCGCGAGGCATCCCAGCCAGGGCTCCAGGAGAGCATGGACATGTTGCTGGTGAGGCATCCCAGCCAGGGCTCCAGGAGAGCATGGGAAATTCTGCGAATGAGGCGTGGCAGCCAGGGCTCCAGGAGAGCATGGGAGATTCTGCGAACGAGGTGTACCAGCTAGGGCTCCAGGAGAGCATGGGAGATTCTGCAAACGAGGTGTCCCAGCTAGGGCTCCAGGAGAGCATGGCAGATTCTGTGATTAAGGCATCCCAGACGGGGCTCCAGGAGAGCATGGACATGTTGTGAGTGAGGCGTCTCTGCCAGGGCTCCAGGAGAGCATGGACATGTTGTGAGTGAGGCATCCCATCCAGGGCTCCAGGAGAGCATGGGAGATTCTGCGAGCGAGGTGTCCCTGCCAGGGCTCCAGGAGAGCATGGACATGTTGTGAGCTAGGTGTCCCAGCCAGAGCTCCAGGAGAGCATGGGAGATTCTGTGAGCGAGGCATCCCAACCATTGCTCCAGGAGAGCATGGACATGTTGTGCGCGAGGCGTCCCAGCCAGGGCTCCAGGAGAGCATGGACATGTTGCAAGCGAGGTGTCCCATCAATGGCTCCATGAGTGCATGGATATGTTGTGAGCGAGGCATCCCAGCCAGGGCTCCAGTAGAGCATGGCAAATTCTGCGAATGAGGTGTGCCAGCCAGGGCTCCAGGAGAGCATGGACATGTCATGAGTGAGGCATCCCAGCTAGGGCTCCAGGAGAGCATGGACATGTTGTGAACGTGGGATCCCACCCAGGGCTCCAGGAGAGCATGGAAAATTCTGCGAATGAGGTGTGCCAGCCAGGGCTCCAGGAGAGCATGGGAGATTCTGTGAACAAGGTGTCCCAGCTAGGGCTCCAGGAGAGCATGGGAGATTCTGCGATTGAGGCATCCCAGCCGGGGCTTCAGGAGAGCATGGACATGTTGTGAGTGAGGCGTCCTTGCCAGGGCTCCAGGAGAGCATGGGAGATTCTGTGAATGAGGCGTCCCAGCCAGGGCTCCAGGAGAGCATGGAAATGTTGTGAGCGAGGCATCCCTGCCAGGGCTCCAGGAGAGCATGGACATGTTGTGAGCGAGGTGTCCCAGCCAGGGCTCCAGGAGAGCATGGACATGTTGTGAGCGACGCATCACAGCCAGGGCTCCAGGAGACCATGGGAAATTCTGTGAATGAGGTGTGCCAGCCAGTGCTCCAGGAGAGCATGGCTGATTCTGCGAATGAGGTGTCCCAGCCAGGGCTCCAGGAGAGCATGGGAGATCCTGCGATGGAGGCATCCCAGGCAGGGCTCCAGGAGATTTGGTGAGCGAGGCGTCCCTTCGCTGCGGCACACTGCCACCCGGAGGCAGACAGTGGGGACTGCAACCTCTGGAAGTCCCGATGAGGTTTTGAAAAAGGGCCTGATGCCTGGACCCAGTTCCAGGAGGCCGGGTAAAATCCGGCAGTGCCCCGCAAAAGGTGGCGTGCAGCAGTGATGCCATGACGTCCGGGGGAATTCCTCGAGTGGATTCACAGATGGTGAGATTCTGCGAATGAGGTGTCCTGGCCTGGGCTCCAGGAGAGCATGGGAGATTCTCTGACTGAGGCATCCCAGCCAGGGCTCCAGGAGAGCATGGACATGTTTTGAGCGAGGTGTCCCAGCCAGAGCTCCAAGAGTGCATGGGAGATTCTGTGAGAGAGGCATCCCAGCCAGGTCTCCAGGAGAGCATGGACATGTTGTGAGTGAGGCATACCAGCCAGGGCTCCAGGAGAGCATGGGAGATTCTGCGAGAGAGGCATCCCAGCCAGGGCTCCAGGAGAGCATGGGAGATTCTGTGAGCAATGCATCCCTTCCAGGGCTCTGGGAGATCATGGGCGATTTTGAGAGTGAGGCGTCCCTGCCAGGGCTCCATGAGAGCTTGGGAGATTCTGCGAGCGAGGCATCCTGGACAAGACTCCAGGAGAGCATGGATATGTTGTAAGCGAGGCTTCACAGCCAGGGCTCCAGGAGAGCATGGGAGATTCTGTGGGTGAGGCACCCCTGCCAGGGCTCCAGAAGAGCATGGAGATGTCATGAATGAGGCATCCCTTCCAGGGCTCCGGGAGATCATGGGCGATTTTGAGAGTGAGGCGTCCCTGCCAGGGCTCCATGAGAGCTTGGGAGATTCTGCGAGCGAGGCATCCAGGACAAGGCTCCAGGAGAGCATGGGAGATTCTGTAGTGAGGTGTCCCAGTCAGGGCTCCTGGAGAACATGGACATGTTGCGAGCGAGGTGTCCCATCCACGGCTCCATAAGCGCATGGATATGTTGTGAGTGAGGCATCCCAGCCAGGGCTCCAGGAGAGCATGGGAGATTCTGCGAGTGAGGCGTCCCAGCCAAGGCTCAAGGAGAGCATGGACATGTTGTGAATGAGGCACCCCAGCCAGGGCTCCAGGAGAGCATGGGAAATTCTGCGAATGAGGTGTGCCAGCCAGGGCTCCAGGAGAGCATGGGAGATACTGTGAGCAATGCATCCCTTCCTGGGCTCCACGAGAGCATGGACAGGTTGTGACCGAGGCATGCCAGCCAGGGCTCCAGGAGAGCATAGGAGATTCTGCGAGTGAGGCATCCCAGCCAGGGCTCCAGGAGAGCATGGACATGTTGTGAGCTAGGTGTCCCAGCCAGGGCTCCAGGAGAGCATGGGAGATTCTGCGAATGACGTGTGCCAGCCAGAGCTCCAGGAGAGCATGGGAGTTTCTCTGAAAGAGGTGTCCCAGCTAGGGCTCAAGGAGAGCATGGGAGATTCTGCAATTGAGGTGTCCCAGCTAGGGCTCCAGGAGAGCATGGGAGATTCAGCGATTGAGGCATTCCAGCCGGTGCTCCAGGAGAGCATGGACATGTTGTGAGTGAGGCATCCCATCCAGGGCTCCAGGAGAGCATGTGAGATTCTGCGAGCTATGCGTCCCTGCCAGGGCTCCACGCGAGCATGGACATGTTGTGAGCGAGGCATCCAAGCCAGGGCTCCAGGAGAGCATAGGAGATTCTGTGAGTGAGGTGTCCCAGCCAGGGCTCCAGGAGAGCATGGACATGTTGTGAGCTAGGAGTCCCAGCCAGGGCTCCAGGAGAGCATGGGAGATTCTGTGAGTGAGGCATCCCAGCCAGGGCTCCAGGAGAGCATGGACATGTTGTGCATGAGGCGTCCCAGCCAGGGCTCCAGGAGAGCATGGACATGTTGCTGGTGAGGCATCCCTGCCAGGGCTCCAGAAGAGCATGGGAGATTCTGCGAGCGAGGTGTCCAAGACAGGGCTCCAGGAGAGCATGGACATGTTGTGAGTGAGGCATCCCAGCCAGGGCTCCAGGAGAGCATGGACATGTTGTGAATGAGGCATCCCAGCCAGGGCTCCATGAGAGCATGGCAAATTCTGCAAATGAGGCATCCCTGCCAGGGCTCCAGGAGAGCATGGACATGTTGTGAGTGAGGCATCCCAGCCAGGGCTCCAGTAGAGCATGGACATGTTGTGAACGAGGCATCCCAGCCAGGGCTCCATGAGAGCATGGAAAATTCTGCGAATGAGGTGTGCCAGCCAGGGCTCCAGGAGACCATGGGAGATTCTGTGAACGAGGTGTCCCAGCTAGGGCTCCAGGAGAGCATGGGAGATTCTGCGATTGAGGCATCACAGCCTGGGCTCCAGGAGAGCATGGACATGTTGTGAGTGAGTCGTCCCTGCCAGGGCTCCAGGAGAGCATGGGGGATTCTGCGAGTGAGGTGTCCCAGCCAGGGCTCTAGGAGAGCATGGAAATGTTGTGAGCGAGGCGTCCCTGCCAGGGCTCCAGGAGAGCATTGGAGATTCTGCGAGTGAGGCGCCCAGCCAGGGCTCCAGGAGAGCATGGACATGTTTTTCGCGAGGTGTCCCAGCCAGGGTTCCAGGAGAGCATGGGAGATTCTATGAGCGAGGCATCTCAGCCAGGGCTCCAGGACAGCATGGACATATTGTGAGTGAGGCATCCCAGCCAGGGCTTCAGGAGAGCATGGGAGATTCTGGAAGTGAGGCGTCCCTGCCAGATCTCCACGAGAGCATGGGAGATTCTGCGAGTGATGCATCCCAGCCAGGGCTCCAGGAGAGCATGGACATGATGTGAGGGAGCCATCCCTGCCAGGGCTCCAGGAGAGCTTGGGAGATTCTGTGAGTGAGGCATCCCTGCCAGTGCTCCAGGAGAGCAGGGACATGTTGTGAGCGAGGCTTCACAGCCAGGGCTCCAAGAGAGCATGGGAGATTCTGCGAGTGAGGCGTCCCAGCCAGGGCTCCAGGAGAGCAGGGGAGATTCTATGAGCGAGGCATGTCAGCCAGGGCTCCAGGACAGCATGGACATATTGTGAGCGAGGCATCCCAGCCAGGGCTCCAGGAGAGCATGGGAGATTCTGGAAGTGAGGTGTCACAGCCAGGGCTCCATGAGAGCACAGGAGATTCTGTGTGCGAGGCATCCCAGCCAGGGCTCCAGGAGAGCATGGAGATGTTGTGAGTGAGATATCCCAGCCAGGGCTCCAGGAGAGCATGGGATATTCTTTGAGCAAGGCATCCCAGCCAGGGCTCCAGGAGAGCATGGACATATTCTGAGCGAGGCGTCCCAGCAAGGGCTCCAGGAGAGCATGGACATGTTGTGAGCGAGGCGTCACAGCCAGGGCTCCAGGAGAGCATGGGAGATTCTGCGAGTGAGGCGCCCAGCCAGGGCTCCAGGAGAGCATGGACATGTTTTGAGCGAGGTGTCCCAGCCAGGGTTCCAGGAGAGCATGGGAGATTCTATGAGCAAGGCATCTCAGCCAGGGCTCCAGGACAGCATGGACATATTGTGAGTGAGGCATACCAGCCAGGGCTTCAGGAGAGCATGGGAGAATCTGGAAGTCAGGCGTCCCTGCCAGATCTCCACGAGAGCATGGGAGATTCTGCGAGCGAGGCATCCCAGCCAGGGCTACAGGAGAGCGTGGACATGATGTGAGGGAGCCATCCCAGCCAGGGCTCCAGGAGAGCATGGGAGATTCTGTGAGCGAGGCATCCCTGCCAGTGCTCCAGGAGAGTAGGGACATGTTGTGAGCGAGGCTTCACAGCCAGGGCTCCAGGAGAGCATGGGAGATTCTGCGAGTGAGGTGTCCCAGCCAGGGCTCCAGGAGAGCAGGGGAGATTCTATGAGCGAGGCATCTCAGCCAGGGCTCCAGGACAGCATGGACATATTGTGAGCGAGGCATCCCAGCCAGGGCTCCAGGAGAGCATGGGAGATTCTGGAAGTGAGGTGTCACAGCCAGGGCTTCATGAGAGCACGGGAGATTCTGTGTGCGAGGCATCCCAGCCAGGGCTCCAGGAGAGCATGGAGATGTTGTGAGTGAGATATCCCAGCCAGGGCTCCAGGAGAGCATGGGATATTCTTTGAGTGAGGCATCCCAGCCAGGGCTCCAGGAGAGCATGGACATATTGTGAGCGAGGCGTCCCAGCCAGTTCTCCAGGAGAGCATGGGAGATTGCCCAAGGGAAGCAACCCAGCCAGGGCTCCAGAAGAGCATGGACATGTTGTGAGCGAGGCGTCACAGCCAGGGCTCGAGGAGAGCATGGGAGATTCTGTAAGCACAAGGCATCCCAGCCAGGGCTCCAGGACAGCTTGAGAGATTCTGCAATCGAGGCATCCCAGCCAGGGCTCCAGTAGAGCATGGGAGATTCTGGAAGAGAGGCGTCCCAGCCAGGTCTCCAGGAGAGCATGGGGGATTCTGTGATTGAGGCATCCCAGCCTGGGCTCCAGGAGATTCGGTGAGCGAGGTATCCCTTCCCTGCGGGACACTGCAACCTGGTGGCAGACAAGGGGAACTGCAACCTCTGGAAGTCCCGATGAGCCAGGGCTCCAGGAGAGCATGGACATGATGTGAGGGAGCCATCCCTGCCAGGGCTCCAGGAGAGCTTGGGAGATTCTGTGAGTGAGGCATCCCTGCCAGTGCTCCAGGAGAGCAGGGACATGTTGTGAGCGAGGCTTCACAGCCAGGGCTCCAAGAGAGCATGGGAGATTCTGCGAGTGAGGCGTCCCAGCCAGGGCTCCAGGAGAGCAGGGGAGATTCTATGAGCGAGGCATCTCAGCCAGGGCTCCAGGACAGCATGGACATATTGTGAGCGAGGCATCCCAGCCAGGGCTCCAGGAGAGCATGGGAGATTCTGGAAGTGAGGTGTCACAGCCAGGGCTCCATGAGAGCACAGGAGATTCTGTGTGCGAGGCATCCCAGCCAGGGCTCCAGGAGAGCATGGAGATGTTGTGAGTGAGATACCCAGCCAGGGCTCCAGGAGAGCATGGGATATTCTTTGAGCAAGGCATCCCAGCCAGGGCTCCAGGAGAGCATGGACATATTCTGAGCGAGGCATCCCAGCAAGGGCTCCAGGAGAGCATGGACATGTTGTGAGCGAGGCGTCACAGCCAGGGCTCCAGGAGAGCATGGGAGATTCTGCGAGTGAGGCGCCCAGCCAGGGCTCCAGGAGAGCATGGACATGTTTTGAGCGAGGTGTCCCAGCCAGGGTTCCAGGAGAGCATGGGAGATTCTATGAGCAAGGCATCTCAGCCAGGGCTCCAGGACAGCATGGACATATTGTGAGTGAGGCATACCAGCCAGGGCTTCAGGAGAGCATGGGAGAATCTGGAAGTCAGGCGTCCCTGCCAGATCTCCACGAGAGCATGGGAGATTCTGCGAGCGAGGCATCCCAGCCAGGGCTACAGGAGAGCGTGGACATGATGTGAGGGAGCCATCCCAGCCAGGGCTCCAGGAGAGCATGGGAGATTCTGTGAGCGAGGCATCCCTGCCAGTGCTCCAGGAGAGCAGGGACATGTTGTGAGCGAGGCTTCACAGCCAGGGCTCCAGGAGAGCATGGGAGATTCTGCGAGTGAGGTGTCCCAGCCAGGGCTCCAGGAGAGCATGGGATATTCTGTATGCGATGTGTCCTGGCCAGGGCTCCAGGAGAGCATGGACATGTTGTGAGCGAGGTGTACCAGCCAGGGCTCCAGGAGAGCATGGGATATTCTGTATGCGATGTGTCCTGGCCAGGGCTCCAGGAGAGCATGGACATGTTGTGAGTGAGGCATCCCAGGCAGGGCTCCAGGAGAGCATGGGAGATTCTGCAAGTGAGGTGTCCCAGCCAGGGCTCCAGTAGAGCAGGGGAGATTCTGCGAGCGAGGTGTCCCAGCCAGGGCTCCAGGAGAGCATGGACATGTTGCGAGTGAGGTGTCCCAGCCAAGGCTCCAGGACAGCTTGAGAGATTCTCGAACGAGGCATCCCAGCCAGGGCTCCAGGAGAGCATGGGAGATTCTGGAAGAGAGGCATCCCAGCCAGGGCTCCAGGAGAGCATGGGGGATTCTGTGATTGAGGCATCCCAGCCTGGGCTCCAGGAGATTCAGTGAGCGAGGTGTCCCTTCCCTGCGGGACACTGAAACCCGGTGGCAGACAAGGGGAACTGCAACCTCTGGAAGTCCCGATGAGGTTTTGAAAAAGGGCCTGATGCCTGGACCCAGTTCCAGGAGGCCGGGTAAAATCTGTCAGTGCCCCACAAAAGGTGGCGTGCAGCAGTGATGCCGTGACGTCTGGGGGAATTCCTCGAGTGGATTTACAGATGGCGAGATTCTGCGAGCGAGGCGTCCCAGCCAGGGCTCGAGGAGAGCATGGGAGATTCTGTAAGCGTGAGGCATCCCAGCCAGGGCTCCAGGACAGCTTGAGAGATTCTGCGAATGAGGCATCCCAGCCCAGGGCTCCAGGAGAGCATGGGAGATTCTGGAAGAGAGGCGTCCCAGCCAGGGCTCCAGGAGAGCATGGGGGATTCTGTGATTGAGGCATCCCAGCCTGGGCTCCAGGAGATTCGGTGAGCGAGGTGTCCCTTCCCTGTGGGACACTGCAACCCGGTGGCAGACAAGGGGAACTGCAACCTCTGGAAGTCCCGATGAGGTTATGAAAAAGGGCCTGATGCCTGGACCCAGTTCCAGGAGGCTGGGTAAAATCTGTGAGTTCCCCGCAAAAGGTGGCGTGCAGCAGTGATGCCGTGCCGTCCGGGGGAATTCCTCGAGTGGATTCACAGATGGCGAGATTCTGCGAGTGAGGCGTCCCACCCAGGGCTCCAGGAGAGCATGGGAGATTTTGCAAGTGATGTGTCCCTTCCAGGGCTCCAGGAGAGCATGGACATGTTGTGAGCGAGGTGTACCAGCCAGGGCTCCAGGAGAGCATGGGATATTCTGTATGCGATGTGTCCTGGCCAGGGCTCCAGGAGAGCATGGACATGTTGTGAGTGAGGCATCCCAGGCAGGGCTCCAGGAGAGCATGGGAGATTCTGCAAGTGAGGTGTCCCAGCCAGGGCTCCAGTAGAGCAGGGGAGATTCTGCGAGCGAGGCGTCCCAGCCAGGGCTCCAGGAGATTCAGTGATCGAGGTGTCCCTTCCCTGCGGGACAGTGCAATCCGGTGGCAGACAAGAGGAACTGCAACCTCTGGAAGTCCCGATGAGGTTTGGAAAAAGGGCCTGATGCCTGGACCCAGTTCCAGGAGGCTGGGTAAAATCTTTCAGTGCCCCGCAAAAGGTGGCGTGCAGCAGTGATGCCGTGACGTCCGGGGGAATTCCTCGAGTGGATTCACAGATGGCGAGATTCTGCGAGTGAGGCGTCCCACCCAGGGCTCCAGGAGAGCATGGGAGATTTTGCGAGTGATGCATCCCTTCCAGGGCTCCAGGAGAGCATGGACATGTTGTGAGCAAGGCGTACCAGCCAGGGCTCCAGGAGAGCATGGGATATTCTGTATGCGATGTGTCCTGGCCAGGGCTCCAGGAGAGCATGGACATGTTGTGAGTGAGGCATCCCAGGCAGGGCTCCAGGAGAGCATGGGAGATTCTGCAAGTGAGGTGTCCAAGCCAGGGCTCCAGTAGAGCAGGGGAGATTCTGCGAGCGAGGCATCCCTGCCAGGTCTCCAGGAGAGCATGCAAGATTCTCTAAGTGAGGCATCCCAGCCAGGGGTCCAGGAGAGCATGGACATGTTTTGAGCGAGGCGTCCTAGCCAGGGCTCCAGGAGAGCTTGGGAGATTCTGCAAGTGAGGTGTCCCAGCCAGGGCTCCAGGAGAGCATGGACATGTTGTGTGCTAGGCATCCCAGCCAGCGCTCCAGGAGAGCATGGGAGATTCTGCGAGTGATGCATCCCTGCCAGCGCTCCAGGAGAGCATGGGAGATTCTGTGAGTGATGCATCCCTGCCAGCGCTCCAGGAGAGCATGGGAGATTCTGCGAGTGATGCATCCCTGCCAGGGCTCCAGGAGAGCATGGAAATGTTATGAGCGAGGCGTAACAGCAAGGGCTGCAGGAGAGCATGGATAATTTGTGAGCGAGGCATCCCAGCAAGGGCTCCATGAGAGCATGGGAGATTCTGGAAGAGAGGCGTCCCAGCCAGGGCTCCTGGAGAGCATGGACATGTTGTGAGTGAGGCATCCCAGCCAGGGCACCAGGAGAGCATGGGAGATTCTGTGAGCGAGGTGTCCCAGCCAGGGCTCCAGGAGAGCATGGGATATTCTGTGAGTGAGGTGTCCCATCCAAGGCTCCAGGAGAGCATGGACATGTTGTGAGCGAGGCATCCCAGCCGGGGATCCAGGAGATTCGGTGAGTGAGGCATCCCTTCCCTGCGGCACACTGCCACCCGGTGGCAGACTGGGGGAACTGCTTCCTCTGGAAGTCCCGATGAGGTTTTGAAAAAGGGCCTGATGCCTGGACCCAGTTCCAGGAGGCCGGGTAAAATCCAGCAGTGCCCCGCAAAAGGTGGCGTGCAGCAGTGATGCCGTGATGTCCGGGGGAATTCCTCGAGTGGATTCACAGATGGTGAGAATCTGCAAGTGAGGTGTCCTGGCCAGGGCTCCTGGAGAGCATGGGAGATTCTGCGAGTGAGGAGTCCCCGCCAGGGCTCCTGGAGAGCATGGACAAGTTGTGAGCAAGGCGTCCCAGCCAGGGCTCCAGGAGAGTATGGGAGATTCTGTGAAAGATGCATCCCTGCCAGGGCTCCAGGAGAGCATGGCCATGTTGTGAGCGAGGCGTACCAGCCAGGGCTCTAGGAGGGCATGAGATATTCTGTATGCGATGTGTCCTGGCCATGGCTTTGGGAGAGCATGGAATATTCTTCGAGCGAGGCGTCCCAGCCAGACCTCAAGGAGAGCATGGGAGATTCTGCAAGTGATGCATCCCTGCCAGGTCTTCAGGAGAGCATGGAAATGTTGTGAGTGAGGCGTACCAGCCAGGGCTGGAGGAGAGCATGGATAATTTGTGAGTGAGGCATCCTGGCCAGGGCTCCAGGAGAGCATGGACATATTGTGAGTGAGGCGGCCCAGCCAGGGCACCAGGAGAGCATGGGAGATTCTGTGAGCGAAGTGTCCCAGCCAGGGCTCCAGGAGAGCATGGACATGTTGTGAGAGAGGCGTCCCAGCCAGGGCTCCAGGAGAGCATGGGATATTCTGTGAGCGAGGTGTCCCAGCCAGAGCTCCAGGAGAGCATGAACATGTTGTGAGCGAGGCATCCCAGCCTGGGCTCCAGGAGATTCGGTGAGCGGTGCATCCCTTTCCTGCAGCACACTGCCAGCCGGTGGCAGACAGGGGGAACTGCTTCCTCTGGAAGTCCCAATGAGGTTTTGAAAAAGGGCCTGATGCCTGTTCCCAGTTCCAGGAGGCTGTGTAAAATCCAGCAGTGCCCCGCAAAAGGTGGCGCGCAGCAGTGATGCCGTGACGTCCGGGGGAATTCCTCGAGTGGATTCACAGATGGCGAAATTCTGCGAGCGAGGTGTCCCAGCCAGGGCTCCAGAAGAGCATGGACATGTTGTGAGCAAGGCGTCCCAGCCAGGGCTCCAGGAGAGCATGGGAGATTCTGCGAGCGATGCAGCCCTGCCATGGCTCCAGGAGAGCATGGACATGTTGTGAGCAAGGCGTACCAGCCAGTGCTCCAGGAGAGCATGGGAGATTCTGCGAGTGAGGCGTCCCAGCCAGGGCTCCAGGAGAGCATGGGAGATTCTGCAAGCTATACATCCCTTCCAGGGCTCCAGGAGAGCATGGGCGATTTTGCAAGTGAGGCATCCCTGCCAGGGCTCCATGAGAGCATGGGAGATTCTCCGAGTGAGGTATCCCAGACAAGGCTCCAGGAGAGGATGGGAGATTCTCCGAGCGAGGCATCCAAGACAGGGCTCCAGGAGAGCATGGACATGTTGTGAGAGAGGCGTCCCAGCCAGGGCTCCAGGAGAGCATGGGAACTTCTGCGAGCGAGGAGTCCCCACGAGGGCTCGAGGAGAGCATGGACAAGTTGTGAGCAAGGCATCCCAGCCAGGGCTCCAGGAGAGTATGGGAGATTCTGTGAGGGATGCATCACAGCCAGGGCTCCAGGAGAGCATGGACATGTTGGGAGCGAGGCGTACCAGCCAGGGCTCCAGGAGGGCATGGGATATTCTGTATGTGATGTGTCCTGGCCAGGGCTCCAGGAGAGCATGGGATATTCTGTGAGTGAGGCGTCCCAGCCATGGCTCCAGGAGAGCACAGGAGATTCTGTGAGCGAGGCATCCCAGACAGGGCTCCAGGAGAGCATGGACATGTTGCGAGAGAGGTGTCCCAGCCAAGGCTCCAGAAGAGCATGGATATGTTGTGAGCTTGGCATCCCAGCCAGGGCTCCATGAAAGCATGGGAGATTCTGTGAGTGAGGTGTCCCTGCCAGGGCTCCAGGAGAGCATGGACATGTTGTGAGTGAGGCATCCCAGACAGGGCTCCAGGAGAGCATGGACATGTTGTGAGCGAGGCATCCCAGCAAGGGCTCCAGGAGAGCATGGGCAATTCTGCGAATGAGGTGTGCCAGCCAGGGCTCCAGGAGAGCATGGCAGATTATGTGAATGAGGTGTGCAAGCCAGGGCTCCAGGACAGCATGGGAGATTCTGCGATTGAGGCATCCCAGCCTGGGCTCCAGGAGATCCGGTGGCAGACAAGGGGGAACTGCAACCTCTGGAAGTCCCGATGAGGCTTTGAAAAAGCGCCTGATGCCTGGACCCAGTTCCACGAGGCTGGGTATAATCCGTCAGTGCCCCAAAAATGGTGGCGCGCAGCAGTAATGCCATGATGTCCGGGGGAATTCCTCGAGTGGATTCACAGATGGCGAGATTCTGCAAGTGAGGTGTCCTGGCCAGGGCTCCAGGAGAGCATGGGAGATTCTGTGAGTGAGGCGTCCCACCCAGGGCTCCAGGAAAGCATGGGAGATTATGCGAGCATGGCGTCCCTGCCAGGGCTCCAGGAGAGCATGGGAGAATCTCCGAGCGAGGCATCCCAGCCAGGGCTCCAGGAGAGCATGGACATGTTGTGAGCGATGCGTCCCAGCCAGGGCTCAAGGAGAGCATGGGAGATTCTGCAAGCGAGGTGTCCCAGCCAGGGCTCCAGGAGAGCATGGACATGTTTTGAGCCAGGCATCCCAGCCAGGGCTCAAGGAGAGAATGGGAGATTCTGTGAGCGATTCGTCCATGCCAGGGCTCCAGGAGAGCATGGACATGTTGTGAGTGAGGCGTACCAGCCAGGGCTTGAGTAGAGAATGGGAGATTCTGCGAGTGAGGCGTCCCTGCCAGGGCTCCATGAGAGCATGGGAGATTATGTGAGCGATGCCTCCCTTCCAGGGCTCCAGGAGAGCATGGGCGATTTTGCGAGTGTGGCGTCCCTGCCAGGGCTCCAGGAGAGCATGGGAGATTCTGCGAGTGA
Organism: Taudactylus pleione; assembly: GCA_031769625.1. NCBI lineage: Eukaryota > Metazoa > Chordata > Amphibia > Anura > Myobatrachidae > Taudactylus > Taudactylus pleione. The sequence goes on along the minus strand of JAUIMM010000895.1, from coordinate 3,132,357 downwards.
TGCATCCCGTACAAGGCTCCAGGAGAGCATGGACATGTTGTTGACGAGGCATCCCTGCCAGGGCTCCAGTAGAGCATGGGAGATTCTGCGAGTGAGGCGTCCCAGCCAGGGCTCCAGGAGAGCATGGACATGTTGTGAGTGAGGTGTACCTGCCATGGCTCCAGGAGGGCATGGATATGTTGTGAGTGAGGAATCCCAGCCAGGGCTCCAGGAGAGCATGGGAGATTCTGTGAAGCGATGCATCCCTTCCAGGGCTCCAGGAGAGCATGGACATGTGGTGAGCGAGGCATCCCTGCCATGGCTCCATGAGAGCATGGGCAATTCTGCGAATGAGGTGTGCCAGCCAGGGCTCCAGGAGAGCATGGCAGATTATGTGAATGAGGTGTCCAAGCCAGGGCTCCAGGAGAGCATGGGATATTCTGTGAGGAAGGCATCCCAGCCAGGGTTCCAGGAGAGCATGGAAGTGTTTTGAGCGAGGCGTCCCACCCAGGGCTCCAGGAGAGCATGGGAGATTCTGAGAGCGAGGCATCTCTGCCAGGTCTCCAGGAGAGCATGGGAGATTCTCCGAGCTAGGCATCCCAGCCAGGGCTCCAGGAGAGCATGGACATGTGAGCGAGGCATCCCAGCCAGGGCTCCAGGAGAGCATGGGAGAATCTGAGAGCGAGGCATCCCAGCCAGTGCTCCAAGAGAGCATGGACATGTTGTGAGCGAGGCTTCCCAGCCCGGGCTCCAAGAGAATATGGGAGATTCTGCGAGCGATGCATCCCTGCCCGGGCTCCAGGAGAGCATGGACATGCTGTGAGTTACGTGTACCAGCCAGAGCTCCAGGAGAGTATGGGAGATTCTGCGAGTGAGGCGTCCCAGCCAGGGCTCCAGGAGATCATGGGAGATTCTGTGAGAGATGCGTCTCTTCCAGGGCTCCAGGAGAGCATGGGCGATTTTGCGAGTGAGGCATCCCTGCCAGGGTTCCATGGGAGATTCTGCGAGTGAGGCATCCCGGACAAGGCTCTAGGAGAGCATGGACATGTTGTGAGCGAGGCAATCCCATCAAAGGCCCCAGGAGAGTATGGGAGATTCTGCGAGGGAGGTGTCCCTTCCAGGGTTCCAGGAGACCATGGACATGTTGTGAGCGAGGCGTACCAGCCAGGGCTCTAAGAGAGCATGGACATTTTGTCAGTGAGGTGTACTGGCCAGTGCTCTAGGGGAGCATGGACATGTTGTGAGTGAGGCATCCCATCCAGGGCTCCAGGAGAGCATGGGAGATTCTGAGAGCGAGGTGTCCCAGCAAGGGCTCCAGGAGAGCATGGACATGTTGTAAGTGAGGTGTACCAGCCAGGGCTCCAGGAGAGCATGGGAAATTCAGCAAGCAAGGTGTCCCAGCCAGGGCTCCAGGAGAGCATGGACATTTTACGAGCGAGACGTACCGACCAGGGCTCCAGGAGAGCATGGGATATTCTGCAAGCGAGCTGTCCTAGCCAGGGCTCCAGAAGAGCATGGGAGATTCTGCGAGTGAGGCGTCCCAGCCAGGGCTCCAGGAGAGCATGGACATGTTGTGAGCGAGGCATCCCAGCCAGGGCTCCAGGAGAGCATGGAAGATTCTGCGAGTGAGGCGTCCCAGCCAGGGCTCCAGGAAAGCATGGGAGATTCTGCGTGCGATGCGTCCCTGCCAGGGCACCAGGAGAGCATGGACATGTTGTGAGCGAGGCATACCAGCCAGGGCTCCAGGAGAGCATGGACATTTTGCGAGTGAGGCGTCCCGGCCAGGGCTCCAGGAGAGCTTGGACATGTTGTGAATGATGCATCCCAGCCAGGGCTCCTGGAGAGCATGGGAGATTCTGCGAGTGAGGTGTCCCAGCCAGGGCTCCAGGAGAGCATGGACATGTTGTGAGCGAGGTGTCCACGCCAGGGCTCCAGGAGAGCATAGACATGTTGTGAGTGAGGTGTCCCTGTCTGGGCTCCAGGAGAGCATGGGATATTCTGCGAGTGAGGTGTCCCAGCCAGAGCTCCAGGAGAGCATGGACATGTTGTGCGCTAGTCATCCCAGCCAGCGCTCCAGGAGAGCATGGGAGATTCTGCGAGTGATCCGTCCCTGCCAGGGCTCCAGGAGAGCATGGAAATGTTGTTAGCGAGGCGTACCAGCCAGGGCTCCAAGAGAGCATGGATAATTTGTGAGCGAGGCATCCCGGCCAGGGCTCCAGGAGAGCACGGACATGTTGTGAGTGAGGCATCCCAGCCAGTGCTCCAGGAGAGGATGGGAGATTCTCCGAGTGAGGCATCCAAGCCAGGGCTCCAGGAGAGCATGGACATGTTGTGAGAAAGGTGTCCCCGCCAGGGCTCCAGGAGAGCATAGACATGTTGTGAGCAAGGCGTCCCAGCCAGGGCTCCAGGAGAGAATGGGAGATTCTGAAAGCAATGCATCCCTGCCAGGGCTCCAGGAGAGCATGGACTTGTTGTGAGCGAGGCATCCCAGTCTGGGCTCCAGGAGATTCGGTGAGCGAGGCATCCCTTCCCTGATGCACACTGCCGCCCTGTGGCAGACAGTGGGAACTGCAACCTCTGGACGTCCCGATGACATTTTGAAAAAGGGCCTCATGCCCGCAAAAGGTGGTGCGCAGCAGTGATGCCGTGACGTCTGGGGGAACTCCTCGAGTGGATTCACAGATGGCGAGATTCTGCAAGTGAGGTGTCCTGGCCAGGGCTCTAGGAGAGCATGGATGTGTTGTGAGCGAGGCATCTCACTCAGGGCTCCAGGAGAGCATGGAAAATTCTGCAAGTGAGGCATCCCAGCTTGGGTTCCAGGAGAGCATGGACATGTTGTGAGCGAGGCGTCCCAGCCAAGGCTCCAGGAGAGCATGGGAGATTCTGCAAGCAAGGCATCCCTGCCAGGGCTCCAGGAGAGCATGGACATGTTGTGTGCGAGGCGTCCCAGCCAGGGCTCCAGGAGAGCAATGGAGATTCTGCAAGCGAGGTGTCCCAGCCAGGGCTCCAGGAGAGCATTGGATAATCTGTGAACGAGGTGTCCCAGCCAGGGCTCCAGGAGAGCATGGACATGTTGTGAGTGAGGCATCCCAGCCTGGGCTCCTGGAGATTCGGTGAGTGAGGCATCCCTTCCCTGCGGCGCACTGCCACCCGGTGGCAGACAGGGGGAACTGCAACCTCTGGAAGTCCCGATGAGGTTTTGAAAAAGGGCCTGATGCCTGGACCCAGTTCCAGGAGGCCGGGTAAAATCCGGCAGTGCCCCGCAAAAGGTGGTGTGCAGCAGTGATGCTGTGATGTTCGGGGGAATTCCTCAAGTGGATTCACAGATGACGAGATTCTGCAAGTGAGGTGTCCTGGCCTGGGCTCCTAGAGAGCATGGGAGATTCTGTGAGCAATGCATCCCTGCCAGGGCTCCAGGAGAGCATGGACATGTTGTGAGCGAGGCGTCCCAGCCAGGGCTCCAGGAGAGCAATGGAGATTCTGTGAGCGAGGCTTCCATGCCAGGGTTCCAGGAGAGGATGGGAGATTCTCCGAGCGAGGAATCCAAGCCAGGGCTCCAGGAGAGCATGGACATGTTGTGAGAGAGGCGTCCCAGCAAGGGCTCCAGGAGAGCATGGGAGATTCTGCGAGCGAGGTGTCCCAGCCAGTGCTCCAGGAGAGCATGGACATGTTGTGAGCAAGGCATCCCAGCCAGGGCTCCAGGAGAGTATGGAAAATTCAGCGAGCGAGGCGTACCAGCCAGTGCTCCAGGAGAGCATGGGAGATTCTGTGAGTGAGGCGTCCCAGCCAGGGCTCCAGGAGAGCATGGGAGATTCTGCGAGCGATACATCCCGGACAAGGCTCCAGGAGAGCATGGGAGATTCTCCGAGTGAGGCATCCAAGCCAGGGCTCCAGGAGAGCATGGACATGTAGTGAGCAAGGCATCCCAGCCAGGGCTCCAGGAGAGTATGGAAGATTCAGCGAGCGAGGCGTACCAGCCAGTGCTCCAGGAGAGCATGGGAGATTCTGTGAGTGAGGCGTCCCAGCCAGGGCTCCAGGAGAGCATGGGAGATTCTGCGAGCGATACATCCCGGACAAGGCTCCAGGAGAGCATGGGAGATTCTCCGATTGAGGCATCCCAGCCGGGGCTTCAGGAGAGCATGGACATGTTGTGAGTGAGGCGTCCTTGCCAGGGCTCCAGGAGAGCATGGGAGATTCTGTGAATGAGGCATCCCAGCCAGGGCTCCAGGAGAGCATGGAAATGTTGTGAGCGAGGCATCCCAGCCAAGGCTCCAGGAGAGCATGGACATGTTGTTGGCGAGGCATCCCTGCCAGGGCTCCAGTAGAGCATGGGAGATTCTGCGAGTGAGGCGTCCCAGCAAGGGCTCGAGGAGAGCATGGACATGTTGTGAGTGACGTGTACCTGCCATGGCTTCAGGAGGGCATGGATATGTTGTGAGTGAGGCATCCCAGCCAGGGCTCCAGGAGAGCATGGGAGATTCTGTGAAGCGATGCATCCCTTCCAGGGCTCCAGGAGAGCATGGGTGATTTTTCTAGTGAGGCATCCCTGCCCAGGGCTCCAGGAGAGCATGGGAGATTTTGCGAGTGATGCATCCCTTCCAGGGCTCCAGGAGAGCATGGACATGTTGTGAGCAAGGCGTACCAGCCAGGGCTCCAGGAGAGCATGGGATATTCTGTATGCGATGTGTCCTGGCCAGGGCTCCAGGAGAGCATGGACATGTTGTGAGTGAGGCATCCCAGGCAGGGCTCCAGGAGAGCATGGGAGATTCTGCGAGTGATGCATCCCTGCCAGGGCTCCAGGAGAGCATGGAAATGTTATGAGCGAGGCGTAACAGCAAGGGCTGCAGGAGAGCATGGATAATTTGTGAGCGAGGCATCCCAGCAAGGGCTCCATGAGAGCATGGGAGATTCTGGAAGAGAGGCGTCCCAGCCAGGGCTCCTGGAGAGCATGGACATGTTGTGAGTGAGGCATCCCAGCCAGGGCACCAGGAGAGCATGGGAGATTCTGTGAGCGAGGTGTCCCAGCCAGGGCTCCAGGAGAGCATGGGATATTCTGTGAGTGAGGTGTCCCATCCAAGGCTCCAGGAGAGCATGGACATGTTGTGAGCGAGGCATCCCAGCCGGGGATCCAGGAGATTCGGTGAGTGAGGCATCCCTTCCCTGCGGCACACTGCCACCCGGTGGCAGACTGGGGGAACTGCTTCCTCTGGAAGTCCCGATGAGGTTTTGAAAAAGGGCCTGATGCCTGGACCCAGTTCCAGGAGGCCGGGTAAAATCCAGCAGTGCCCCGCAAAAGGTGGCGTGCAGCAGTGATGCCATGCTGTCCGGGGGAATTCCTCGAGTGGATTCACAGATGACGAGAATCTGCAAGTGAGGTGTCCTGGCCAGGGCTCCTGGGGAGCATGGGAGATTCTGCGAGTGAGGAGTCCCCGCCAGGGCTCCTGGAGAGCATGGACAAGTTGTGAGCAAGGCGTCCCAGCCAGGGCTCCAGGAGAGTATGGGAGATTCTGTGAAAGATGCATCCCTGCCAGGGCTCCAGGAGAGCATGGCCATGTTGTGAGCGAGGCGTACCAGCCAGGGCTCTAGGAGGGCATGAGATATTCTGTATGCGATGTGTCCTGGCCATGGCTTTGGGAGAGCATGGAATATTCTTCGAGTGAGGCATCCCAGCCAGGCCTCAAGGAGAGCATGGGAGATTCTGCAAGTGATGCATCCCTGCCAGGTCTTCAGGAGAGCATGGAAATGTTGTGAGTGAGGCGTACCAGCCACGGCTGGAGGAGAGCATGGATAATTTGTGAGTGAGGCATCCTGGCCAGGGCTCCAGGAGAGCATGGACATATTGTGAGTGAGGCGGCCCAGCCAGGGCACCAGGAGAGCATGGGAGATTCTGTGAGCTAAGTGTCCCAGCCAGGGCTCCAGGAGAGCATGGACATGTTGTGAGAGAGGCGTCCCAGCCAGGGCTCCAGGAGAGCATGGGATATTCTGTGAGCGAGGTGTCCCAGCCAGGGCTCCAGGAGAGCATGAACATGTTGTGAGCGAGGCATCCCAGCCTGGGCTCCAGGAGATTCGGTGAGCGGTGCATCCCTTTCCTGCAGCACACTGCCAGCCGGTGGCAGACAGGGGGAGCTGCTTCCTCTGGAAGTCCCAATGAGGTTTTGAAAAAGGGCCTGATGCCTGTTCCCAGTTCCAGGAGGCTGTGTAAAATCCAGCAGTGCCCCGCAAAAGGTGGCGCGCAGCAGTGATGCCGTGATGTCCGGGGGAATTCCTCGAGTGGATTCACAGATGGCGAAATTCTGCGAGCGAGGTGTCCCAGCCAGGGCTCCAGAAGAGCATGGACATGTTGTGAGCAAGGCGTCCCAGCCAGGGCTCCAGGAGAGCATGGGAGATTCTGCGAGCGATGCAGCCCTGCCAGGGCTCCAGGAGAGCATGGACATGTTGTGAGCAAGGCGTACCAGCCAGTGCTCCAGGAGATTCTGCGAGTGAGGCGTCCCAGCCAGGGCTCCAGGAGAGCATGGGAGATTCTGCAAGCTATACATCCCTTCCAGGGCTCCAGGAGAGCATGGGCGATTTTGCAAGTGAGGCATCCCTGCCAGGGCTCCATGAGAGCATGGGAGATTCTCCGAGTGAGGTATCCCAGACAAGGCTCCAGGAGAGGATGGGAGATTCTCCAAGCGAGGCATCCAAGACAGGGCTCCAGGAGAGCATGGACATGTTGTGAGAGAGGCGTCCCAGCCAGGGCTCCAGGAGAGCATGGGAACTTCTGCGAGCGAGGAGTCCCCACGAGGGCTCGAGGAGAGCATGGACAAGTTGTGAGCAAGGCATCCCAGCCAGGGCTCCAGGAGAGTATGGGAGATTCTGTGAGGGATGCATCATGGCCAGGGCTCCAGGAGAGCATGGACATGTTGGGAGCGAGGCGTACCAGCCAGGGCTCCAGGAGGGCATGGGATATTCTGTATGCGATGTGTCCTGGCCAGGGCTCCAGGAGAGCATGGGATATTCTGTGAGTGAGGCGTCCCAGCCATGGCTCCAGGAGAGCACAGGAGATTCTGTGAGCGAGGCATCCCAGACAGGGCTCCAGGAGAGCATGGACATGTTGCGAGAGAGGTGTCCCAGCCAAGGCTCCAGAAGAGCATGGATATGTTGTGAGCTTGGCATCCCAGCCAGGGCTCCATGAAAGCATGGGAGATTCTGTGAGTGAGGTGTCCCTGCCAGGGCTCCAGGAGAGCATGGACATGTTGTGAGTGAGGCATCCCAGACAGGGCTCCAGGAGAGCATGGACATGTTGTGAGCGAGGCATCCCAGCAAGGGCTCCAGGAGAGCATGGGCAATTCTGCGAATGAGGTGTGCCAGCCAGGGCTCCAGGAGAGCATGGCAGATTATGTGAATGAGGTGTCCAAGCCAGGGCTCCAGGAGAGCATGGGAGATTCTGCGATTGAGGCATCCCAGCCTGGGCTCCAGGAGATCCGGTGGCAGACAGGGGGAACTGCAACCTCTGGAAGTCCCGATGAGGCTTTGAAAAAGCGCCTGATGCCTGGACCCAGTTCCACGAGGCTGGGTATAATCCGTCAGTGCCCCAAAAATGGTGGCGCGCAGCAGTAATGCCATGATGTCCGGGGGAATTCCTCGAGTGGATTCACAGATGGCAAGATTCTGCAAGTGAGGTGTCCTGGCCAGGGCTCCAGGAGAGCATGGGAGATTCTGTGAGTGAGGCGTCCCACCCAGTGCTCCAGGAAAGCATGGGAGATTATGCGAGCATGGCGTCCCTGCCAGGGCTCCAGGAGAGCATGGGAGAATCTCCGAGCGAGGCATCCCAGCCAGGGCTCCAGGAGAGCATGGACATGTTGTGAGCGATGCGTCCCAGCCAGGGCTCAAGGAGAGCATGGGAGATTCTGCAAGCGAGGTGTCCCAGCCAGGGCTCCAGGAGAGCATGGACATGTTTTGAGCCAGGCGTCCCAGCCAGGGCTCAAGGAGAGAATGGGAGATTCTGTGAGCGATTCGTCCATGCCAGGGCTCCAGGAGAGCATGAACATGTTGTGAGCGAGGCATCCCAGCCTGGGCTCCAGGAGATTCGGTGAGCGGTGCATCCCTTTCCTGCAGCACACTGCCAGCCGGTGGCAGACAGGGGGAGCTGCTTCCTCTGGAAGTCCCAATGAGGTTTTGAAAAAGGGCCTGATGCCTGTTCCCAGTTCCAGGAGGCTGTGTAAAATCCAGCAGTGCCCCGCAAAAGGTGGCGCGCAGCAGTGATGCCGTGATGTCCGGGGGAATTCCTCGAGTGGATTCACAGATGGCGAAATTCTGCGAGCGAGGTGTCCCAGCCAGGGCTCCAGAAGAGCATGGACATGTTGTGAGCAAGGCGTCCCAGCCAGGGCTCCAGGAGAGCATGGGAGATTCTGCGAGCGATGCAGCCCTGCCAGGGCTCCAGGAGAGCATGGACATGTTGTGAGCAAGGCGTACCAGCCAGTGCTCCAGGAGATTCTGCGAGTGAGGCGTCCCAGCCAGGGCTCCAGGAGAGCATGGGAGATTCTGCAAGCTATACATCCCTTCCAGGGCTCCAGGAGAGCATGGGCGATTTTGCAAGTGAGGCATCCCTGCCAGGGCTCCATGAGAGCATGGGAGATTCTCCGAGTGAGGTATCCCAGACAAGGCTCCAGGAGAGGATGGGAGATTCTAAAAGCGAGGCATCCAAGACAGGGCTCCAGGAGAGCATGGACATGTTGTGAGAGAGGCGTCCCAGCCAGGGCTCCAGGAGAGCATGGGAACTTCTGCGAGCGAGGAGTCCCCACGAGGGCTCGAGGAGAGCATGGACAAGTTGTGAGCAAGGCATCCCAGCCAGGGCTCCAGGAGAATATGGGAGATTCTGTGAGGGATGCATCATGGCCAGGGCTCCAGGAGAGCATGGACATGTTGGGAGCGAGGCGTACCAGCCAGGGCTCCAGGAGGGCATGGGATATTCTGTATGCGATGTGTCCTGGCCAGGGCTCCAGGAGAGCATGGGATATTCTGTGAGTGAGGCGTCCCAGCCATGGCTCCAGGAGAGCACAGGAGATTCTGTGAGCGAGGCATCCCAGACAGGGCTCCAGGAGAGCATGGACATGTTGCGAGAGAGGTGTCCCAGCCAAGGCTCCAGAAGAGCATGGATATGTTGTGAGCTTGGCATCCCAGCCAGGGCTCCATGAAAGCATGGGAGATTCTGTGAGTGAGGTGTCCCTGCCAGGGCTCCAGGAGAGCATGGACATGTTGTGAGCGAGGCATCCCAGCAAGGGCTCCAGGAGAGCATGGGCAATTCTGCGAATGAGGTGTGCCAGCCAGGGCTCCAGGAGAGCATGGCAGATTATGTGAATGAGGTGTCCAAGCCAGGGCTCCAGGAGAGCATGGGAGATTCTGCGATTGAGGCATCCCAGCCTGGGCTCCAGGAGATCCGGTGGCAGACAGGGGGAACTGCAACCTCTGGAAGTCCCGATGAGGCTTTGAAAAAGCGCCTGATGCCTGGACCCAGTTCCACGAGGCTGGGTATAATCCGTCAGTGCCCCAAAAATGGTGGCGCGCAGCAGTAATGCCATGATGTCCGGGGGAATTCCTCGAGTGGATTCACAGATGGCGAGATTCTGTGAGTGAGGCGTCCCACCCAGTGCTCCAGGAAAGCATGGGAGATTATGCGAGCATGGCGTCCCTGCCAGGGCTCCAGGAGAGCATGGGAGAATCTCCGAGCGAGGCATCCCAGCCAGGGCTCCAGGAGAGCATGGACATGTTGTGAGCGATGCGTCCCAGCCAGGGCTCAAGGAGAGCATGGGAGATTCTGCAAGCGAGGTGTCCCAGCCAGGGCTCCAGGAGAGCATGGACATGTTTTGAGCCAGGCGTCCCAGCCAGGGCTCAAGGAGAGAATGGGAGATTCTGTGAGCGATTCGTCCATGCCAGGGCTCCAGGAGAGCATGGACATGTTGTGAGTGAGGCGTACCAGCCAGGGCTCGAGTAGAGAATGGGAGATTCTGCGAGTGAGGCATCCCTGCCAGGGCTCCATGAGAGCATGGGAGATTATGTGAGCGATGCCTCCCTTCCAGGGCTCCAGGAGAGCATGGGCGATTTTGCAAGTGTGGCGTCCCTGCCAGGGCTCCAGGAGAGCATGGGAGATTCTGCGAGTGATGCATCCCGTACAAGGCTCCAGGAGAGCATGGACATGTTGTTGACGAGGCATCCCTGCCAGGGCTCCAGTAGAGCATGGGAGATTCTGCGAGTGAGGCGTCCTAGCCAGGGCTCCAGGAGAGCATGGACATGTTGTGAGTGAGGTGTACCTGCCATGGCTCCAGGAGGGCATGGATATGTTGTGAGTGAGGAATCCCAGCCAGGGCTCCAGGAGAGCATGGGAGATTCTGTGAAGCGATGCATCCCTTCCAGGGCTCCAGGAGAGCATGGACATGTTGTGAGCGAGGCATCCCTGCCATGGCTCCATGAGAGCATGGGCAATTCTGCGAATGAGGTGTGCCAGCCAGGGCTCCAGGAGAGCATGGCAGATTATGTGAATGAGGTGTCCAAGCCAGGGCTCCAGGAGAGCATGGTATATTGTGTGAGGAAGGCATCCCAGCCAGGGTTCCAGGAGAGCATGGAAGTGTTTTGAGCGAGGCGTCCCACCCAGGGCTCCAGGAGAGCATGGGAGATTCTGAGAGCGAGGCATCTCTGCCAGGTCTCCAGGAGAGCATGGGAGATTCTCCGAGCTAGGCATCCCAGCCAGGGCTCCAGGAGAGCATGGACATGTGAGCGAGGCATCCCAGCCAGGGCTCCAGGAGAGCATGGGAGAATCTGAGAGCGAGGCATCCCAGCCAGTGCTCCAAGAGAGCATGGACATGTTGTGAGCGAGGCTTCCCAGCCCGGGCTCCAAGAGAACATGGGAGATTCTGCGAGCGATGCATCCCTGCCCGGGCTCCAGGAGAGCATGGACATGCTGTGAGTTACGTGTACCAGCCAGAGCTCCAGGAGAGTATGGGAGATTCTGCGAGTGAGGCGTCCCAGCCAGGGCTCCAGGAGAGCATGGGAGATTCTCCGAGCTAGGCATCCCAGCCAGGGCTCCAGGAGAGCATGGACATGTGAGCGAGGCATCCCATCAAGGGCCCCAGGAGAGTATGGGAGATTCTGCGAGGGAGGTGTCCCTTCCAGGGTTCCAGGAGACCATGGACATGTTGTGAGCGAGGCGTACCAGCCAGGGCTCTAAGAGAGCATGGACATTTTGTCAGTGAGGTGTACTGGCCAGTGCTCTAGGGGAGCATGGACATGTTGTGAGTGAGGCATCCCATCCAGGGCTCCAGGAGAGCATGGGAGATTCTGAGAGCGAGGTGTCCCAGCAAGGGCTCCAGGAGAGCATGGACATGTTGTAAGTGAGGTGTACCAGCCAGGGCTCCAGGAGAGCATGGGAATTTCAGCAAGCAAGGTGTCCCAGCCAGGGCTCCAGGAGAGCATGGACATTTTACGAGCGAGGCGTACCGACCAGGGCTCCAGGAGAGCATGGGAGATTCTGCGAGTGAGGCGTCCCAGCCAGGGCTCCAGGAGAGCATGGACATGTTGTGAGCGAGGCATCCCAGCCAGGGCTCCAGGAGAGCATGGAAGATTCTGCGAGTGAGGCGTCCCAGCCAGGGCTCCAGGAGAGCATGGGAGATTCTGCGTGCGATGCGTCCCTGCCAGGGCTCCAGGAGAGCATGGACATTTTGCGAGTGAGGCGTCCCGGCCAGGGCTCCAGGAGAGCTTGGACATGTTGTGAATGATGCATCCCAGCCAGGGCTCCTGGAGAGCATGGGAGATTCTGCGAGTGAGGTGTCCCAGCCAGGGCTCCAGGAGAGCATGGACATGTTGTGAGCGAGGTGTCCACGCCAGGGCTCCAGGAGAGCATAGACATGTTGTGAGCGAGGTGTCCCTGTCTGGGCTCCAGGAGAGCATGGGATATTCTGCGAGTGAGGTGTCCCAGCCAGGGCTCCAGGAGAGCATGGACATGTTGTGCGCTAGTCATCCCAGCCAGCGCTCCAGGAGAGCATGGGAGATTCTGCGAGTGATCCGTCCCTGCCAGGGCTCCAGGAGAGCATGGAAATGTTGTTAGCGAGGCGTACCAGCCAGGGCTCCAAAAGAGCATGGATAATTTGTGAGCGAGGCATCCCGGCCAGGGCTCCAGGAGAGCATGGACATGTTGTGAGTGAGGCATCCCAGCCAGTGCTCCAGGAGAGGATGGGAGATTCTCCGAGTGAGGCATCCAAGCCAGGGCTCCAGGAGAGCATGGACATGTTGTGAGAAAGGTGTCCCCGCCAGGGCTCCAGGAGAGCATAGACATGTTGTGAGCAAGGCGTCCCAGCCAGGGCTCCAGGAGAGAATGGGAGATTCTGAAAGCGATGCATCCCTGCCAGGGCTCCAGGAGAGCATGGACTTGTTGTGAGCGAGGCATCCCAGTCTGGGCTCCAGGAGATTCGGTGAGCGAGGCATCCCTTCCCTGATGCACACTGCCGCCCGGTGGCAGACAGTGGGAACTGCAACCTCTGGACGTCCCGATGACATTTTGAAAAAGGGCCTCATGCCCGCAAAAGGTGGTGCGCAGCAGTGATGCCGTGACGTCTGGGGGAACTCCTCGAGTGGATTCACAGATGGCGAGATTCTGCAAGTGAGGTGTCCTGGCCAGGGCTCTAGGAGAGCATGGGAGATTCTGTGAGCAAGGCATCCCAGCCAGGGCTCCAGCAGAGCATGGATGTGTTGTGAGCGAGGCATCTCACTCAGGGCTCCAGGAGAGCATGGAAAATTCTGCAAGTGAGGCATCCCAGCTTGGGTTCCAGGAGAGCATGGACATGTTGTGAGCGAGGCGTCCCAGCCAAGGCTCCAGGAGAGCATGGGAGATTCTGCAAGCAAGGCATCCCTGCCAGGGCTCCAGGAGAGCATGGACATGTTGTGTGCGAGGCGTCCCAGCCAGGGCTCCAGGAGAGCAATGGAGATTCTGCAAGCGAGGTGTCCCAGCCAGGGCTCCAGGAGAGCATTGGATAATCTGTGAGCGAGGTGTCCCAGCCAGGGCTCCAGGAGAGCATGGACATGTTGTGAGCGAGGCATCCCAGCCTGGGCTCCTGGAGATTCGGTGAGTGAGGCATCCCTTCCCTGCGGCGCACTGCCACCCGGTGGCAGACAGGGGGAACTGCAACCTCTGGAAGTCCCGATGAGGTTTTGAAAAAGGGCCTGATGCCTGGACCCAGTTCCAGGAGGCCGGGTAAAATCCGGCAGTGCCCCGCAAAAGGTGGTGTGCAGCAGTGATGCTGTGATGTTCGGGGGAATTCCTCAAGTGGATTCACAGATGACGAGATTCTGCAAGTGAGGTGTCCTGGCCTGGGCTCCTAGAGAGCATGGGAGATTCTGTGAGCAATGCATCCCTGCCAGGGCTCCAGGAGAGCATGGACATGTTGTGAGCGAGGCGTCCCAGCCAGGGCTCCAGGAGAGCAATGGAGATTCTGTGAGCGAGGCTTCCATGCCAGGGCTCCAGGAGAGCATGGACATGTTGTGAGAGAGGCGTCCCAGCAAGGGCTCCAGGAGAGCATGGGAGATTCTGCGAGCGAGGTGTCCCAGCCAGTGCTCCAGGAGAGCATGGACATGTTGTGAGCAAGGCATCCCAGCCAGGGCTCCAGGAGAGTATGGAAGATTCAGCGAGCGAGGCGTACCAGCCAGTGCTCCAGGAGAGCATGGGAGATTCTGTGAGTGAGGCGTCCCAGCCAGGGCTCCAGGAGAGCATGGGAGATTCTGCGAGCGATACATCCCGGACAAGGCTCCAGGAGAGCATGGGAGATTCTCCGAGTGAGGCATCCAAGCCAGGGCTCCAGGAGAGCATGGACATGTAGTGAGCGAGGTATCCAATCCAGGGCTCCAGGAGAGCATGTGAGATTCTGCGAGCGATTTGTCCCTGCCAGGGCTCCACGAGAGCATGGACATTTTGAGAGCGAGGCATCCCAGCCAGGGCTCCAGGAGAGCATGGAAATGTTGTGAGCTAGGCATCCCAGCCAAGGCTCCAGGAGAGCATGGACATGTTGTTGGCGAGGCATCCCTGCCAGGGCTCCAGTAGAGCATGGGAGATTCTGCGAGTGAGGCGTCCCAGCAAGGGCTCGAGGAGAGCATGGACATGTTGTGAGTGACGTGTACCTGCCATGGCTTCAGGAGGGCATGGATATGTTGTGAGTGAGGCATCCCAGCCAGGGCTCCAGGAGAGCATGGGAGATTCTGTGAAGCGATGCATCCCTTCCAGGGCTCCAGGAGAGCATGGGTGATTTTGCTAGTGAGGCATCCCTGCCAGGGCTCCATGAGAGCATGGGAGATTCTCTGAACGAGGTGTCCCAGCTAGGGCTCCAGGAGAGCATGGTAGATTCTGCAAATGAGGTGTCCCAGCTAGGGTTCCAGGAGAGCATGGGAGATTCAGCGATTGAGGCATCCCAGCCGGGGCTCCAGGAGAGCATGGACATGTTGTGAGTTACGTGTACCAGCCAGGGCTCCAGGAGAGTATGGGAGATTCTGCTAGTGAGGCGTCCCAGCCAGGGCTCCAGGAGATCAAGGGAGATTCTGTGAGCGATGCGTCTCTTCCAGGGCTCCAGGAGAGCATGGGCGATTTTGCGAGTGAGGCATCCCTGCCAGGGCTCCAGGAGAGCATGGACATGTTGTGAGCTAGGCATCCCAGCCAAGGCTCCAGGAGAGCATGGACATGTTGTTGACGAGGCATCCCTGCCAGGGCTCCAGTAGAGCATGGGAGATTCTGCGAGCGAGGTGTCCCAGCCAGGGCTCCAGGAGAGCATGGACATGTTGTGAGCAAGGCATCCCAGCCAGGGCTCCAGGAGAGCATGGGAGATTCTGCGAGTGAGGCGTCCCAGCCAGGGCTCCAGGATAGCATGGACATGTTGTGAGTGAGGCATACCAGCCAGTGCTCCAGGAGAGCATGGGAGATTCTGCGAGTGAGGCGTCCCAGCCAGGGCTCCAGGAGAGCATGGGCGATTTTGTAAGTGAGGCATCCCTGCCAGGACTCCATGAGAGCATGGAAGATTCTCTGAGCGAGGCATCCAAGCCAGGGCTTCAGGAGAGCATGGATATGTTGTGAGAGAGGCATCCCAGCCAGAGTTCCAGGAGAGCATGGGTGATTTTGCAAGTGAGGCATCCCTGCCAGGGCTCCATGAGAGCATGGGAGATTCTGTGAGCGAGGCATCCCGGACAAGGCTCCAGGAGTGCATGGACATGTTGTTAACGAGGCATCCCTGCCAGGGCTCCAGGAGAGCATGGGAGATTCTGGGAAGCGATGCATCCCTTCCAGGGCTCCAGGAGAGCATGGGTGATTTTGTGAGTGAGGCGTCCCTCCCAGCGCTCCAGGAGAGCATGGGAGATTCTGCGAGCAATGCATCCCAGCCAGTGCTCCTGGAGAGCAGGGACATGTTGTGAGCGAGGCGTCACAGCCAGGGCTCCAGGAGAGCATGGGAGATTCTCTGAGCGAGGCATCCCAGCCAGTGCTCCAGGAGAGCATGGACATGTGAGCGAGGCATCCCAGCCAGGGCTCCAGGAGAGTATGGGAGAATCTGCGAGCGAGGCATCCCTGCCAGTGCTCCAGGAGAGCATGGACATGTTGTGAGCGAGGCGTCCCAGCCAGGGCTCCAAGAGAACATGGGAGATTCTGCGAGCGATGCATCCCTGCCAGGGCTCCAGGATAGCATGGACATGTTGTGAGTGAGGCATACCAGCCAGTGCTCCAGGAGAGCATGGGAGATTCTGCGAGTGAGGCGTCCCAGCCAGGGCTCCAGGAGAGCATGGGCGATTTTGTAAGTGAGGCATCCCTGCCAGGGCTCCATGAGAGCATGGGAGATTCTCTGAGCGAGGCATCCCGGACAAGGCTCCAGGAGAGGATGGGAGATTCTCTGAATGAGGCATCCAAGCCAGGGCTCCAGGAGAGCATGGATATGTTGTGAGAGAGGCATCCCAGCCAGGGCTCCAGGAGAGCATGGGAGAAACTGTAAGTGTGGTGTCCCCGCCAGGGCTCCAGGAGAGCATGGACATGTTGTGCGCTAGGCATCCCAGCCAGGGCTCCAGGAGAGCATGGGAGATTCTGCGAGTGAGGTGTCACTTCCAGGGTTCCAGGAGAGCATGGACATGTTGTGCGCTAGGCATCCCAGCCAGCGCTCCAGGAGAGCATGGGAGATTCTGCGAGTGAGGCATCCATGCCAGGGCTCCAGGAGAGGATGGGAGATTCTCCGAGCGAGGAATCCAAGCCACGGCTCCAGGAGAGCATGGGAGATTCTGTGAGCAATGCATCCCTTCCAGGGCTCCAGGAGAGCATGGGCAATTTTGGAAGTGAGGCATCCCTGCCAGGGCTCCATGAGAGCTTGGGAGATTCTGCGAGTGAGGCATCCCGGACAAGGCTACAGGAGATCAAGGACATGCAGTGAGCGAGGCATCCCATCCAGGGCTCCAGGAGAGCATGGGAGATTCTGTGAGCGAGGTGTCCCTGCCAGGGCTCCATTAGAGCATGGACATGTTGTGAGCGAAGGCATCCCAGCCAGGGCTCCAGGAGAGCATTGGAGATTCTGTGAGTGAGGTGTCCCAGCCAGGGCTCCAAGGGGGAACTGCAACCTCTGGAAGTCCCGATGAGGTTTTGAAAAAGGGCCTGATGCCTGGACCCAGTTCCAAGAGGCCGGGTAAAATCCAGCAGTGCCCCGCAAAAGGTAGCGCGCAGCAGTGAAGCCGTGACGTCCAGGGGAATTCCTCGAGTGGATTCACAGATGGCGAAATTCTGCAAGTGAGGTGTCCTGGCCAGGGCTCCAGGAGAGCATGGAAAATTCTGTGAGCGAGGCATCCCAGGATGGGGTCCAGGAGAGCAAGGACATGTTGTGAGTGAGGCATCCCAGCCAAGGCTCTGGGAGAGTCTGAGAGTGAGGCATCCCTGCCAGGGATCCAGGAGAGCAATTGAGATTCTGCGAGCGAGGCTTCCATGCCAGGGCTCCAGGAGAGGATGGGAGATTCTCCGAGCAAGGAATCCAAGCCAGGGCTCTAGGAGAGCATGGACATGTTGTGAGAGATGCGTCCCAGCCAGGGCTCCAGGAGAGCATGGGAGATTCTGCGAGCGAGGTGTCCCAGCCAGGGCTCCAGGAGAGCATGGGCGATTTTGTAAGTGAGGCATCCCTGCCAGGACTCCATGAGAGCATGGAAGATTCTCTGAGTGAGGCATCCAAGCCAGGGCTCCAGGAGAGCATGGATATGTTGTGAGAGAGGCATCCCAGCCAGAGTTCCAGGAGAGCATGGGAGATTCTGTGAAGCGATGCATCCCTTCCAGGGCTCCAGGAGAGCATGGGTGATTTTGTGAGTGAGGCGTCCCTCCCAGCGCTCCAGGAGAGCATGGGAGATTCTGCGAGCAATGCATCCCTGCCAGTGCTCCTGGAGAGCAGGGACATGTTGTGAGCGAGGCATCACAGCCAGGGCTCCAGGAGAGCATGGGAGATTCCCTGAGCGAGGCATCCCAGCCAGTGCTCCAGGAGAGCATGGACATGTGAGTGAGGCATCCCAGCCAGGGCTCCAGGAGAGCATGGGAGAATCTGCGAGCGAGGCATCCCTGCCAGGGCTCCAGGAGAGCATGGACATGTTGTGAGCGAGGCGTCCCAGCCAGGGCTCCAAGAGAACATGGGAGATTCTGTGAGCGATGCATCCCTGCCAGGGCTCCAGGATAGCATGGACATGTTGTGAGTGAGGCATACCAGCCAGTGCTCCAGGAGAGCATGGGAGATTCTGCGAGTGAGGCATCCCAGCCAGGGCTCCAGGAGAGCATGGGCGATTTTGTAAGTGAGGCATCCCTGCCAGGGCTCCATGAGAGCATGGGAGATTCTCTGAGCGAGGCATCCCGGACAAGGCTCCAGGAGAGGATGGGAGATTCTCTGAATGAGGCATCCAAGCCAGGGCTCCAGGAGAGCATGGATATGTTGTGAGAGAGGCATCCCAGCCAGGGCTCCAGGAGAGCATGGGAGAAACTGTAAGTGTGGTGTCCCCGCCAGGGCTCCAGGAGAGCATGGACATGTTGTGAGTGAGGCGTAGCAGCCAGGGCTCCAGGAGAGCATGGGAGATTCTGCGAGTGAGGTGTCCCAGCCAGGGCTCTAGGAGAGCATGAGAGATTCTGTGAGCAATGCATTTCTTCCAGGGCTCCAAGAGAGCATGGGCAATTTTGGAAGTGAGGCATCCCTGCCAGGGCTCCATGAGAGCATGGGAGATTCTGCGAGTGAGGCATCCCGGACAAGGCTCCAGGAGATCAAGGCCATGTAGTGAGCGAGGCATCCCATCCAGGGCTCCAGGAGAGCATGGGAGATTCTGTGAGCGAGGTGTCCCTGCCAGGGCTCCATGAGAGCATGGACATGTTGTGAGCGAAGGCATCCCAGCCAGGGCTCCAGGAGAGCATTGGAGATTCTGCGAGTGAGGTGTCCCACCCAGGGCTCCAAGAGAGCATGGACATGTTGTGAGCAAGGCATCACAGCCAGGGCTCCAGGAGAGTATGGACATGTTGCTGGTGAGGCATCCCTGCCAGGGCTCCAGTAGAGCATGAGAGATTCTGCGAGCGAGGTGTCCAAGACAGGGCTCCAGGAGATCATGGACATGTTGCAAGCGAGGTGTCCCATCCACGGCTCCATGAGAGCATAGGAGATTCTGTAGGTGAGGCATCCCTGCCAGGGCTCCAGGAGAGCATGGACATGTCGTGAGTGAGGTATCCCAGCCAGGGCTCCAGGAGAGCATGGGAGATTCAGCGATTGAGGCATCCCAGCCAGGGCTCCAGGAGAGCATGGACATGTTGCAAGTGAGGTGTCCCATCCACGGCTCCATGAGCGCATGGATATGTTGTGAGCGAGGCATCCCAGCCAGGGCTCCAGGAGAGCATGGGAGATTCTGTGGGTGAGGTGTCCCTGCCAGGGCTCCAGGAGAGCATGGACATGTCCTGAGTGAGGCATCCCAGCCAGGGCTCCAGGAGAGCATGGACATGTTGTGAACGAGGCATCCCAGCCAGGGCTCCAGTAGAGCATGGGAGATTCAGCGATTGAGACATCCCAGCCGGGGCTCCACGAGAGCATGGACATGTAGTGAGCGAGGCATCCCAGCCAGGGCTCCAGGAGAGCATAGGAGATTCTGCGAGTGAGGTGTCCCAGCAAGGGCTCCAGGAGAGCATGGATATGTTGTGAGCTAGGTGTCCTAGCCAGGGCTCCAAGAGAGCAAGGGAGATTCTGTGCGCAAGGCATCACAGCCAGGGCTCCAGGAGTGCATGGACATGTTGCTGGTGAGGCATCCCTGCCAGGGCTCCAGTAGAGCATGGGAGTTTCTGCGAGCGAGGTGTCCAAGACAGGGCTGCAGGAGAGCATGGACATGTTGCAAGCGAGGTGTCCCATCCACGGCTCCATGAGAGCATGGGAGATTCTGGGGGTGAGGCAACCCTGCCAGGGCTCCAGGAGAGCATGGATAAGTCGTGAGTGAGGCATCCCCTACCTTGGCTCCAGGAGAGCATGGACATGTTGTGAACGAGGCATCCCAGCCAGGGCTCCAGTAGAGCATGGGAGATTCTGCGAGCGAGGTGTCCCATCCACGGCTCCATGAGCGTATGAATATGTTGTGAGTGAGGCATCCCAGCCAGGGCTCCAGGTGAGCATGGGAGATTCAGCGATTGAGGCATCCCAGCCGGGGCTCCAGGAGAGCATGGACATGTTGCAAGCGAGGTGTCCCATCCACGGCTCCATGAGCGCATGGATATGTTGTGAGCGAGGCATCCCAGCCAGGGCTCCAGGAGAGCATGGGAGATTCTGTGGGTGAGGCGTCCCTGCCAGGGCTCCAGGAGAGCATGGACATGTCGTGAGCGAGGCATCCCAGCCAGGGCTCCAGGAGAGCATGGACATGTTGTGAACGAGGCATCCCAGCCAGGGTTCCAGTAGAGTATGGGAGATTCTGCGAGCGAGGTGTCCAAGACAGGGCTCCTGGAGAGCATGGACATGTTGCAAGTGAGGTGTCCCATCCAGGGCTCCATGAGCACATGGATATGTTGTGAGAGAGGCATCCCAGCCAGGGCTCCAGGAGAGCATGGGAGATTCAGTGATTGAGGCATCCCAGCTGGGGCTCCAGGAGAGCATGGACATGTTGCAAGCGAGGTGTCCCATCCACGGCTCCATGAGCGCATGGATATGTTGTGTGCGAGGCATCCCAGCCAGGGCTCCAGGAGAGCATGGGAGATTCTGTGGGTGAGGCGTCCCTGCCAGGGCTCCAGGAGAGCATGGACATGTCGTGAGTGAGGCATCCCAGCCAGGGCTCCAGGAGAGCATGGGAAATTCTGCAAATGAGGTGTGCCAGCCAGGGCTCCAGGAGAGCATGGGAGATTCTGCGATTGAGGCATCCCAGCCGGGGCTCCAGGAGAGCATGGACATGTTGTGAACGAGGCATCCCAGCCAGAGCTCCAGGAGAGCATGGGAAATTCTGCAAATGAGGTGTGCCAGCCAGGGCTCCAGGAGAGCATGGGAGATTTTGCGATTGAGGCATGCCAGCCGGGGCTCCAGGAGAGCATGGACATGTTGTGAGTGAGGCGTCCCTGCCAGGGCTCCACGAGAGCATGGATATGTTGTGAGCGAGGCATCCTAGCCAGGGCTCCAGGAGAGCATAGGAGATACTGCGATTGAGGCATCCCAGCCACGGCTCTAGGAGAGCATGGACATGTTGTGAGCTAGATGTTCCAGCCAGGGCTCCAGGAGAGAATGGGAGATTCTGTGAGCGAGGCATCCCAGCCAGGGCTCCAGGAGAGCATGAAAATGTTGTGCACGAGGTGTTCCAGCCAGGGCTCCAGGAGAGCATGGGAAATTCTGCAAATGAGGTGTGCCAGCCAGGGCTCCAGGAGAGCATGGGAGATTTTGTGAGCGAGGCATCCCTGCCAGGGCTCAAGGAGAGCATGGACATGTTGCTGGTGAGGCATCCCTGCCAGGGCTCCAGTAGAGCATGGGAGATTCTGCGAGTGAGGTGTCCCAGTCAGGGCTCCAGGAGAGCATGGACATGTTGCGAGCGAGGTGTCCCAGCCAGGGCTCCATGAGCGCATGGATATGTTGTGAGCGAAGCATCCCAGCCAGGGCTCCAGGAGAGCATGGGAGATTCAGCGATTGAGGCATCCCAGCCGGGGCTCCACGAGAGCATGGACATGTAGTGAGCGAGGCATCCCAGCCAGGGCTCCAGGAGAGCATAGGAGATTCTGCGAGTGAGGTGTCCCAGCAATGGCTCCAGGAGAGCATGGACATGTTGTGAACGAGGCATCCCAGCCAGGGCTCCAGTAGAGCATGGGAGATTCTGCGAGTGAGGTGTCCAAGACAGGGCTCCAGGAGAGCATGGACATGTTGCAAGCGAGGTGTCCCATCCAGGGCTCCATGAGTGCATGGATATGTTGTGAGCAAGGCATCCCAGCCAGGGTTCCAGGAGAGCATGGGAGATTCAGTGATTGAGACATCCCAGCCAGGGCTCCAGGAGAGCATGGACATGTTGTGAGCTAGGTGTCCCAGCCAGGGCTCCAGGAGAGCAAGGGAGATTTTGTGAGCGAGGCATCCCAGCCAGGGCTCTAGGAGAGCATGGACATGTTGTGCGCAAGGCATCACAGCCAGGGCTCCAGGAGAGCATGGACATGTTGCTGGTGAGGCATCCCTGCCAGGGCTCCAGTAGAGCATGGGAGTTTCTGCGAGCGAGGTGTCCAAGACAGGGCTCCAGGAGAGCATGGACATGTTGCTAGCGAGGTGTCCCATCCAGGGCTCCATGAGCGCATGGATATGTTGTGAGCGAGGCATCCCAGCCAGGGCTCCAGGAGAGCATGGGAGATTCTGCGATTGAGGCATCCCAGCCGGGGCTCCAGGAGAGCATGGACATGTTGTGAACGAGGCATCCCAGCCAGAGCTCCAGGAGAGCATGGGAAATTCTGCAAATGAGGTGTGCCAGCCAGGGCTCCAGGAGAGCATGGGAGATTTTGCGATTGAGGCATGCCAGCCGGGGCTCCAGGAGAGCATGGACATGTTGTGAGTGAGGCGTCCCTGCCAGGGCTCCACGAGAGCATGGATATGTTGTGAGCGAGGCATCCTAGCCAGGGCTCCAGGAGAGCATAGGAGATACTGCGATTGAGGCATCCCAGCCACGGCTCTAGGAGAGCATGGACATGTTGTGAGCTAGATGTTCCAGCCAGGGCTCCAGGAGAGAATGGGAGATTCTGTGAGCGAGGCATCCCAGCCAGGGCTCCAGGAGAGCATGAAAATGTTGTGCACGAGGTGTTCCAGCCAGGGCTCCAGGAGAGCATGGGAAATTCTGCAAATGAGGTGTGCCAGCCAGGGCTCCAGGAGAGCATGGGAGATTTTGTGAGCGAGGCATCCCTGCCAGGGCTCAAGGAGAGCATGGACATGTTGCTGGTGAGGCATCCCTGCCAGGGCTCCAGTAGAGCATGGGAGATTCTGCGAGTGAGGTGTCCCAGTCAGGGCTCCAGGAGAGCATGGACATGTTGCGAGCGAGGTGTCCCAGCCAGGGCTCCATGAGCGCATGGATATGTTGTGAGCGAAGCATCCCAGCCAGGGCTCCAGGAGAGCATGGGAGATTCAGCGATTGAGGCATCCCAGCCGGGGCTCCACGAGAGCATGGACATGTAGTGAGCGAGGCATCCCAGCCAGGGCTCCAGGAGAGCATAGGAGATTCTGCGAGTGAGGTGTCCCAGCAATGGCTCCAGGAGAGCATGGACATGTTGTGAACGAGGCATCCCAGCCAGGGCTCCAGTAGAGCATGGGAGATTCTGCGAGTGAGGTGTCCAAGACAGGGCTCCAGGAGAGCATGGACATGTTGCAAGCGAGGTGTCCCATCCAGGGCTCCATGAGTGCATGGATATGTTGTGAGCAAGGCATCCCAGCCAGGGTTCCAGGAGAGCATGGGAGATTCAGTGATTGAGACATCCCAGCCAGGGCTCCAGGAGAGCATGGACATGTTGTGAGCTAGGTGTCCCAGCCAGGGCTCCAGGAGAGCAAGGGAGATTTTGTGAGCGAGGCATCCCAGCCAGGGCTCTAGGAGAGCATGGACATGTTGTGCGCAAGGCATCACAGCCAGGGCTCCAGGAGAGCATGGACATGTTGCTGGTGAGGCATCCCTGCCAGGGCTCCAGTAGAGCATGGGAGTTTCTGCGAGCGAGGTGTCCAAGACAGGGCTCCAGGAGAGCATGGACATGTTGCTAGCGAGGTGTCCCATCCAGGGCTCCATGAGCGCATGGATATGTTGTGAGCGAGGCATCCCAGCCAGGGCTCCAGGAGAGCATGGGAGATTCAGTGATTGAGGCATCCCAGCTGGGGCTCCAGGAGAGCATGGACATGTTGCAAGCGAGGTGTCCCATCCACGGCTCCATGTGCGCATGGATATGTTGTGTGCGAGGCATCCCAGCCAGGGCTCCAGGAGAGCATGGGAGATTCTGTGGGTGAGGCGTCCCTGCCAGGGCTCCAGGAGAGCATGGACATGTCGTGAGTGAGGCATCCCTGCCAGGGCTCCAGGAGAGCATAGACATGTTGTGAACGAGGCATCCCAGCCAGGGCTCCAGGAGAGCATGGGAAATTCTGCAAATGAGGTGTGCCAGCCAGGGCTCCAGGAGAGCATGGGAGATTCTGCGATTGAGGCATCCCAGCCGGGGCTCCAGGAGAGCATGGACATGTTGTGAACGAGGCATCCCAGCCAGGGCTCCAGGAGAGCATGGGAAATTCTGCAAATGAGGTGTGCCAGCCAGGGCTCCAGGAGAGCATGGGAGATTCTGCGATTGAGGCATGCCAGCCGGGGCTCCAGGAGAGCATGGACATGTTGTGAGTGAGGCGTCCCTGCCAGGGCTCCACGCGAGCATGGATATGTTGTGAGCTAGGCATCCTAGCCAGGGCTCCAGGAGAGCATAGGAGATACTGCGATTGAGGCATCCCAGCCACGGCTCTAGGAGAGCATGGACATGTTGTGAGCTAGGTGTTCCAGCCAGGGCTCCAGGAGAGAATGGGAGATTCTGTGAGCGAGGCATCCCAGCCAGGGCTCCAGGAGAGCATGGAAATGTTGTGCACGAGGTGTTCCAGCCAGGGCTCCAGGAGAGCATGGGAAATTCTGCAAATGAGGTGTGCCAGCCAGGGCTCCAGGAGAGCATGGGAGATTCTGTGAGCGAGGCATCCCTGCCAGGGCTCAAGGAGAGCATGGACATGTTGCTGGTGAGGCATCCCTGCCAGGGCTCCAGTAGAGCATGGGAGATTCTATGAGTGAGGTGTCCCAGTCAGGGCTCCAGGAGAGCATGGACATGTTGCGAGCGAGGAGTCCCATCCACGGCTCCATGAGCGCATGGATATGTTGTGAGCGAGCCATCTCAGCCTGGGCTCCAGGAGAGCATGGGAGATTCTGTGGGTGAGGCATCCCTGCCAGGGCTCCAGGTGACCATGGACATGTCGTGAGTGAGGCATCCCAGCCAGGGCTCCAGGAGAGCATGGACATGTTGTGAACGAGGCATCCCAGCCAGGGCTCCAGGAGAGCATGGGAAATTCTGCGAATGAGGTGTGCCAGCCAGGGCTCCAGGAGAGCATGGGAGACTCTGCAAACGAGGTGTCCCAGCTAGGGCTCCAGGAGAGCATGGGAGATTCTGCGATTGAGGCATCCCAGCCGGGGCTCCAGGAGAGCATGGACATGTTGTGAGTGAGGCGTCCTGCCAGGGCTCCACAAGAGCATGGACATGTTGTGAGTGAGGCATCCCATCCAGAGCTCCAGGAGAGCATTGGAGATTCTGCAAGCGAGGCATCCCTGCCAGGGCTCCTCGAGAGCATGGACATGTTGTGAGTGAGGCATCCCAGCCAGGGCTCCAGGAGAGCATAGGAGATTCTGTGAGTGAGGCATCCCAGCCTGGGCTCCAGGATAGCATGGGAGATTCTGTGAGCAATGCATCCCTTGCAGGGCTCCGGGAGATCATGGGCGATTTTGAGAGTGAGGTGTCCCTGCCAGGGCTCCATGAGAGCTTGGGAGATTCTGCGAGTGAGGCATCCCGGACAAGGCTCCAGGAGACCATGGACATGTCATGAGTGAGGCATCCCAGCCAGGGCTCCAGGAGAGCATGGACATGTTGTGAACGAGGCATCCCAGCCAGGGCTCCAGGAGAGCATGGGAAATTCTACGAATGAGGTGTGCCAGCCAGGGCTCCAGGAGAGCATGGGAGACTCTGCAAACGAGGTGTCCCAGCTAGGGCTCCAGGAGAGCATGGGAGATTCTGCGATTGAGGCATCCCAGCCAGGGCTTCAGGAGAGCATGGACATGTGAGTGAGGCGTCCTTGCCAGGGCTCCAGGAGAGCATGGGAGATTCTGTGAGTGAGGCGTCCCAGCCAGGGCTCCAGGAGAGCATGGAAATGTTGTGAGCGAGGCATCCCTGCCAGGGCTCCAGGAGAGCATGGACATGTTGTGAGCGAGGTGTCCCAGCCAGGGCTCCAGGAGAGCATGGACATGTTGTGAGCGACGCATCACAGCCAGGGCTCCAGGAGAGCATGGGAAATTCTGTGAATGAGGTGTGCCAGCCAGTGCTCCAGGAGAGCATGGCTGATTCTGCGAATGAGGTGTCCCAGCCAGGGCTCCAGGAGAGCATGGGAGATCCTGCGATTGAGGCATCCCAGCCAGGGCTCCAGGAGATTCCGTGAGCGAGGTGTCCCTTCGCTGCGGCACACTGCCACCCGGAGGCAGACAGGGGGGACTGCAACCTCTGGAAGTCCCAATGAGGTTTTGAAAAAGGGCCTGATGCCTGGACCCAGTTCCAGGAGGCCGGGTAAAATCCGGCAGTGCCCCGCAAAAGGTGGCGTGCAGCAGTGATGCCATGACGTCCGGGGGAATTCCTCGAGTGGATTCACAGATGGTGAGATTCTGCGAATGAGGTGTCCTGGCCTGGGCTCCAGGAGAGCATGGGAGATTCTCTGACCGAGGCATCCCAGCCAGGGCTCCAGGAGAGCATGGACATGTTTTGAGCGAGGTGTCCCAGCCAGGGCTCCAGGACTGCATGGGAGATTCTGTGAGAGAGGTGTCCCATCCTGGGCTCCAGGAGAGCATGGACATGTTGTGAGCGAGGCATCCCAGCCAGGTCTCCAGGAGAGCATGGACATGTTGTGAGTGAGGCATACCAGCCAGGGCTCCAGGAGAGCATGGGAGATTCTGCGAGAGAGGTATCCCAGCCAGGGCTCAAGGACAGCATGGGAGATTCTGTGAGCAATGCATCCCTTCCAGGGCTCTGGGAGATCATGGGCGATTTTGAGAGTGAGGCGTCCCTGCCAGGGCTCCATGAGAGCTTGGGAGATTCTGCGAGCTAGGCATCCTGGACAAGACTCCAGGAGAGCATGGATATGTTGTGAGCGAGGCTTCACAGCCAGGGCTCCATGAGAGCTTGGGAGATTCTGCGAGCGAGGCATCCTGGACAAGACTCCAGGAGAGCATGGATATGTTGTGAGCGAGGCATCCCGGACAAGGCTCCAGGAGAGCATGGGAGATTCTGTAGTGAGGTGTCCCTGTCAGGGCACCAGGAGAACATGGACATGTTGCGAGCGAGGTGTCCCATCCACGGCTCCAGGAGAGCATGGGAGATTCTGCGAGTGAGGCGTCCCAGCCAGGGCTCAAGGAGAGCATGGACATGTTGTGAATGAGGCACCCCAGCCAGGGCTCCAGGAGAGCATGGGAAATTCTGCGAATGAGGTGTGCCAGCCAGGGCTCCAGGAGAGCATGGGAGATACTGTGAGCAATGCATCCCTTCCTTGGCTCCACGAGAGCATGGACATGTTGTAAGCGAGGCATCCCGGACAAGGCTCCAGGAGAGCATGGGAGATTCTGTAGTGAGGTGTCCCTGTCAGGGCTCCAGGAGAACATGGACATGTTGCGAGCTAGGTGTCCCAGCCAGGGCTCCAGGAGAGCATGGGAGATTCTGCGAGTGAGGCGTCCCAGCCAGGGCTCAAGGAGAGCATGGACATGTTGTGAATGAGGCACCCCAGCCAGGGCTCCTGGAGAGCATGGGAGATTCTGCGATTGAGGCATCCCAGCCGGGGCTCCAGGAGAGCATGGACATGTTGTGAGTGAGGCGTCCTTGCCAGGGCTCCAGGAGAGCATGGGAGATTCTGCGAGTGAAGCATCCCAGCAAGGGCTCCAGGAGAGCATGGAAATGTTGTGAGCGAGGTGTCCCTGCCAGGGCTCCAGGAGAGCATGGACATGTTGTGAGCGACGCATCACAGCCAGGGCTCCAGGAGAGCATGGGAAATTCTGTGAATGAGGTGTGCCAGCCAGTGCTCCAGGAGAGCATGGCAGATTCTGCGAATGAGGTGTCCCAGCCAGGGCTCCAGGAGAGCATGGGAGATCCTGCGATTGAGGCATCCCAGCCAGGGCTCCAGGAGAGCATGGACATGTTGTGAGCGAGGCATCCCAGCCTGGGCTCCTGGAGATTCGGTGAGTGAGGCATCCCTTCCCTGCGGCGCACTGCCACCCGGTGGCAGACAGGGGGAACTGCAACCTCTGGAAGTCCCGATGAGGTTTTGAAAAAGGGCCTGATGCCTGGACCCAGTTCCAGGAGGCCGGGTAAAATCCGGCAGTGCCCCGCAAAAGGTGGCGTGCAGAAGTGATGCCGTGACATCCGGGGGAATTCCTCGAGTGGATTCACAGATGGTGAGATTCTGTGAGTGAGCAGTTATGGCCTGGGCTCCAGGAGAGCATGGGAGATTCTGTGAGTGAGATTGTCCCTGCCAGGGCTCGAGGAGAGCATGGGAGATTCTCTGAGCGAGGCATCCCAGCCAGGGCTCCAGGAGAGCATGGACATGTTGTGAGCGAGGTGTCCCAGCCAGGGCTCCAGGAGTGCATGGGAGATTCTGTCAGAGAGGTGTCCCATCCTGGGCTCCAGGAGAGCATGGACATGTTGTGAGCGAGGCATCTCAGCCATGGCTCCAGGAGAGCATGGACATGTTGTGAGTGAGGCGAACCAGCCAGGGCTCCAGGAGAGCATGGAAGATTCTGTGAGTGAGGCATCCCAGCCAGGGCTCCAGGAGAGCATGGGGCATTCTGTGAGCAATGCATCCCTTCCAGGGCTCCGGGAGATCATGGGCAATTTTGAGAGTGAGGCGTCCCTGCCAGGGCTCCATGAGAGCTTGGGAGATTCTGTGAGCGAGGCATCCCGGACAAGGCTCCAGGAGAGCATCGGAGATTCTGTAGTGAGGTGTACCAGTCAGGGCTCCAGAAGAGCATGGACATGTTGCGAGCGAGGGGTCCCATCCATGGCTCCATGAGCGCATGGATATGTTGTGAGCGAGGCATCCCAGCCAGGGCTCCAGGAGAGCATGGGAGATTCTGCGAGTGAGGCATCCCAATCAGAACTCCAGGAGAGCATGGACATGTTGTGAATGAGGCATCCCAGCCAGGGCTCCAGGAGAGCATGGGAAATTCTGTGAATGAGGTGTGCCAGCCAGGGCTCCAGGAGAGCATGGGAGATTCTGTGAATGAGGTGTCCCAGCTAGGGCTCCAGGAGAGCATGGGAGATTCTGCAAACGAGGTGACCCAGCTAGGGCTCCAGACGAGCATGGGAGATTCTGCGATTGAGGCATCCCAGCCGGGGCTCCAGGAGAGCATGGACATGTTGTGAGTGAGGCATCCCATCCAGGGCTCCAGGAGAGCATGGGAGATTCTGTGAGTGAGGCGTCCCTGCCAGGGCTCCACGAGAGCATGGACATGTTGTCAGTGAGGCATCCCAGCCAGGGCTCCAGGAGAGCATGGACATGTTGTGAGCTAGGTGTCCCAGCCAGGGCTTCAGGAAAGCATGGGAGATTCTGTGAGCGAGGCATCCCAGCCAGGGCTCCAGGAGACCATGGACATGTTGTGTGTGAGGCATCCCAGCCAGGGCTCCAGGAGAGCATGGACATGTTGGGAGTGAGGTTTACCAGCCAGGGCTCCAGGAGAGCATGGGAGATTCTGTGAACGAGGTGTCCCAGCTATGGCTCCAGGAGAGCATGGGAGATTCTGTGATTGAGGCATCCCAGCCGGGGCTCCAGAAGAGCATGGACATGTTGTGAGTGAGGCGTCCCAGCAAGGGCTCCAGGAGAGCATGGAAATGTTGTGAGTGAGGCGTCCCTGCCAGGGCTCCAGGAGAGCATGGACATGTTGTGAGCGACGCATCACAGCCAGGGCTCCAGGAGAGCATGGGAAATTCTGTGAATGAGGTGTGCCAGCCAGTGCTCCAGGAGAGCATGGCAGATTCTGCGAATGAGGTGTCCCAGCCAGGGCTCCAGGAGAGCATGGGAGATCCTGTGATTGAGGCATCCCAGCCAGGGCTCCAGGAGATTCGGTGAGCGAGGCGTCCCTTCGCTGCGGCACACTGCCACCCAGAGGCAGACAGGGGGGACTGCAACCTCTGGAAGTCCCGATGAGGTTTTGAAAAAGGGCCTGATGCCTGGACCCAGTTCCAGGAGGCCGGGTAAAATCCGGCAGTGCCCCGCAAAAGGTGGCGTGCAGAAGTGATGCCGTGACGTCTGGGGGAATTCCTCGAGTGGATTCACAGATGGTGAGATTCTGCGAGTGAGCAGTCCTGGCCTGGGCTCCAGGAGAGCATGGGAGATTCTGTGAGTGAGGTTGTCCCTGCCAGGGCTCGAGGAGAGCATGGGAGATTCTCTGAGCGAGGCATCCCAGCCAGGGCTCCAGGAGAGCATTGGAGATTCTGTGAGTGAGGTGTCCCAGCAAGGGCTCCAGGAGAGCATGGACATGTTGTGAGCGAGGCGTCCCAGCCAGGGCTCGAGGAGAGCATGGGAGATTCTGCGAGTGAGGCGCCCAGCCAGGGCTCCAGGAGAGCATGGACATGTTTTGCATGAGGTGTCCCAGCCAGGGTTCCAGGGGAGCATGGGAGATTCTATGAGCGAGGCATCTCAGCCAGGGCTCCAGGACAGCATGGACATATTGTGAGTGAGGCATCCCAGCCAGGGCTTCAGGAGAGCATGGGAGATTCTGGAAGAGAGGCATCCCTGCCAGATCTCCACGAGAGCATGGGAGATTCTGCAAGCGAGGCATCCCAGCCAGGGCTCCAGGAGAGCATGGACATGATGTGAGGGAGCCATCCCAGCCAGGGCTCCAGGAGAGCATGGGAGATTCTGTGAGTGAGGCATCCTTGCCAGTGCTCCAGGAGAGCAGGGACATGTTGTGAGCGAGGCTTCACAGCCAGGGCTCCAAGAGAGCATGGGAGATTCTGTGAGTGAGGCGTCCCAGCCAGGGCTCCAGGAGAGCAGGGGAGATTCTATGAGCGAGGCATCTCAGCCAGGGCTCCAGGACAGCATGGACATATTGTGAGCGAGGCATCCCAGCCAGGGCTCCAGGAGAGCATGGGAGATTCTGGAAGTGAGGTGTCACAGCCAGGGCTCCATGAGAGCACGGGAGATTCTGTGTGCGAGGCGTCCCAGCCAGGGCTCCAGGAGAGCATGGAGATGTTGTGAGTGAGATATCCCAGCCAGTGCTCCAGGAGAGCATGGGATATTCTTTGAGCGAGGCATCCTTGCCAGGGCTCCAGGAGAGCATGGACATATTGTGAGCGAGGCATCCCAGCCAAGGCTCCAGGAGAGCATGGATATGTTGTGAGCAAGGCATCCCAGCCAGGGCTCCTGGAGAGCATGGGAGATTCTGAGAGCGAGGCATCCCTGACAGGTCTCCAGGAGAGGATGCGAGATTCTCTAAGCAAGGCATCCCAGCCAGGGGTCCAGGAGAGCATGGACATGTTGTGAGCGAGTCGTCCCAGTCAGGGCTCCAGGAGAGCTTGGGAGATTCTGCGAGTGAGGCGTCCCAGCCAGGGCTCCAGGAGTGCATGGGAGATTCTGGAAGTGAGGCGTCCCTGCCAGGGCTCCAGCAGAGCATGGGAGATTCCCCGAAGGAGGCAACCCAGCCAGGGCTTGAGGAGAGCATGGGAGATTCTGTAAGCGTGAGTCATCCCAGCCAGGGCTCCTGGACAGCTTGAGAGATTCTGCGAACGAGGCATCCCAGCCAGGGCTCCAGGAGAGCATGGGAGATTCTGGAAGAGAGGCGTACCAGCCAGGGCTCCAGGAGAGCATGGGGGATTCTGTGATTGAGGCATCCCAGCCTGGGCTCCAGGAAATTCAGTGAGCAAGGTGTCCCTTCCCTGCGGGACACTGCAACCCGGTGGCAGACAAGGGGAACTGCAAACTCTGGAAGTCCCGATGAGGTTTTGAAAAAGGGCCTGATGCCTGGACCCAGTTCCAGGAGGCCGGGTAAAATCTGTGAGTTCCCCGCAAAAGGTGGCGTGCAGCAGTGATGCCGTGACGTCCGGGGGAATTCCTCGAGTGGATTCACAGATGGTGAGATTCTGCGAATGAGGCATCCCACCCAGGGCTCCAGGAGAGCATGGGAGATTTTGCAAGTGATGCATCCCTTCCAGGGCTCCAGGAGAGCTGGACATGTTGTGAGCGAGGTGTACCAGCCAGGGCTCCAGGAGAGCATGGGATATTCTGTATGTGATGTGTCCTGGCCAGGGCTCCAGGAGAGCATGGACATGTTGTGAGTGAGGCATCCCAGGCAGGGCTCCAGGAGAGCATGGGAGATTCTGCAAGTGAGGTGTCCCAGCCAGGGCTCCAGTAGAGCAGGGGAGATTCTGTGAGCAAGGCGTCCCAGCCAGGGCTCCAGGAGAGCATGGACATGTTGCGAGTGAGGTGTCCCAGCCAAGGCTCCAGGAGAGCATGGATATGTTGTGAGCAAGGCATCCCAGCCAGGGCTCCAGGAGAGCATGGGAGATTCTGAGAGCGAGGCATCCCTGCCAGGTCTCCAGGAGAGGATGCGAGATTCTCTAAGTGAGGCATCCCAGCCAGGGGTCCAGGAGAGCATGGACATGTTGTGAGCGAGGCGTCCCTGCCAGGGCTCCAGGAGAGCTTGGGAGATTCTGTGAGCGAGGCATCCCAGCCAGGGCTCCAGGAGTGCATGGGAGATTCTGGAAGTGAGGCGTCCCTGCCAGGGCTCCAGCAGAGCATGGGAGATTCCCCGAGGGAGGCAACCCAGCCAGGGCTTGAGGAGAGCATGGGAGATTCTGTAAGTGTGAGGCATCCCAGCCAGGGCTCCAGGACAGCTTGAGAGATTCTGCGAACGAGGCATCCCAGCCAGGGCTCCAGGAGAGCATGGGAGATTCTGGAAGAGAGGCGTCCCAGCAAGGGCTCCAGGAGAGCATGGGGGATTCTGTGATTGAGGCATCCCAGCCTGGGCTCCAGGAGATTCAGTGAGCGAGGTGTCCCTTCCCTGCGGGACACTGCAACCCGGTGGCAGACAAGGGGAACTGCAACCTCTGGAAGTCCCGATGAGGTTTGGAAAAAGGGCCTGATGCCTGGACCCAGTTCCAGGAGGCCAGGTAAAATCTGTCAGTGCTCCGCAAAAGGTGGCGTGCAGCAGTGATGCCGTGACGTCCGGGGGAATTCCTCGAGTGGATTCACAGATGGCAAGATTCTGCGAGTGAGGCGTCCCACCCAGGGCTCCAGGAGAGCATGGGAGATTTTGCGAGTGATGCATCCCTTCCAGGGCTCCAGGAGAGCTGGACATGTTGTGAGCGAGGCGTACCAGCCAGTGCTCCAGGAGAGCATGGGATATTCTGTATGCGATGTGTCCTGGCCAGGGCTCCAGGAGAGCATGGACATGTTGTGAGTGAGGCATCCCAGGCAGGGCTCCAGGAGAGCATGGGAGATTCTGCAAGTGAGGTGTCCCAGCCAGGGCTCCAGTAGAGCAGGGGAGATTCTAAGAGCGAGGCATCCCTGCCAGGTCTCCAGGAGAGCATCCGAGATTCTCTAAGCGAGGCATCCCAGCCAGGGGTCCAGGAGAGCATGGACATGTTGTGTGCTAGGCATCCCAGCCAGCGCTCCAGGAGAGCATGGGAGATTCGGCAAGTGATGCATCCCTGCCAGCGCTCCAGGAGAGCATGGGAGATTCTGTGAGTGAGGCGTCCCAGCCAGGGCTCCAGGAGAGCATGGGAGATTCTGCGAGTGATGCATCCCTGCCAGGGCACCAGGAGAGCATGGACATGTTGTGAGTGAGGCATACCAGCCAGGGCTCCAGGAGAGCATGGACATTTTTTGAGTGAGGCGTCCCGGCCAGGGCTCCAGGAGAGCTTGGACATGTTGTGAATGATGCATCCCAGCCAGGGCTCCAGGAGAGCATGGGAGATTCTGCGAGTGAGGTGTCCCAGCCAGGGCTCCAGGAGAGCATGGACATGTTGTGAGCGAGGCGTCCCTGCCAGGGCTCCAGGAGAGCATGGGATATTCTGTGAGCGAGGTGTCCCAGCCAGGGCTCCAGGAGAGCATGGATGTGTTGTGAGCGAGGCATCTCACTCAGGGCTCCAGGAGAGCATGGAAAATTCTGTGAGTGAGGCATCCCAGCCTGGGTTCCAGGAGAGCAATGGACATGTTGTGAGCGAGGCGTCCCAGCCAAGGCTCCAGGAGAGCATGGGAGATTCTGCGAGCAAGGCATCCCTGCCAGGGCTCCAGGAGAGTATGGACATGTTTTGAGCGAGACGTCCCAGCCAGGGCTCCAGGAGAGCAATGGAGATTCTGCAAGCGAGGTGTCCCAGCCATGGCTCCAGGAGAGCATGGGATAATCTGTGAGCGAGGTGTCCCAGCCAGAGCTCCAGGAGAGCATGGACATGTTGTGAGCGAGGCATCCCAGCCTGGGCTCCTGGAGATTCGGTGAGCGAGGCATCCCTTCCTTGCGGCACACTGCCACCCGGTGGCAGACAGGGGCAACTGCAACCTCTGGAAGTCCCAATGAGGTTTTGAAAAAGGGCCTGATGCCTGGACCCAGTTCCAGGAGGCCGGGTAAAATCCGTCAGTGTCCCGCAAAAGGTGGTGTGCAGCAGTGAATTCCTCAAGTGGATTCACAGATGCCGAGATTCTGCAAGTGAGGTGTCCTGGCCAGGGCTCCAGGAGAGCATGGGAGATTCTGCGAGCAATGCATCCAAGCCAGGGCTCCAGGAGAGCATGGACATGTTGTGAGAGAGGCGTCCCAGCCAGGGCTCCAGGAGAGCATGGGAGATTCTGCGAGTGAGGTGTCCCAGCCAGTGCTCCAGGAGAGCATGGACATGTTGTGAGCGATTCGTCCCTGCCAGGGCTCCAGGAGAGTATGGAAGATTCTGTGAGCGAGGCATACTTGCAGAATCTCCCATGCTCTCCAGGAGAGCATTGGCGATTTTGCGAGTGAGGCATCCCTGCCAGGGCTCCAGGAGAGCATGGACATGTTGTGAGCGAGGCATCCCATCAAGGGCTCCAAGAGAGCATGGGAGATTCTGCGAGTGAGGTGTCCCTTCCAGGGTTCCAGGAGAGCATGGACATGTTGTGCGCTAGGCATCCCAGCCAGCGCTCCAGGAGAGCATGGGAGATTCTGCGAGCGAGGCATCCATGCCAGGGCTCCAGGAGAGGATGGGAGATTCTCCGAGCGAGGAATCCAAGCCAGGGCTCCAGGAGAGCATGGGAGATTCTGTGAGCAATGCATCCCTTCCCGGGCTCCAGGAGAGCATGGGCAATTTTGGAAGTGAGGCATCCCTGCCAGGGCTCCATGAGAGCATGGGAGATTCTGCGAGTGAGGCATCCAGGACAAGGCTCCAGGAGATCAAGGACATGTAGTGAGCGAGGCATCCCATCCTGGGCTCCAGGAGAGGATGGGAGATTCTGTGAGTGAGGTGTCCCTGCCAGGGCTCCATGAGAGCATGGACATGTTGTGAGTGAAGGCATCCCAGCCAGGGCTCCAGGAGAGCATTGGAGATTCTGCGAGTGAGGTGTCCCAGCCAGGGCTCCAAGGGGGAACTGCAACATCTGGAAGTCCCGATGAGGTTTTGAAAAAGGTCCTGATGCCAGGACCCAGTTCCAAGAGGCCTGGTAAAATCCAGCAGTGCCCCGCAAAAGGTAGCGCGCAGCAGTGAAGCCGTGACGTCCGGGGGAATTCCTCGAGTGGATTCACAGATGGCGAGATTCTGCAAGTGAGGTGTCCTGGCCAGGGCTCCAAGAGAGCATGGAAAATTCTGTGAGCGAGGCATCCCAGGATGGGGTCTAGGAGAGCAAGGACATGTTGTGAGCGAGGCATCCCAGCCAAGGCTCCAGGAGAGCATGGGAGAGTCTGAGAGCGAGGCATCCCTGCCAGGGATCCAGGAGAGCAATGGAGATTCTGCGAGCGAGGCTTCCATGCCAGGGCTACAGGAGAGGATGGGAGATTCTCCAAGCAAGGAATCCAAGCCAGGGCTCCAGGAGAGCATGGACATCTTGTGAGAGATGCGTCCCAGCCAGGGCTCCAGGAGAGCATGGGAGATTCTGCGAGCGAGGTGTCCCAGCCAGGGCTCCAGGAGAGCATGGGCGATTTTGTAAGTGAGGCATCCCTGCCAGGGCTCCATGAGAGCATGGGAGATTCTCTGAGCGAGGCATCCTGGACAAGGCTCCAGGAGAGGATGGGAGATTCTCTGAATGAGGCATCCAAGCCAGGGCTCCAGGAGAGCATGGATATGTTGTGAGAGAGGCATCCCAGCCAGGGCTCCAGGAGAGCATGGGAGATACTGTGAGTGTGGTGTCCCCACCAGGGCTCCAGGAGAGCATGGACATGTTGTGAGTGATGCATAGCAGCCAGGGCTCCAGGAGAGCATGGGAGATTCTGCGAGAGAGGTGTCCCAGCCAGGGCTCCAGGAGAGCATGGGCAATTTTGGAAGTGAGGCATCCCTGCCAGGGTTCCATGAGAGCATGGGAGATTCTGCGAGCGAGGCATCCTGGACAAGGCTCCAGGAGATCAAGGCCATGTAGTGAGCGAGGCATCCCATCCAGGGCTCCAGGAGAGCATGGGAGATTCTGTGAGCGAGGTGTCCCTGCTAGGGCTCCATGAGAGCATGGACATGTTGTGAGCGAAGGCATCCCAGCCAGGGCTCCAGGAGAGCATTGGAGATTCTGCGAGTGAGGTGTCCCACCCAGGGCTCCAAGAGAGCATGGACATGTTGTGAGCGAGGCATCTCAGCCAGGGCTCCAGGAAAGCATGGGAGATTCTGCGAGTGAGGCATCCCAACCAGGGCTCCAGGAGAGCATAGAAGACTCGATGTGTGAGGCGTCCCAGCCAGGGCTCCAGGTGAGCATGGATGTGTTGTGAGCGAGGCGTCTCACCCAGGGCTCCAGGAGAGCATGGGAAATTCTGTGAGTGAGGCATCCCAGCCAGGGCTCCAGGAGAGGATGGACATGTTGAGAGCGAGGCATCCCAGCCAGGACACCAGGAGAGCAAGGGAGATTTTGTGAGCGAGGCATCCCTGCCAGGGCTCCAAGGGAGCATGTGCGTGTTGTGAGCGAGGCGTCCCAGCCAGGGCTCCAAGTGAGCATGGGAGATTCTGCGAGACATGTGAGCGAGGCATTCCAGCCAGGTCTCCAGGAGAGCATGGGAGAGTCTGAGAGCGAGGCATCCCGAGAGAGCATGCGAGATTCTCTATGCGAGGCATCCCAGCCAGGGCTCCAGGAGAGCAAGGACATGTTGTGAGCGAGGCGTCCCAGCCAGGGCTCCAGGAGAGCTTGGGAGATTCTGCGAGTGAGGTGTCCCAGCCAGGGCTCCAGGAGAGCATGGACATGTTGTGCGCTAGGCATTCCAGCCAGCGCTCCAGGAGAGCATGGGAGATTCTGCGAGTGAAGCATCCCTGCCAGGGCTCCAGGAGAGCAAGGAAATGTTGTGAGCGAGGCGTACCAGCCAGGGCTCGAGGAGAGCATGGATAATTTGTGAGTGAGGCATCCCGGCCAGGGCTCCAGGAGTGCATGGACATGTTGTGAGTGAGGCGTCCCAGCCAGGGCACCAGGAGAGCATGGGAGATTCTGTGAGCGAGGTGTCCCAGCCAGGGCTCCAGGAGAGCATGTGCGTGTTGTGAGCGAGGCGTCCCATGTTGTGAGCGAGGTGTCCCAGCCAGGGCTCCAGGAGAGCATAGGATATTCTGGGAGCGAGGTGTCCCAGCCAGGGCTCCAGGATATTTGGTGAGCGAGGCATCCCTTCCCTGCAGCACACTGCCACCCGGTGGCAGACAGGGGGAACTGCAACCTCTGGAAGTACCGATGAGGTTTTGAAAAAGGGCCTGATGCCTGGACCCATCTCCAGGAGGCCGGGTAAAATCCAGCAGTGCCCCGCAAAAGGTGGCACACAGTAGTGATGCCATGACGTCCGGGGGAATTCCTCAAGTGATTCACAGATGGCGAGATTCTGCAAGTGAGGTGTCCTGGCCAGGGCTCCAGGAGAGCATGGGAGATTCTGTGAGTAAGGCGTCCCACCCAGGGCTCCAGGAGAGCATGGGAAATTATGCAAGCATGGCGTCCCTGCCAGGGCTCCAGTAGAGCATGGGAGATTGTCCGAGCGAGGCATCCCAGCCAGGGCTCCAGGAGAGCATGGACATGTTGTGAGAGATGCCTCCCAGCCAGGGCTCCAGGAGAGCATGGGAGATTCTGCAAGCAAGGTGTCCCAGCCAGGGCTCCAGGAGAGCATGGACAAGTTGTGAGCGAGGCGTCCCAGCCAGGGCTCAAGGAGAGCATGGGAGATTCTGTGAGCGATTCGTCCCTGCCAGGGCTCCAGGAGAACATGGACATGTTGTGAGTGAGGCGTACCAGCCTGGGCTCGAGGAGAGAATGGGAGATTTTGCGAGTGAGGCATCCCTGCCAGGGCTCCATGAGAGCATGGGAGTTTCTGCAAGCGAGGCATCCTGTACAAGCCTCCAGGAGAGCATGGACATGTTGTGAGTGAGGCATCCCATCCAGGGCTCCAGGAGAGCATGGGACATGTTGTGAGTGAGGCGTACCAGTGAGGGCTCCAGGAGAGCATGGGAGATTCTGCGAGTTAGGCGTCCCAGCCAGGGCTCCAGGAGAGCATGGGAGATTTTGTGAGCAATGCATCCCTTCCATGGCTCCAGGAGAGCATGGGCGATTTTGTGAGTGAGGCATCCCAGCCAGGGCTCCAGGAGAGCATGGGAGATTCTGTGAGCGAGGTGCTCCAG
Organism: Taudactylus pleione; assembly: GCA_031769625.1. Classification (NCBI taxonomy): domain Eukaryota; kingdom Metazoa; phylum Chordata; class Amphibia; order Anura; family Myobatrachidae; genus Taudactylus; species Taudactylus pleione. The sequence continues at coordinate 3,094,373 of JAUIMM010000895.1, read as the reverse complement.
GAGAGCATGGACTTGTTGTGAGTGAGGCATGCCAGGCAGGGCTCCAGGAGAGCATGGGAGATTCTGTGATTGAGGCGTCTCTGCCAGGACTCCAGGAGAGCATGGACATGTTGTGAGCGAGGTGTCCCAGCCAGGGCTCCAGGAGAGCATAGACATGTTGTGAGCAAGGCGTCCCAGCCAGGGCTCCAGGAGAGCATGGGCAAGTTGTGAGCTAGGCGTCCCAGCCAAGGCTCCAGGAGGGCATGGGAGATTCTGCGAGTGAGGCATCCTAGCCAGGGCTCCAGGAGAGCAAGGACATGTTGTGCATGAGGCATCTCAGCCAGGGCTCCAGGAGAGCATGGACATGTTGTTGGCGAGGCATCCCTGCCAGGGCTCCAGTAGAGCATGGGAGATTCTGCGAGTGAGGCATCCCATCCAGGGTTCCAGAAGAGGATGGATATGTTGTGAGTGAGGTATCCCAGCCAGGGCTCCAGGAGAGCATGGGAGATTCTGTGAAGCGATGCATCCCTTCCAGGGCTCCAGGAGAGCATGGGCGATTTTGCGAGTGATGGATCCATGCCAGGGCTCCATGAGAGCATGGGAGATTCTGCGAGTGAGGCATCCCGGAAAAGGCTCCAGGAGAGCATGGACATGTAGTGAGCGAGGTATCCCATCCAGGGCTCCAGGAGAGCATGTGAGATTCTGCAAGTGATTCGTCCCTGCCAGGGCTCCACAAGAGCATGGACATTTTGTGAGCGAGGCATCCCAGCCAGGGCTCCAGGAGAGCATGGACATGTTGTGAGCTAGGCATCCCAGCCAAGGTTCCAGGAGAGCATGGACATGTTGTTGGCGAGGCATCCCTGCCAGGGCTCCAGTAGAGCATGGGAGATTCTGCGAGTGAGGCATCCCAGCCAGGGCTTCAGGAGAGCATGGACATGTTGTGAGTGAGGCATCCCAGCCAGGGCTCCAGGAGAGCATGGGAGATTCTGTGAAGTGATGCATCCCTTCCAGGGCTCCAGGAGAGCATGGGTGATTTTGCGAGTGAGGCATCCCTGCCAGGGCTCCATGAGAGCATGGGAGATTCTGTGAGCGAGGCTTCCCGGACAAGGCTCCAGGAGTGCATGGACATGTTGTTAACGAGGTATCCCTGCCAGGGCTCCAGGAGAGCATGGGAGATTCTGTGAAGTGCTGCATCCCTTCCAGGGCTCCAGGAGAGCATGGGTGATTTTGCGAGTGAGGCATCCCTCCCAGCGCTCCAGGAGAGCATGGGAGATTCTGTGAGCAATGCATCCCTGCCAGTGCTCCTGGAGAGCAGGGACATGTTGTGAGCGAGGCGTCACAGCCAGGGCTCCAGGAGAGAATGGGAGATTCTCTGAGTGAGGCATCCCTGCCAGGGCTCCAGGTGAGCATGGACATGTTGTGAGCGAGGTGTCCCAGCCAGGGCTCCAGGAGAGCATGGACATGTTGTGAGCGAGGTGTGCCAGCCAGGGCTCCAGGAGAGCATGGGAGATTCTGCGAATGAGGCGTCCCAGCTAGGGCTCCAGGAGAGCATGGGAGATTCTGCGATTAAGGCATCCCAGCCTGGGCTCCAGGAGATTCGGTGAGCGAGGCATCCCTTCCCTGCGGCACACTGCCACCCGGTGGCAGACAGGGGGAACTGCAACCTCTGGAAGTCCCCATGAGGTTTTGAAAAAGTGCCTGATGCCTGGACCTAGTTCCAGGAGGTTGGGTAAAATCTGGCAGTGCCCTGCAAAAGGTGGTGCGCAGCAGTGATGCTGTGATGTCTGGGGGAATTCCTCAAGGGGATTCACAGATGGCGAGATTCAGTGAGTGTGGTGTCCAGGCCAGGGCTCCAGGAGAGCATGGGATATTCTGTGAGGAAGGCATCCCAGCCAGGGTTCCAGGACAGCATGGAAGTGTTTTGAGCGAGGCGTCCCACCCATGGCTCCAGGAGAGCATGGGAGATTCTGAGAGCGAGGCATCTCTGCCAGGTCTCCAGGAGAGCATGGGAGATTCTCCGAGCAAGGCATCCCAGCCAGGGCTCCAGGAGAGCATGGACATGTGAGCGAGGCATCCCAGCCAGGGCTCCAGGAGAGCAGGGGAGATTCTATGAGCGAGGCATCTCAGCCAGGGCTCCAGGACAGCATGGACATATTGTGAGCGAGGCATCCCAGCCAGGGCTCCAGGAGAGCATGGGAGATTCTGGAAGTGAGGTGTCACAGCCAGGGCTCCATGAGAGCACGGGAGATTCTGTGTGCGAGGCGTCCCAGCCAGGGCTCCAGGAGAGCATGGAGATGTTGTGAGTGAGATATCCCAGCCAGTGCTCCAGGAGAGCATGGGATATTCTTTGAGCGAGGCATCCCAGCCAGGGCTCCAGGAGAGCATGGACATATTGTGAGCGAGGCATCCCAGCCAAGGCTCCAGGAGAGCATGGATATGTTGTGAGCAAGGCATCCCAGCCAGGGCTCCTGGAGAGCATGGGAGATTCTGAGAGCGAGGCATCCCTGACAGGTCTCCAGGAGAGGATGCGAGATTCTCTAAGCAAGGCATCCCAGCCAGGGGTCCAGGAGAGCATGGACATGTTGTGAGCGAGTCGTCCCAGCCAGGGCTCCAGGAGAGCTTGGGAGATTCTGCGAGTGAGGCGTCCCAGCCAGGGCTCCAGGAGTGCATGGGAGATTCTGGAAGTGAGGCGTCCCTGCCAGGGCTCCAGCAGAGCATGGGAGATTCCCCAAAGGAGGCAACCCAGCCAGGGCTTGAGGAGAGCATGGGAGATTCTGTAAGCGTGAGTCATCCCAGCCAGGGCTCCTGGACAGCTTGAGAGATTCTGCGAACGAGGCATCCCAGCCAGGGCTCCAGGAGAGCATGGGAGATTCTGGAAGAGAGGCGTACCAGCCAGGGCTCCAGGAGAGCATGGGGGATTCTGTGATTGAGGCATCCCAGCCTGGGCTCCAGGAAATTCAGTGAGCAAGGTGTCCCTTCCCTGCGGGACACTGCAACCCGGTGGCAGACAAGGGGAACTGCAAACTCTGGAAGTCTCGATGAGGTTTTGAAAAAGGGCCTGATGCCTGGACCCAGTTCCAGGAGGCCGGGTAAAATCTGTGAGTTCCCCGCAAAAGGTGGCGTGCAGCAGTGATGCCGTGACGTCCGGGGGAATTCCTCGAGTGGATTCACAGATGGTGAGATTCTGCGAGTGAGGCATCCCACCCAGGGCTCCAGGAGAGCATGGGAGATTTTGCAAGTGATGCGTCCCTTCCAGGGCTCCAGGAGAGCATGGACATGTTGTGAGCGAGGTGTACCAGCCAGAGCTCCAGGAGAGCATGGGATATTCTGTATGTGATGTGTCCTGGCCAGGGCTCCAGGAGAGCATGGACATGTTGTGAGTGAGGCATCCCAGGCAGGGCTCCAGGAGAGCATGGGAGATTCTGCAAGTGAGGTGTCCCAGCCAGGGCTCCAGTAGAGCAGGGGAGATTCTGTGAGCAAGGCGTCCCAGCCAGGGCTCCAGGAGAGCATGGACATGTTGCGAGTGAGGTGTCCCAGCCAAGGCTCCAGGAGAGCATGGATATGTTGTGAGCAAGGCATCCCAGCCAGGGCTCCAGGAGAGCATGGGAGATTCTGAGAGCGAGGCATCCCTGCCAGGTCTCCAGGAGAGGATGCGAGATTCTCTAAGTGAGGCATCCCAGCCAGGGGTCCAGGAGAGCATGGACATGTTGTGAGCGAGGCGTCCCTGCCAGGGCTCCAGGAGAGCTTGGGAGATTCTGTGAGCGAGGCATCCCAGCCAGGGCTCCAGGAGTGCATGGGAGATTCTGGAAGTGAGGCGTCCCTGCCAGGGCTCCAGCAGAGCATGGGAGATTCCCCGAGGGAGGCAACCCAGCCAGGGCTTGAGGAGAGCATGGGAGATTCTGTAAGTGTGAGGCATCCCAGCCAGGGCTCCAGGACAGCTTGAGAGATTCTGCGAACGAGGCATCCCAGCCAGGGCTCCAGGAGAGCATGGGAGATTCTGGAAGAGAGGCGTCCCAGCAAGGGCTCCAGGAGAGCATGGGGGATTCTGTGATTGAGGCATCCCAGCCTGGGCTCCAGGAGATTCAGTGAGCGAGGTGTCCCTTCCCTGCGGGACACTGCAACCCGGTGGCAGACAAGGGGAACTGCAACCTCTGGAAGTCCCGATGAGGTTTGGAAAAAGGGCCTGATGCCTGGACCCAGTTCCAGGAGGCCGGGTAAAATCTGTCAGTGCTCCGCAAAAGGTGGCGTGCAGCAGTGATGCCGTGACGTCTGGGGGAATTCCTCGAGTGGATTCACAGATGGCGAGATTCTGCGAGTGAGGCGTCCCACCCAGGGCTCCAGGAGAGCATGGGAGATTTTGCGAGTGATGCATCCCTTCCAGGGCTCCAGGAGAGCTGGACATGTTGTGAGCGAGGCATACCAGCCAGTGCTCCAGGAGAGCATGGGATATTCTGTATGCGATGTGTCCTGGCCAGGGCTCCAGGAGAGCATGGACATGTTGTGAGTGAGGCATCCCAGGCAGGGCTCCAGGAGAGCATGGGAGATTCTGCAAGTGAGGTGTCCCAGCCAGGGCTCCAGTAGAGCAGGGGAGATTCTAAGAGCGAGGCATCCCTGCCAGGTCTCCAGGAGAGCATCCGAGATTCTCTAAGCGAGGCATCCCAGCCAGGGGTCCAGGAGAGCATGGACATGTTGTGTGCTAGGCATCCCAGCCAGCGCTCCAGGAGAGCATGGGAGATTCTGCAAGTGATGCATCCCTGCCAGCGCTCCAGGAGAGCATGGGAGATTCTGTGAGTGAGGCGTCCCAGCCAGGGCTCCAGGAGAGCATGGGAGATTCTGTGAGTGATGCATCCCTGCCAGGGCACCAGGAGAGCATGGACATGTTGTGAGTGAGGCATACCAGCCAGGGCTCCAGGAGAGCATGGACATTTTGCAAGTGAGGCGTCCCGGCCAGGGCTCCAGGAGAGCTTGGACATGTTGTGAATGATGCATCCCAGCCAGGGCTCCAGGAGAGCATGGGAGATTCTGCGAGTGAGGTGTCCCAGCCAGGGCTCCAGGAGAGCATGGACATGTTGTGAGCGAGGCGTCCCTGCCAGGGCTCCAGGAGAGCATGGGATATTCTGTGAGCGAGGTGTCCCAGCCAGGGCTCCAGGAGAGCATGGATGTGTTGTGAGCGAGGCATCTCACTCAGGGCTCCAGGAGAGCATGGAAAATTCTGCGAGTGAGGCATCCCAGCCTGGGTTCCAGGAGAGCAATGGACATGTTGTGAGCGAGGCGTCCCAGCCAAGGCTCCAGGAGAGCATGGGAGATTCTGCGAGCAAGGCATCCCTGCCAGGGCTCCAGGAGAGCATGGACATGTTTTGAGCGAGACGTCCCAGCCAGGGCTCCAGGAGAGCAATGGAGATTCTGCAAGCGAGGTGTCCCAGCCATGGCTCCAGGAGAGCATGGGATAATCTGTGAGCGAGGTGTCCCAGCCAGAGCTCCAGGAGAGCATGGACATGTTGTGAGCGAGGCATCCCAGCCTGGGCTCCTGGAGATTCGGTGAGCGAGGCATCCCTTCCTTGCGGCACACTGCCACCCGGTGGCAGACAGGGGCAACTGCAACCTCTGGAAGTCCCGATGAGGTTTTGAAAAAGGGCCTGATGCCTGGACCCAGTTCCAGGAGGCCGGGTAAAATCCGTCAGTGCCCCGCAAAAGGTGGTGTGCAGCAGTGAATTCCTCAAGTTGATTCACAGATGCCGAGATTCTGCAAGTGAGGTGTCCTGGCCAGGGCTCCAGGAGAGCATGGACATGTTGTGAGCGAGGCATCCCATCAAGGGCTCCAGGAGAGCATGGGAGATTCTGCGAGTGAGGTGTCCCTTCCAGGGTTCCAGGAGAGCATGGACATGTTGTGCGCTAGGCATCCCAGCCAGCGCTCCAGGAGAGCATGGGAGATTCTGCGAGCGAGGCATCCATGCCAGGGCTCCAGGAGAGGATGGGAGATTCTCCGAGCGAGGAATCCAAGCCAGGGCTCCAGGAGAGCATGGGAGATTCTGTGAGCAATGCATCCCTTCCCGGGCTCCAGGAGAGCATGGGCAATTTTGGAAGTGAGGCATCCCTGCCAGGGCTCCATGAGAGCATGGGAGATTCTGCGAGTGAGGCATCCAGGACAAGGCTCCAGGAGATCAAGGACATGTAGTGAGCGAGGCATCCCATCCAGGGCTCCAGGAGAGGATGGGAGATTCTGTGAGTGAGGTGTCCCTGCCAGGGCTCCATGAGAGCATGGACATGTTGTGAGCGAAGGCATCCCAGCCAGGGCTCCAGGAGAGCATTGGAGATTCTGCGAGTGAGGTGTCCCAGCCAGGGCTCCAAGGGGGAACTGCAACATCTGGAAGTCCCGATGAGGTTTTGAAAAAGGTCCTGATGCCAGGACCCAGTTCCAAGAGGCCTGGTAAAATCCAGCAGTGCCCCGCAAAAGGTAGCGCGCAGCAGTGAAGCCGTGACGTCCGGGGGAATTCCTCGAGTGGATTCACAGATGGCGAGATTCTGCAAGTGAGGTGTCCTGGCCAGGGCTCCAAGAGAGCATGGAAAATTCTGTGAGCGAGGCATCCCAGGATGGGGTCCAGGAGAGCAAGGACATGTTGTGAGCGAGGCATCCCAGCCAAGGCTCCAGGAGAGCATGGGAGAGTCTGAGAGCGAGGCATCCCTGCCAGGGATCCAGGAGAGCAATGGAGATTCTGCGAGCGAGGCTTCCATGCCAGGGCTACAGGAGAGGATGGGAGATTCTCCGAGCAAGGAATCCAAGCCAGGGCTCCAGGAGAGCATGGACATCTTGTGAGAGATGCGTCCCAGCCAGGGCTCCAGGAGAGCATGGGAGATTCTGCGAGCGAGGTGTCCCAGCCAGGGCTCCAGGAGAGCATGGGCGATTTTGTAAGTGAGGCATCCCTGCCAGGGCTCCATGAGAGCATGGGAGATTCTCTGAGCGAGGCATCCTGGACAAGGCTCCAGGAGAGGATGGGAGATTCTCTGAATGAGGCATCCAAGCCAGGGCTCCAGGAGAGCATGGATATGTTGTGAGAGAGGCATCCCAGCCAGGGCTCCAGGAGAGCATGGGAGATACTGTGAGTGTGGTGTCCCCACCAGGGCTCCAGGAGAGCATGGACATGTTGTGAGTGATGCATAGCAGCCAGGGCTCCAGGAGAGCATGGGAGATTCTGCGAGAGAGGTGTCCCAGCCAGGGCTCCAGGAGAGCATGGGCAATTTTGGAAGTGAGGCATCCCTGCCAGGGTTCCATGAGAGCATGGGAGATTCTGCGAGCGAGGCATCCTGGACAAGGCTCCAGGAGATCAAGGCCATGTAGTGAGCGAGGCATCCCATCCAGGGCTCCAGGAGAGGATGGGAGATTCTGTGAGCGAGGTGTCCCTGCTAGGGCTCCATGAGAGCATGGACATGTTGTGAGCGAAGGCATCCCAGCCAGGGCTCCAGGAGAGCATTGGAGATTCTGCGAGTGAGGTGTCCCACCCAGGGCTCCAAGAGAGCATGGACATGTTGTGAGCGAGGCATCTCAGCCAGGGCTCCAGGAAAGCATGGGAGATTCTGCGAGTGAGGCATCCCAACCAGGGCTCCAGGAGAGCATAGAAGACTCGATGTGTGAGGCATCCCAGCCAGGGCTCCAGGTGAGCATGGATGTGTTGTGAGCGAGGTGTCTCACCCAGGGCTCCAGGAGAGCATGGGAAATTCTGTGAGTGAGGCATCCCAGCCAGGGCTCCAGGAGAGGATGGACATGTTGAGAGCGAGGCATCCCAGCCAGGACACCAGGAGAGCAAGGGAGATTTTGTGAGCGAGGCATCCCTGCCAGGGCTCCAAGGGAGCATGTGCGTGTTGTGAGCGAGGCGTCCCAGCCAGGGCTCCAAGTGAGCATGGGAGATTCTGCGAGACATGTGAGCCAGGCATTCCAGCCAGGTCTCCAGGAGAGCATGGGAGAGTCTGAGAGCGAGGCATCCCGAGAGAGCATGCGAGATTCTCTATGCGAGGCATCCCAGCCAGGGCTCCAGGAGAGCAAGGACATGTTGTGAGCGAGGCGTCCCAGCCAGGGCTCCAGGAGAGCTTGGGAGATTCTGCGAGTGAAGTGTCCCAGCCAGGGCTCCAGGAGAGCATGGACATGTTGTGCGCTAGGCATTCCAGCCAGCGCTCCAGGAGAGCATGGGAGATTCTGCGAGTGATGCATCCCTGCCAGGGCTCCAGGAGAGCAAGGAAATGTTGTGAGCGAGGCGTACCAGCCAGGGCTCGAGGAGAGCATGGATAATTTGTGAGTGAGGCATCCCGGCCAGGGCTCCAGGAGTGCATGGACATGTTGTGAGTGAGGCGTCCCAGCCAGGGCACCAGGAGAGCATGGGAGATTCTGTGAGCGAAGTGTCCCAGCCAGGGCTCCAGGAGAGCATGTGCGTGTTGTGAGCGAGGCGTCCCATGTTGTGAGCGAGGTGTCCCAGCCAGGGCTCCAGGAGAGCATAGGATATTCTGGGAGCGAGGTGTCCCAGCCAGGGCTCCAGGATATTTGGTGAGCGAGGCATCCCTTCCCTGCAGCACACTGCCACCCGGTGGCAGACAGGGGGAACTGCAACCTCTGGAAGTACCGATGAGGTTTTGAAAAAGGGCCTGATGCCTGGACCCATCTCCAGGAGGCCGGGTAAAATCCAGCAGTGCCCCGCAAAAGGTGGCACACAGTAGTGATGCCATGACGTCCGGGGGAATTCCTCAAGTGATTCACAGATGGCGAGATTCTGCAAGTGAGGTGTCCTGGCCAGGGCTCCAGGAGAGCATGGGAAATTATGCAAGCATGGCGTCCCTGCCAGGGCTCCAGTAGAGCATGGGAGATTGTCCGAGCGAGGCATCCCAGCCAGGGCTCCAGGAGAGCATGGACATGTTGTGAGAGATGCCTCCCAGCCAGGGCTCCAGGAGAGCATGGGAGATTCTGCAAGCAAGGTGTCCCAGCCAGGGCTCCAGGAGAGCATGGACAAGTTGTGAGCGAGGCGTCCCAGCCAGGGCTCAAGGAGAGCATGGGAGATTCTGTGAGCGATTCGTCCCTGCCAGGGCTCCAGGAGAACATGGACATGTTGTGAGTGAGGCGTACCAGCCTGGGCTCGAGGAGAGAATGGGAGATTTTGCGAGTGAGGCATCCCTGCCAGGGCTCCATGAGAGCATGGGAGTTTCTGCAAGCGAGGCATCCTGTACAAGCCTCCAGGAGAGCATGGACATGTTGTGAGTGAGGCATCCCATCCAGGGCTCCAGGAGAGCATGGGACATGTTGTGAGTGAGGCGTACCAGTGAGGGCTCCAGGAGAGCATGGGAGATTCTGCGAGTTAGGCGTCCCAGCCAGGGCTCCAGGAGAGCATGGGAGATTTTGTGAGCAATGCATCCCTTCCATGGCTCCAGGAGAGCATGGGCGATTTTGTGAGTGAGGCATCCCAGCCAGGGCTCCAGGAGAGCATGGGAGATTCTGTGAGCGAGGTGCTACAGGAGAGCATGGACTTGTTGTGAGTGAGGCATGCCAGGCAGGGCTCCAGGAGAGCATGGGAGATTCTGTGATTGAGGCGTCTCTGCCAGGACTCCAGGAGAGCATGGACATGTTGTGAGCGAGGTGTCCCAGCCAGGGCTCCAGGAGAGCATAGACATGTTGTGAGCAAGGCGTCCCAGCCAGGGCTCCAGGAGAGCATGGGCAAGTTGAGAGCTAGGCGTCCCAGCCAAGGCTCCAGGAGGGCATGGGAGATTCTGCGAGTGAGGCATCCTAGCCAGGGCTCCAGGAGAGCAAGGACATGTTGTGCATGAGGCATCCCAGCCAGGGCTCCAGGAGAGCATGGACATGTTGTTGGCGAGGCATCCCTGCCAGGGCTCCAGTAGAGCATGGGAGATTCTGCGAGTGAGGCATCCCATCCAGGGTTCCAGAAGAGGATGGATATGTTGTGAGTGAGGTATCCCAGCCAGGGCTCCAGGAGAGTATGGGAGATTCTGTGAAGCGATGCATCCCTTCCAGGGCTCCAGGAGAGCATGGGCGATTTTGTGAGTGATGGATCCATGCCAGGGCTCCATGAGAGCATGGGAGATTCTGCGAGTGAGGCATCCCGGAAAAGGCTCCAGGAGAGCATGGACATGTAGTGAGCGAGGTATCCCATCCAGGGCTCCAGGAGAGCATGTGAGATTCTGCAAGCGATTCGTCCCTGCCAGGGCTCCACGAGAGCATGGACATTTTGTGAGCGAGGCATCCCAGCCAGGGCTCCAGGAGAGCATGGACATGTTGTGAGCTAGGCATCCCAGCCAAGGTTCCAGGAGAGCATGGACATGTTGTTGGCGAGGCATCCCTGCCAGGGCTCCAGTAGAGCATGGGAGATTCTGCGAGTGAGGCATCCCAGCCAGGGCTTCAGGAGAGCATGGACATGTTGTGAGTGAGGCATCCCAGCCAGGGCTCCAGGAGAGCATGGGAGATTCTGTGAAGTGATGCATCCCTTCCAGGGCTCCAGGAGAGCATGGGTGATTTTGCGAGTGAGGCATCCCTGCCAGGGCTCCATGAGAGCATGGGAGATTCTGTGAGCGAGGCTTCCCGGACAAGGCTCCAGGAGTGCATGGACATGTTGTTAACGAGGTATCCCTGCCAGGGCTCCAGGAGAGCTTGGGAGATTCTGTGAAGTGCTGCATCCCTTCCAGGGCTCCAGGAGAGCATGGGTGATTTTGCGAGTGAGGCATCCCTCCCAGTGCTCCAGGAGAGCATGGGAGATTCTGCGAGCAATGCATCCCTGCCAGTGCTCCTGGAGAGCAGGGACATGTTGTGAGCGAGGCGTCACAGCCAGGGCTCCAGGAGAGAATGGGAGATTCTCTGAGTGAGGCATCCCTGCCAGGGCTCCAGGTGAGCATGGACATGTTGTGAGCGAGGTGTCCCAGCCAGGGCTCCAGGAGAGCATGGACATGTTGTGAGCGAGGTGTGCCAGCCAGGGCTCCAGGAGAGCATGGGAGATTCTGCGAATGAGGCGTCCCAGCTAGGGCTCCAGGAGAGCATGGGAGATTCTGCGATTAAGGCATCCCAGCCTGGGCTCCAGGAGATTCGGTGAGCGAGGCATCCCTTCCCTGCGGCACACTGCCACCCGGTGGCAGACAGGGGGAACTGCAACCTCTGGAAGTCCCCAAGATTTTTTGAAAAAGTGCCTGATGCCTGGACCTAGTTCCAGGAGGTTGGGTAAAATCTGGCAGTGCCCTGCAAAAGGTGGTGCGCAGCAGTGATGCTGTGATGTCTGGGGGAATTCCTCAAGGGGATTCACAGATGGCGAGATTCAGTGAGTGTGGTGTCCTGGCCAGGGCTCCAGGAGAGCATGGGATATTCTGTGAGGAAGGCATCCCAGCCAGGGTTCCAGGAGAGCATGGAAGTGTTTTGAGCGAGGCGTCCCACCCATGGCTCCAGGAGAGCATGGGAGATTCTGAGAGCGAGGCATCTCTGCCAGGTCTCCAGGAGAGCATGGGAGATTCTCCGAGCAAGGCATCCCAGCCAGGGCTCCAGGAGAGCATGGACATGTGAGCGAGGCATCCCAGCCAGGGCTCCAGGAGAGCATGGGAGAATCTGCGAGCGAGGCATCCCTGCCAGTGCTCCAGGAGAGCATGGACATGTTGTGAGCGAGGAGTCCCAGCCAGGGCTCCAAGAGAACATGGGAGATTCTGCGATCGATGCGTCCCTGCCAGGGCTCCAGGAGAGCATGGACATGTTGTGAGTTATGTGTACCTGCCAGGGCTCCAGGAGAGTATGGGAGATTCTGTGAGTGAGGCGTCCCAGCCAGGGCTCCAGGAGAGCATGGGATATTCTGTATGCGATGTGTCCTGGCCAGGGCTCCAGGAGAGCATGGACATGTTGTGAGTGAGGCATCCCAGGCAGGGCTCCAGGAGAGCATGGGAGATTCTGCAAGTGAGGTGTCCCAGCCAGGGCTCCAGTAGAGCAGGGGAGATTCTAAGAGCGAGGCATCCCTGCCAGGTCTCCAGGAGAGCATGCGAGATTCTCTAAGCGAGGCATCCCAGCCAGGGGTCCAGGAGAGCATGGACATGTTGTGTGCTAGGCATCCCAGCCAGCGCTCCAGGAGAGCATGGGAGATTCTGCAAGTGATGCATCCCTGCCAGCACTCCAGGAGAGCATGGGAGATTCTGCGAGTGAGGCGTCCCAGCCAGGGCTCCAGGAGAGCATGGGAGATTCTGTGAGTGATGCATCCCTGCCAGGGCACCAGGAGAGCATGGACATGTTGTGAGTGAGGCATACCAGCCAGGGCTCCAGGAGAGCATGGACATTTTGCAAGTGAGGCGTCCCGGCCAGGGCTCCAGGAGAGCTTGGACTTGTTGTGAATGAGGCGTCCCTGCCAGGGCTCCAGGAGAGCATGGGATATTCTGTGAGCGAGGTGTCCCAACCAGGGCTCCAGGAGAGCATGGATGTGTTGTGAGCGAGGCATCTCACTCAGGGCTCCAGGAGAGCATGGAAAATTCTGCGAGTGAGGCATCCCAGCCTGGGTTCCAGGAGAGCATGGACATGTTGTGAGCGAGGCGTCCCAGCCAAGGCTCCAGGAGAGCATGGGAGATTCTGCGAGCAAGGCATCCCTGCCAGGGCTCCAGGAGAGCATGGACATGTTGTGAGCGAGACGTCCCAGCCAGGGCTCCAGGAGAGCAATGGAGATTCTGCAAGCGAGGTGTCCCAGCCATGGCTCCAGGAGAGCATGGGATAATCTGTGAGCGAGGTGTCCCAGCCAGAGCTCCAGGAGAGCATGGACATGTTGTGAGCGAGGCATCCCAGCCTGGGCTCCTGGAGATTCGGTGAGCGAGGCATCCCTTCCTTGCGGCACACTGCCACCCGGTGGCAGACAGGGGCAACTGCAACCTCTGGAAGTCCCGATGAGGTTTTGAAAAAGGGCCTGATGCCTGGACCCAGTTCCAGGAGGCCGGGTAAAATCCGTCAGTGCCCCGCAAAGGGTGGTGTGCAGCAGTGAATTCCTCAAGTGGATTCACAGATGCCGAGATTCTGCAAGTGAGGTGTCCTGGCCAGGGCTCCAGGAGAGCATGGGAGATTCTGCGAGCAATGCATCCCTGCCAGGGCTCCAGGAGAGCATGGACATGTTGTGAGCGAGGCATCCCAGCCAGGGCTCCAGGAGAGCAATGGAGATTCTGTGAGTGAGGGTTCCATGCCAGGGCTCCAGGAGAGGATGGGAGATTCTCTGAGCGAGGAATCCAAGCCAGGGCTCCAGGAGAGCATGGACATGTTGTGAGAGAGGCGTCCCAGCCAGGGCTCCAGGAGAGCATGGGAGATTCTGCGAGTGAGGTGTCCCAGCCAGTGCTCCAGGAGAGCATGGACATGTTGTGAGCGATTCGTCCCTGCCAGGGCTCCAGGAGAGTATGGAAGATTCTGTGAGCGAGGCATACTCGCAGAATCTCCCATGCTCTCCAGGAGAGCATGGGCGATTTTGCGAGTGAGGCATCCCTGCCAGGGCTCCAGGAGAGCATGGACATGTTGTGAACGAGGCATCCCATCAAGGGCTCCAGGAGAGCATGGGAGATTCTGCGAGTGAGGTGTCCCTTCCAGGGTTCCAGGAGAGCATGGACATGTTGTGCGCTAGGCATCCCAGCCAGCGCTCCAGGAGAGCATGGGAGATTCTGCGAGCGAGGCATCCATGCCAGGGCTCCAGGAGAGGATGGGAGATTCTCCGAGCGAGGAATCCAAGCCAGGGCTCCAGGAGAGCATGGGAGATTCTGTGAGCAATGCATCCCTTCCCGGGCTCCATGAGAGCATGGGAGATTCTGCGAGTGAGGCATCCAGGACAAGGCTCCAGGAGATCAAGGACATGTAGTGAGCGAGGCATCCCATCCAGGGCTCCAGGAGAGCATGGGAGATTCTGTGAGTGAGGTGTCCCTGCCAGGGCTCCATGAGAGCATGGACATGTTGTGAGCGAAGGCATCCCAGCCAGGGCTCCAGGAGAGCATTGGAGATTCTGCGAGTGAGGTGTCCCAGCCAGGGCTCCAAGAGAGCATGGACATGTTGTGAGCAAGGCATCTCAGCCAAGGCTCCAGGAGAGCATGGGAGATTCTGCGAGTGAGGCATCCCAACCAGGGCACCAGTAGAGCATGGACATGTTGTGAGTGAGGCATCCCAGCCAGGGCTCCAGGAGAGCATGGACATGTTGTGAGCTAGGCGTCCCAGCCAGGGCTCCAGGAGAGCATGGGAGATTCTGCGACTGAGGTGTGCCAGCCAGAGCTCCAGGAGAGCATGGGAGATTCTCTGAACGAGGTGTCCCAGCTAGGGCTCCAGGAGAGCATGGTAGATTCTGCAAATGAGGTGTCCCAGCTAGGGTTCCAGGAGAGCATGGGAGATTCAGCGATTGAGGCATCCCAGCCGGGGCTCCAGGAGAGCATGGACATGTTGTGAGTGAGGCGTCCCTGCCAGGGCTCCAGGAGAGCATGGACATGTTGTGAGTGAGGCATCCCATCCAGGGCTCCAGGAGAGCAAGGGGGATTCTGTGAGCGAGGCATCCCTGCCAGGGCTCCAGGAGAGCATGGACATGTTGTGCGCGAGGCATCACAGCCAGGGCTCCAGGAGAGTATGGACATGTTGCTGGTGAGGCATCCCTGCCAGGGCTCCAGTAGAGCATGAGAGATTCTGCGAGCGAGGTGTCCAAGACAGGGCTCCAGGAGAGCATGGACATGTTGCAAGCGAGGTGTCCCATCCACGGCTCCATGAGAGCATAGGAGATTCTGTAGGTGAGGCATCCCTGCCAGGGCTCCAGGAGAGCATGGACATGTCGTGAGTGAGGTATCCCAGCCAGGGCTCCAGGAGAGCATGGGAGATTCAGCGATTGAGGGATCCCAGCCAGGGCTCCAGGAGAGCATGGACATGTTGCAAGTGAGGTGTCCCATCCACGGCTCCATGAGCGCATGGATATGTTGTGAGCGAGGCATCCCAGCCAGGGTTCCAGGAGAGCATGGGAGATTCAGCGATTGAGGCATCCCAGCCGGGGCTCCATGAGCGCATGGACATGTCCTGAGTGAGGCATCCCAGCCAGGGCTCCAGGAGAGCATGGACATGTTGTGAACGAGGCATCCCAGCCAGGGCTCCAGTAGAGCATGGGAGATTCAGCGATTGAGACATCCCAGCCGGGGCTCCACGAGAGCATGGACATGTAGTGAGCGAGGCATCCCAGCCAGGGCTCCAGGAGAGCATAGGAGATTCTGCGAGTGAGGTGTCCCAGCAAGGGCTCCAGGAGAGCATGGATATGTTGTGAGCTAGGTGTCCTAGCCAGGGCTCCAAGAGAGCAAGGGAGATTCTGTGCGCAAGGCATCACAGCCAGGGCTCCAGGAGAGCATGGACATGTTGCTGGTGAGGCATCCCTGCCAGGGCTCCAGTAGAGCATGGGAGTTTCTGCGAGCGAGGTGTCCAAGACAGGGCTGCAGGAGAGCATGGACATGTTGCAAGCGAGGTGTCCCATCCACGGCTCCATGAGAGCATGGGAGATTCTGGGGGTGAGGCAACCCTGCCAGGGCTCCAGGAGAGCATGGATAAGTCGTGAGTGAGGCATCCCCTACCTTGGCTCCAGGAGAGCATGGACATGTTGTGAATGAGGCATCCCAGCCAGGGCTCCAGTAGAGCATGGGAGATTCTGCGAGCGAGGTGTCCCATCCACAGCTCCATGAGCGTATGAATATGTTGTGAGTGAGGCATCCCAGCCAGGGCTCCAGGTGAGCATGGGAGATTCAGCGATTGAGGCATCCCAGCCGGGGCTCCAGGAGAGCATGGACATGTTGCAAGCGAGGTGTCCCATCCACGGCTCCATGAGCGCATGGATATGTTGTGAGCGAGGCATCCCAGCCAGGGCTCCAGGAGAGCATGGGAGATTCTGTGGGTGAGGCGTCCCTGCCAGGGCTCCAGGAGAGCATGGACATGTTGTGAGCGAGGCATCCCAGCCAGGGCTCCAGGAGAGCATGGACATGTTGTGAACGAGGCATCCCAGCCAGGGTTCCAGTAGAGTATGGGAGATTCTGCGAGCGAGGTGTCCAAGACAGGGCTCCTGGAGAGCATGGACATGTTGCAAGCGAGGTGTCCCATCCAGGGCTCCATGAGCACATGGATATGTTGTGAGAGAGGCATCCCAGCCAGGGCTCCAGGAGAGCATGGGAGATTCAGTGATTGAGGCATCCCAGCTGGGGCTCCAGGAGAGCATGGACATGTTGCAAGCGAGGTGTCCCATCCACGGCTCCATGAGCGCATGGATATGTTGTGTGCGAGGCATCCCAGCCAGGGCTCCAGGAGAGCATGGGAGATTCTGTGGGTGAGGCGTCCCTGCCAGGGCTCCAGGAGAGCATGGACATGTCGTGAGTGAGGCATCCCAGCCGGGGCTCCAGGAGAGCATGGACATGTTGTGAACGAGGCATCCTAGCCAGGGCTCCAGGAGAGCATAGGAGATACTGCGATTGAGGCATCCCAGCCACGGCTCTAGGAGAGCATGGACATGTTGTGAGCTAGGTGTTCCAGCCAGGGCTCCAGGAGAGAATGGGAGATTCTGTGAGCGAGGCATCCCAGCCAGGGCTCCAGGAGAGCATGGAAATGTTGTGCACGAGGTGTTCCAGCCAGGGCTCCAGGAGAGCATGGGAAATTCTGCAAATGAGGTGTGCCAGCCAGGGCTCCAGGAGAGCATGGGAGATTCTGTGAGCGAGGCATCCCTGCCAGGGCTCAAGGAGAGCATGGACATGTTGCTGGTGAGGCATCCCTGCCAGGGCTCCAGTAGAGCATGGGAGATTCTGCGAGTGAGGTGTCCCAGTCAGGGCTCCAGGAGAGCATGGACATGTTGCGAGCGAGGAGTCCCATCCACGGCTCCATGAGCGCATGGATATGTTGTGAGCGAGCCATCTCAGCCTGGGCTCCAGGAGAGCATGGGAGATTCTGTGGGTGAGGCGTCCCTGCCAGGGCTCCAGGTGACCATGGACATGTCGTGAGTGAGGCATCCCAGCCAGGGCTCCAGGAGAGCATGGACATGTTGTGAACGAGGCATCCCAGCCAGGGCTCCAGGAGAGCATGGGAAATTCTGCGAATGAGGTGTGCCAGCCAGGGCTCCAGGAGAGCATGGGAGACTCTGCAAACGAGGTGTCCCAGCTAGGGCTCCAGGAGAGCATGGGAGATTCTGCGATTGAGGCATCCCAGCCGGGGCTCCAGGAGAGCATGGACATGTTGTGAGTGAGGCGTCCTGCCAGGGCTCCACAAGAGCATGGACATGTTGTGAGTGAGGCATCCCATCCAGAGCTCCAGGAGAGCATTGGAGATTCTGCAAGCGAGGCATCCCTGCCAGGGCTCCTCGAGAGCATGGACATGTTGTGAGTGAGGCATCCCAGCCAGGGCTCCAGGAGAGCATAGGAGATTCTGCGAGTGAGGCATCCCAGCCTGGGCTCCAGGATAGCATGGGAGATTCTGTGAGCAATGCATCCCTTGCAGGGCTCCGGGAGATCATGGGCGATTTTGAGAGTGAGGTGTCCCTGCCAGGGCTCCATGAGAGCTTGGGAGATTCTGCGAGTGAGGCATCCCGGACAAGGCTCCAGGAGACCATGGACATGTCATGAGTGAGGCATCCCAGCCAGGGCTCCAGGAGAGCATGGACATGTTGTGAACGAGGCATCCCAGCCAGGGCTCCAGGAGAGCATGGGAAATTCTACGAATGAGGTGTGCCAGCCAGGGCTCCAGGAGAGCATGGGAGACTCTGCAAACGAGGTGTCCCAGCTGGGGCTCCAGGAGAGCATGGGAGATTCTGCGATTGAGGCATCCCAGCCAGGGCTTCAGGAGAGCATGGACATGTGAGTGAGGCGTCCTTGCCAGGGCTCCAGGACAGCATGGGAGATTCTGTGAGTGAGGCGTCCCAGCCAGGGCTCCAGGAGAGCATGGAAATGTTGTGAGCGAGGCATCCCTGCCAGGGCTCCAGGAGAGCATGGACATGTTGTGAGCGAGGTGTCCCAGCCAGGGCTCCAGGAGAGCATGGACATGTTGTGAGCGACGCATCACAGCCAGGGCTCCAGGAGAGCATGGGAAATTCTGTGAATGAGGTGTGCCAGCCAGTGCTCCAGGAGAGCATGGCTGATTCTGCGAATGAGGTGTCCCAGCCAGGGCTCCAGGAGAGCATGGGAGATCCTGCGATCCCAGCCAGGGCTCCAGGAGATTCCGTGAGCGAGGCGTCCCTTCGCTGCGGCACACTGCCACCCGGAGGCAGACAGGGGGGACTGCAACCTCTGGAAGTCCCAATGAGGTTTTGAAAAAGGGCCTGATGCCTGGACCCAGTTCCAGGAGGCCGGGTAAAATCCGGCAGTGCCCCGCAAAAGGTGGCGTGCAGCAGTGATGCCATGACGTCCGGGGGAATTCCTCGAGTGGATTCACAGATGGTGAGATTCTGCGAATGAGGTGTCCTGGCCTGGGCTCCAGGAGAGCATGGGAGATTCTCTGACCGAGGCATCCCAGCCAGGGCTCCAGGAGAGCATGGACATGTTTTGAGCGAGGTGTCCCAGCCAGGGCTCCAGGACTGCATGGGAGATTCTGTGAGAGAGGTGTCCCATCCTGTGCTCCAGGAGAGCATGGAGATGTTGTGAGCGAGGCATCCCAGCCAGGTCTCCAGGAGAGCATGGACATGTTGTGAGTGAGGCATACCAGCCAGGGCTCCAGGAGAGCATGGGAGATTCTGCGAGAGAGGTATCCCAGCCAGGGCTCAAGGACAGCATGGGAGATTCTGTGAGCAATGCATCCCTTCCAGGGCTCTGGGAGATCATGGGCGATTTTGAGAGTGAGGCGTCCCTGCCAGGGCTCCATGAGAGCTTGGGAGATTCTGCGAGCGAGGCATCCTGGACAAGACTCCAGGAGAGCATGGATATGTTGTGAGCGAGGCTTCACAGCCAGGGCTCCATGAGAGCTTGGGAGATTCTGCGAGCGAGGCATCCTGGACAAGACTCCAGGAGAGCATGGATATGTTGTGAGCGAGGCATCCCGGACAAGGCTCCAGGAGAGCATGGGAGATTCTGTAGTGAGGTGTCCCTGTCAGGGCTCCAGGAGAACATGGACATGTTGCGAGCGAGGTGTCCCATCCACGGCTCCAGGAGAGCATGGGAGATTCTGCGAGTGAGGCGTCCCAGCCAGGGCTCAAGGAGAGCATGGACATGTTGTGAATGAGGCACCCCAGCCAGGGCTCCAGGAGAGCATGGGAAATTCTGCGAATGAGGTGTGCCAGCCAGGGCTCCAGGAGAGCATGGGAGATACTGTGAGCAATGCATCCCTTCCTTGGCTCCACGAGAGCATGGACATGTTGTAAGCGAGGCATCCCGGACAAGGCTCCAGGAGAGCATGGGAGATTCTGTAGTGAGGTGTCCCTGTCAGGGCTCCAGGAGAACATGGACATGTTGCGAGCTAGGTGTCCCAGCCAGGGCTCCAGGAGAGCATGGGAGATTCTGCGAGTGAGGCGTCCCAGCCAGGGCTCAAGGAGAGCATGGACATGTTGTGAATGAGGCACCCCAGCCAGGGCTCCTGGAGAGCATGGGAGATTCTGCAATTGAGGCATCCCAGCCGGGGCTCCAGGAGAGCATGGACATGTTGTGAGTGAGGCGTCCTTGCCAGGGCTCCAGGAGAGCATGGGAGATTCTGCGAGTGAAGCATCCCAGCAAGGGCTCCAGGAGAGCATGGAAATGTTGTGAGCGAGGTGTCCCTGCCAGGGCTCCAGGAGAGCATGGACTTGTTGTGAGCGACGCATCACAGCCAGGGCTCCAGGAGAGCATGGGAAATTCTGTGAATGAGGTGTGCCAGCCAGTGCTCCAGGAGAGCATGGCAGATTCTGCGAATGAGGTGTCCCAGCCAGGGCTCCAGGAGAGCATGGGAGATCCTGCGATTGAGGCATCCCAGCCAGGGCTCCAGGAGAGCATGGACATGTTGTGAGCGAGGCATCCCAGCCTGGGCTCCTGGAGATTCGGTGAGTGAGGCATCCCTTCCCTGCGGCGCACTGCCACCCGGTGGCAGACAGGGGGAACTGCAACCTCTGGAAGTCCCGATGAGGTTTTGAAAAAGGGCCTGATGCCTGGACCCAGTTCCAGGAGGCCGGGTAAAATCCGGCAGTGCCCCGCAAAAGGTGGCGTGCAGAAGTGATGCCGTGACATCCGGGGGAATTCCTCGAGTGGATTCACAGATGGTGAGATTCTGTGAGTGAGCAGTCCTGGCCTGGGTTCCAGGAGAGCATGGGAGATTCTGTGAGTGAGGTTGTCCCTGCCAGGGCTCAAGGAGAGCATGGGAGATTCTCTGAGCGAGGCATCCCAGCCAGGGCTCCAGGAGAGCATGGACATGTTGTGAGCGAGGTGTCCCAGCCAGGGCTCCAGGAGTGCATGGGAGATTCTGTCAGAGAGGTGTCCCATCCTGGGCTCCAGGAGAGCATGGACATGTTGTGAGCGAGGCATCTCAGCCATGGCTCCAGGAGAGCATGGACATGTTGTGAGTGAGGCGAACCAGCCAGGGCTCCAGGAGAGCATGGAAGATTCTGTGAGTGAGGCATCCCAGCCAGGGCTCCAGGAGAGCATGGGACATTCTGTGAGCAATGCATCCCTTCCAGGGCTCCGGGAGATCATGGGCAATTTTGAGAGTGAGGCGTCCCTGCCAGGGCTCCATGAGAGCTTGGGAGATTCTGTGAGCGAGGCATCCCGGACAAGGCTCCAGGAGAGCATCGGAGATTCTGTAGTGAGGTGTACCAGTCAGGGCTCCAGAAGAGCATGGACATGTTGCGAGCGAGGGGTCCCATCCATGGCTCCATGAGCGCATGGATATGTTGTGAGCGAGGCATCCCAGCTAGGGCTCCAGGAGAGCATGGGAGATTCTGCGAGTGAGGCATCCCAATCAGAACTCCAGGAGAGCATGGACATGTTGTGAATGAGGCATTACAGCCAGGGCTCCAGGAGAGCATGGGAAATTCTGTGAATGAGGTGTGCCAGCCAGGGCTCCAGGAGAGCATGGGAGATTCTGTGAATGAGGTGTCCCAGCTAGGGCTCCAGGAGAGCATGGGAGATTCTGCAAACGAGGTGACCCAGCAAGGTCTCCAGACGAGCATGGGAGATTCTGCGATTGAGGCATCCCAGTCAGGGCTCCAGGAGAGCATGGACATGTTGTGAGTGAGGCATCCCATCCAGGGCTCCAGGAGAGCATGGGAGATTCTGTGAGTGAGGCGTCCCTGCCAGGGCTCCACGAGAGCATGGACATGTTGTCAGTGAGGCATCCCAGCCAGGGCTCCAGGAGAGCATGGACATGTTGTGAGCTAGGTGTCCCAGCCAGGGCTTCAGGAAAGCATGGGAGATTCTGTGAGCGAGGCATCCCAGCCAGGGCTCCAGGAGACCATGGACATGTTGTGTGTGAGGCATCCCAGCCAGGGCTCCAGGAGAGCATGGACATGTTGGGAGTGAGGTTTACCAGCCAGGGCTCCAGGAGAGCATGGGAGATTCTGTGAACGAGGTGTCCCAGCTATGGCTCCAGGAGAGCATGGGAGATTCTGTGATTGAGGCATCCCAGCCGGGGCTCCAGGAGAGCATGGACATGTTGTGAGTGAGGCGTCCCAGCAAGGGCTCCAGGAGAGCATGGAAATGTTGTGAGTGAGGCGTCCCTGCCAGGGCTCCAGGAGAGCATGGACATGTTGTGAGCGACGCATCACAGCCAGTGCTCCAGGAGAGCATGGCAGATTCTGCGAATGAGGTGTCCCAGCCAGGGCTCCAGGAGAGCATGGGAGATCCTGTGATTGAGGCATCCCAGCCAGGGCTCCAGGAGATTCGGTGAGCGAGGCGTCCCTTCGCTGCGGCACACTGCCACCCGGAGGCAGACAGGGGGGACTGCAACCTCTGGAAGTCCCGATGAGGTTTTGAAAAAGGGCCTGATGCCTGGACCCAGTTCCAGGAGGCCGGGTAAAATCCGGCAGTGCCCCGCAAAAGGTGGCGTGCAGAAGTGATGCCGTGACGTCCGGGGGAATTCCTCGAGTGGATTCACAGATGGTGAGATTCTGCGAGCGAGCAGTCCTGGCCTGGGCTCCAGGAGAGCATGGGAGATTCTGTGAGTGAGGTTGTCCCTGCCAGGGCTCGAGGAGAGCATGGGAGATTCTCTGAGCGAGGCATCCCAGCCAGGGCTCCAGGAGAGCATTGGAGATTCAGTGAGTGAGGTGTCCCAGCAAGGGCTCCAGGAGAGCATGGACATGTTGTGAGCGAGGCGTCCCAGCCAGGGCTCGAGGAGAGCATGGGAGATTCTGCGAGTGAGGCGCCCAGCCAGGGCTCCAGGAGAGCATGGACATGTTTTGCATGAGGTGTCCCAGCCAGGGTTCCAGGGGAGCATGGGAGATTCTATCAGCGAGGCATCTCAGCCAGGGCTCCAGGACAGCATGGACATATTGTGAGTGAGGCATCCCAGCCAGGGCTTCAGGAGAGCATGGGAGATTCTGGAAGAGAGGCATCCCTGCCAGATCTCCACGAGAGCATGGGAGATTCTGTAAGCGAGGCATCCCAGCCAGGGCTCCAGGAGAGCATGGACATGATGTGAGGGAGCCATCCCAGCCAGGGCTCCAGGAGAGCATGGGAGATTCTGTGAGTGAGGCATCCTTGCCAGTGCTCCAGGAGAGCAGGGACATGTTGTGAGCGAGGCTTCACAGCCAGGGCTCCAAGAGAGCATGGGAGATTCTGCGAGTGAGGCGTCCCAGCCAGGGCTCCAGGAGAGCAGGGGAGATTCTATGAGCGAGGCATCTCAGCCAGGGCTCCAGGACAGCATGGACATATTGTGAGCGAGGCATCCCAGCCAGGGCTCCAGGAGAGCATGGGAGATTCTGGAAGTGAGGTGTCACAGCCAGGGCTCCAGGAGAGCATGGAGATGTTGTGAGTGAGATATCCCAGCCAGTGCTCCAGGAGAGCATGGGATATTCTTTGAGCGAGGCATCCCAGCCAGGGCTCCAGGAGAGCATGGACATATTGTGAGCAAGGCATCCCAGCCAAGGCTCCAGGAGAGCATGGATATGTTGTGAGCGAAGGCATCCCAGCCAGGGCTCCTGGAGAGCATGGGAGATTCTGAGAGCGAGGCATCCCTGACAGGTCTCCAGGAGAGGATGCGAGATTCTCTAAGCAAGGCATCCCAGCCAGGGGTCCAGGAGAGCATGGACATGTTGTGAGCGAGTCGTCCCAGCCAGGGCTCCAGGAGAGCTTGGGAGATTCTGCGAGTGAGGCGTCCCAGCCAGGGCTCCAGGAGTGCATGGGAGATTCTGGAAGTGAGGCGTCCCTGCCAGGGCTCCAGCAGAGCATGGGAGATTTCCCGAAGGAGGCAACCCAGCCAGGGCTTGAGGAGAGCATGGGAGATTCTGTAAGCGTGAGGCATCCCAGCCAGGGCTCCTGGACAGCTTGAGAGATTCTGCGAACGAGGCATCCCAGCCAGGGCTCCAGGAGAGCATGGGAGATTCTGGAAGAGAGGCGTACCAGCCAGGGCTCCAGGAGAGCATGGGGGATTCTGTGATTGAGGCATCCCAGCCTGGGCTCCAGGAAATTCAGTGAGCAAGGTGTCCCTTCCCTGCGGGACACTGCAACCCGGTGGCAGACAAGGGGAACTGCAAACTCTGGAAGTCCCGATGAGGTTTTGAAAAAGGGCCTGATGCCTGGACCCAGTTCCAGGAGGCCGGGTAAAATCTGTGAGTTCCCCGCAAAAGGTGGCGTGCAGCAGTGATGCCGTGACGTCCGGGGGAATTCCTCGAGTGGATTCACAGATGGTGAGATTCTGCGAGTGAGGCATCCCACCCAGGGCTCCAGGAGAGCATGGGAGATTTTGCAAGTGATGCGTCCCTTCCAGGGCTCCAGGAGAGCATGGACATGTTGTGAGCGAGGTGTACCAGCCAGGGCTCCAGGAGAGCATGGGATATTCTGTATGTGATGTGTCCTGGCCAGGGCTCCAGGAGAGCATGGACATGTTGTGAGTGAGGCATCCCAGGCAGGGCTCCAGGACAGCTTGAGAGATTCTGCGAACGAGGCATCCCAGCCAGGGCTCCAGGAGAGCATGGGAGATTCTGGAAGAGAGGCGTACCAGCCAGTGCTCCAGGAGAGCATGGGATATTCTGTATGCGATGTGTCCTGGCCAGGGCTCCAGGAGAGCATGGACATGTTGTGAGTGAGGCATCCCAGGCAGGGCTCCAGGAGAGCATGGGAGATTCTGCAAGTGAGGTGTCCCAGCCAGGGCTCCAGTAGAGCAGGGGAGATTCTAAGAGCGAGGCATCCCTGCCAGGTCTCCAGGAGAGCATCCGAGATTCTCTAAGCGAGGCATCCCAGCCAGGGGTCCAGGAGAGCATGGACATGTTGTGTGCTAGGCATCCCAGCCAGCGCTCCAGGAGAGCATGGGAGATTCTGCAAGTGATGCATCCCTGCCAGCGCTCCAGGAGAGCATGGGAGATTCTGTGAGTGAGGCGTCCCAGCCAGGGCTCCAGGAGAGCATGGGAGATTCTGCGAGTGATGCATCCCTGCCAGGGCACCAGGAGAGCATGGACATGTTGTGAGTGAGGCATACCAGCCAGGGCTCCAGGAGAGCATGGACATTTTGCGAGTGAGGCGTCCCGGCCAGGGCTCCAGGAGAGCTTGGACATGTTGTGAATGATGCATCCCAGCCAGGGCTCCAGGAGAGCATGGGAGATTCTGCGAGTGAGGTGTCCCAGCCAGGGCTCCAGGAGAGCATGGACATGTTGTGAGCGAGGCGTCCCTGCCAGGGCTCCAGGAGAGCATGGGATATTCTGTGAGCGAGGTGTCCCAGCCAGGGCTCCAGGAGAGCATGGATGTGTTGTGAGCGAGGCATCTCACTCAGGGCTCCAGGAGAGCATGGAAAATTCTGCGAGTGAGGCATCCCAGCCTGGGTTCCAGGAGAGCAATGGACATGTTGTGAGCGAGGCGTCCCAGCCAAGGCTCCAGGAGAGCATGGGAGATTCTGCGAGCAAGGCATCCCTGCCAGGGCTCCAGGAGAGCATGGACATGTTTTGAGCGAGACGTCCCAGCCAGGGCTCCAGGAGAGCAATGGAGATTCTGCAAGCGAGGTGTCCCAGCCATGGCCTCAGGAGAGCATGGGATAATCTGTGAGCGAGGTGTCCCAGCCAGAGCTCCAGGAGAGCATGGACATGTTGTGAGCGAGGCATCCCAGCCTGGGCTCCTGGAGATTCGGTGAGCGAGGCATCCCTTCCTTGCGGCACACTGCCACCCGGTGGCAGACAGGGGCAACTGCAACCTCTGGAAGTCCCGATGAGGTTTTGAAAAAGGGCCTGATGCCTGGACCCAGTTCCAGGAGGCCGGGTAAAATCCGTCAGTGCCCCGCAAAAGGTGGTGTGCAGCAGTGAATTCCTCAAGTGGATTCACAGATGCCGAGATTCTGCAAGTGAGGTGTCCTGGCCAGGGCTCCAGGAGAGCATGGACATGTTGTGAGCGAGGCGTCCCAGCCAGGGCTCCAGGAGAGCAATGGAGATTCTGTGAGTGAGGGTTCCATGCCAGGGCTCCAGGAGAGGATGGGAGATTCTCCGAGCGAGGAATCCAAGCCAGGGCTCCAGGAGAGCATGGACATGTTGTGAGAGAGGCGTCCCAGCCAGGGCTCCAGGAGAGCATGGGAGATTCTGCGAGTGAGGTGTCCCAGCCAGTGCTCCAGGAGAGCATGGACATGTTGTGAGCGATTCGTCCCTGCCAGGGCTCCAGGAGAGTATGGAAGATTCTGTGAGCGAGGCATACTCGCAGAATCTCCCATGCTCTCCAGGAGAGCATTGGCGATTTTGCGAGTGAGGCATCCCTGCCAGGGCTCCAGGAGAGCATGGACATGTTGTGAGCGAGGCATCCCATCAAGGGCTCCAGGAGAGCATGGGAGATTCTGCGAGTGAGGTGTCCCTTCCAGGGTTCCAGGAGAGCATGGACATGTTGTGCGCTAGGCATCCCAGCCAGCGCTCCAGGAGAGCATGGGAGATTCTGCGAGCGAGGCATCCATGCCAGGGCTCCAGGAGAGGATGGGAGATTCTCCGAGCGAGGAATCCAAGCCAGGGCTCCAGGAGAGCATGGGAGATTCTGTGAGCAATGCATCCCTTCCCGGGCTCCAGGAGAGCATGGGCAATTTTGGAAGTGAGGCATCCCTGCCAGGGCTCCATGAGAGCATGGGAGATTCTGCGAGTGAGGCATCCAGGACAAGGCTCCAGGAGATCAAGGACATGTAGTGAGCGAGGCATCCCATCCAGGGCTCCAGGAGAGGATGGGAGATTCTGTGAGTGAGGTGTCCCTGCCAGGGCTCCATGAGAGCATGGACATGTTGTGAGCGAAGGCATCCCAGCCAGGGCTCCAGGAGAGCATTGGAGATTCTGCGAGTGAGGTGTCCCAGCCAGGGCTCCAAGGGGGAACTGCAACATCTGGAAGTCCCGATGAGGTTTTGAAAAAGGTCCTGATGCCAGGACCCAGTTCCAAGAGGCCTGGTAAAATCCAGCAGTGCCCCGCAAAAGGTAGCGCGCAGCAGTGAAGCCGTGACGTCCGGGGGAATTCCTCGAGTGGATTCACAGATGGCGAGATTCTGCAAGTGGAGGTGTCCTGGCCAGGGCTCCAAGAGAGCATGGAAAATTCTGTGAGCGAGGCATCCCAGGATGGGGTCCAGGAGAGCAAGGACATGTTGTGAGCGAGGCATCCCAGCCAAGGCTCCAGGAGAGCATGGGAGAGTCTGAGAGCGAGGCATCCCTGCCAGGGATCCAGGAGAGCAATGGAGATTCTGCGAGCGAGGCTTCCATGCCAGGGCTACAGGAGAGGATGGGAGATTCTCCGAGCAAGGAATCCAAGCCAGGGCTCCAGGAGAGCATGGACATCTTGTGAGAGATGCATCCCAGCCAGGGCTCCAGGAGAGCATGGGAGATTCTGCGAGCGAGGTGTCCCAGCCAGGGCTCCAGGAGAGCATGGGCGATTTTGTAAGTGAGGCATCCCTGCCAGGGCTCCATGAGAGCATGGGAGATTCTCTGAGCGAGGCATCCTGGACAAGGCTCCAGGAGAGGATGGGAGATTCTCTGAATGAGGCATCCAAGCCAGGGCTCCAGGAGAGCATGGATATGTTGTGAGAGAGGCATCCCAGCCAGGGCTCCAGGAGAGCATGGGAGATACTGTGAGTGTGGTGTCCCCACCAGGGCTCCAGGAGAGCATGGACATGTTGTGAGTGATGCATAGCAGCCAGGGCTCCAGGAGAGCATGGGAGATTCTGCGAGAGAGGTGTCCCAGCCAGGGCTCCAGGAGAGCATGGGCAATTTTGGAAGTGAGGCATCCCTGCCAGGGTTCCATGAGAGCATGGGAGATTCTGCGAGCGAGGCATCCTGGACAAGGCTCCAGGAGATCAAGGCCATGTAGTGAGCGAGGCATCCCATCCAGGGCTCCAGGAGAGCATGGGAGATTCTGTGAGCGAGGTGTCCCTGCTAGGGCTCCATGAGAGCATGGACATGTTGTGAGCGAAGGCATCCCAGCCAGGGCTCCAGGAGAGCATTGGAGATTCTGCGAGTGAGGTGTCCCACCCAGGGCTCCAAGAGAGCATGGACATGTTGTGAGCGAGGCATCTCAGCCAGGGCTCCAGGAAAGCATGGGAGATTCTGCGAGTGAGGCATCCCAACCAGGGCTCCAGGAGAGCATAGAAGACTCGATGTGTGAGGCGTCCCAGCCAGGGCTCCAGGTGAGCATGGATGTGTTGTGAGCGAGGCGTCTCACCCAGGGCTCCAGGAGAGCATGGGAAATTCTGTGAGTGAGGCATCCCAGCCAGGGCTCCAGGAGAGGATGGACATGTTGAGAGCGAGGCATCCCAGCCAGGACACCAGGAGAGCAAGGGAGATTTTGTGAGCGAGGCATCCCTGCCAGGGCTCCAAGGGAGCATGTGCGTGTTGTGAGCGAGGCGTCCCAGCCAGGGCTCCAAGTGAGCATGGGAGATTCTGCGAGACATGTGAGCGAGGCATTCCAGCCAGGTCTCCAGGAGAGCATGGGAGAGTCTGAGAGCGAGGCATCCCGAGAGAGCATGCGAGATTCTCTATGCGAGGCATCCCAGCCAGGGCTCCAGGAGAGCAAGGACATGTTGTGAGCGAGGCGTCCCAGCCAGGGCTCCAGGAGAGCTTGGGAGATTCTGCGAGTGAGGTGTCCCAGCCAGGGCTCCAGGAGAGCATGGACATGTTGTGCGCTAGGCATTCCAGCCAGCGCTCCAGGAGAGCATGGGAGATTCTGTGAGTGATGCATCCCTGCCAGGGCTCCAGGAGAGCAAGGAAATGTTGTGAGCGAGGCGTACCAGCCAGGGCTCAAGGAGAGCATGGATAATTTGTGAGTGAGGCATGCCGGCCAGGGCTCCAGGAGTGCATGGACATGTTGTGAGTGAGGCGTCCCAGCCAGGGCACCAGGAGAGCATGGGAGATTCTGTGAGCGAGGTGTCCCAGCCAGGGCTCCAGGAGAGCATGTGCGTGTTGTGAGCGAGGCGTCCCATGTTGTGAGCGAGGTGTCCCAGCCAGGGCTCCAGGAGAGCATAGGATATTCTGGGAGCGAGGTGTCCCAGCCAGGGCTCCAGGATATTTGGTGAGCGAGGCATCCCTTCCCTGCAGCACACTGCCACCCGGTGGCAGACAGGGGGAACTGCAACCTCTGGAAGTACCGATGAGGTTTTGAAAAAGGGCCTGATGCCTGGACCCATCTCCAGGAGGCCGGGTAAAATCCAACAGTGCCCCGCAAAAGGTGGCACACAGTAGTGATGCCATGACGTCCGGGGGAATTCCTCAAGTGATTCACAGATGGCGAGATTCTGCAAGTGAGGTGTCCTGGCCAGGGCTCCAGGAGAGCATGGGAGATTCTGTGAGTAAGGCGTCCCACCCAGGGCTCCAGGAGAGCATGGGAAATTATGCAAGCATGGCGTCCCTGCCAGGGCTCCAGTAGAGCATGGGAGATTGTCCGAGCGAGGCATCCCAGCCAGGGCTCCAGGAGAGCATGGACATGTTGTGAGAGATGCCTCCCAGCCAGGGCTCCAGGAGAGCATGGGAGATTCTGCAAGCAAGGTGTCCCAGCCAGGGCTCCAGGAGAGCATGGACAAGTTGTGAGCGAGGCGTCCCAGCCAGGGCTCAAGGAGAGCATGGGAGATTCTGTGAGCGATTCGTCCCTGCCAGGGCTCCAGGAGAACATGGACATGTTGTGAGTGAGGCGTACCAGCCTGGGCTCGAGGAGAGAATGGGAGATTTTGCGAGTGAGGCATCCCTGCCAGGGCTCCATGAGAGCATGGGAGTTTCTGCAAGCGAGGCATCCTGTACAAGCCTCCAGGAGAGCATGGACATGTTGTGAGTGAGGCATCCCATCCAGGGCTCCAGGAGAGCATGGGACATGTTGTGAGTGAGGCGTACCAGTGAGGGCTCCAGGAGAGCATGGGAGATTCTGCGAGTTAGGCGTCCCAGCCAGGGCTCCAGGAGAGCATGGGAGATTTTGTGAGCAATGCATCCCTTCCATGGCTCCAGGAGAGCATGGGCGATTTTGTGAGTGAGGCATCCCAGCCAGGGCTCCAGGAGAGCATGGGAGATTCTGTGAGCGAGGTGCTCCAGGAGAGCATGGACTTGTTGTGAGTGAGGCATGCCAGGCAGGGCTCCAGGAGAGCATGGGAGATTCTGTGATTGAGGCGTCTCTGCCAGGACTCCAGGAGAGCATGGACATGTTGTGAGCGAGGTGTCCCAGCCAGGGCTCCAGGAGAGCATAGACATGTTGTGAGCAAGGCGTCCCAGCCAGGGCTCCAGGAGAGCATGGGCAAGTTGTGAGCTAGGCATCCCAGCCAAGGCTCCAGGAGGGCATGGGAGATTCTGCGAGTGAGGCATCCTAGCCAGGGCTCCAGGAGAGCAAGGACATGTTGTGCATGAGGCATCCCAGCCAGGGCTCCAGGAGAGCATGGACATGTTGTTGGCGAGGCATCCCTGCCAGGGCTCCAGTAGAGCATGGGAGATTCTGCGAGTGAGGCATCCCATCCAGGGTTCCAGAAGAGGATGGATATGTTGTGAGTGAGGTATCCCAGCCAGGGCTCCAGGAGAGCATGGGAGATTCTGTGAAGCGATGCATCCCTTCCAGGGCTCCAGGAGAGCATGGGCGATTTTGCGAGTGATGGATCCATGCCAGGGCTCCATGAGAGCATGGGAGATTCTGCGAGTGAGGCATCCCGGAAAAGGCTCCAGGAGAGCATGGACATGTAGTGAGCGAGGTATCCCATCCAGGGCTCCAGGAGAGCATGTGAGATTCTGCAAGCGATTCGTCCCTGCCAGGGCTCCACGAGAGCATGGACATTTTGTGAGCGAGGCATCCCAGCCAGGGCTCCAGGAGAGCATGGACATGTTGTGAGCTAGGCATCCCAGCCAAGGTTCCAGGAGAGCATGGACATGTTGTTGGCGAGGCATCCCTGCCAGGGCTCCAGTAGAGCATGGGAGATTCTGCGAGTGAGGCATCCCAGCCAGGGCTTCAGGAGAGCATGGACATGTTGTGAGTGAGGCATCCCAGCCAGGGCTCCAGGAGAGCATGGGAGATTCTGTGAAGCGATGCATCCCTTCCAGGGCTCCAGGAGAGCATGGGTGATTTTGCGAGTGAGGCATCCCTGCCAGGGATCCATGAGAGCATGGGAGATTCTGTGAGCGAGGCTTCCCGGACAAGGCTCCAGGAGTGCATGGACATGTTGTTAACGAGGTATCCCTGCCAGGGCTCCAGGAGAGCATGGGAGATTCTGTGAAGTGCTGCATCCCTTCCAGGGCTCCAGGAGAGCATGGGTGATTTTGCGAGTGAGGCATCCCTCCCAGCGCTCCAGGAGAGCATGGGAGATTCTGCGAGCAATGCATCCCTGCCAGTGCTCCTGGAGAGCAGGGACATGTTGTGAGCGAGGCGTCACAGCCAGGGCTCCAGGAGAGAATGGGAGATTCTCTGAGTGAGGCATCCCTGCCAGGGCTCCAGGTGAGCATGGACATGTTGTGAGCGAGGTGTCCCAGCCAGGGCTCCAGGAGAGCATGGACATGTTGTGAGCGAGGTGTGCCAGCCAGGGCTCCAGGAGAGCATGGGAGATTCTGCGAATGAGGCGTCCCAGCTAGGGCTCCAGGAGAGCATGGGAGATTCTGCGATTAAGGCATCCCAGCCTGGGCTCCAGGAGATTCGGTGAGCGAGGCATCCCTTCCCTGCGGCACACTGCCACCCGGTGGCAGACAGGGGGAACTGCAACCTCTGGAAGTCCCCATGAGGTTTTGAAAAAGTGCCTGATGCCTGGACCTAGTTCCAGGAGGTTGGGTAAAATCTGGCAGTGCCCTGCAAAAGGTGGTGCGCAGCAGTGATGCTGTGATGTCTGGGGGAATTCCTCAAGGGGATTCACAGATGGCGAGATTCAGTGAGAGTGGTGTCCTGGCCAGGGCTCCAGGAGAGCATGGGATATTCTGTGAGGAAGGCATCCCAGCCAGGGTTCCAGGAGAGCATGGAAGTGTTTTGAGCGAGGCGTCCCACCCATGGCTCCAGGAGAGCATGGGAGATTCTGAGAGCGAGGCATCTCTGCCAGGTCTCCAGGAGAGCATGGGAGATTCTCCGAGCAAGGCATCCCAGCCAGGGCTCCAGGAGAGCATGGACATGTGAGCGAGGCATCCCAGCCAGGGCTCCAGGAGAGCATGGGAGAATCTGCGAGCGAGGCATCCCTGCCAGTGCTCCAGGAGAGCATGGACATGTTGTGAGCGAGGAGTGCCAGCCAGGGCTCCAAGAGAACATGGGAGATTCTGCGATCGATGCGTCCCTGCCAGGGCTCCAGGAGAGCATGGACATGTTGTGAGTTATGTGTACCAGCCAGGGCTCCAGGAGAGTATGGGAGATTCTGTGAGTGAGGCGTCCCAGCCAGGGCTCCAGGAGAGCATGGGATATTCTGTATGCGATGTGTCCTGGCCAGGGCTCCAGGAGAGCATGGACATGTTGTGAGTGAGGCATCCCAGGCAGGGCTCCAGGAGAGCATGGGAGATTCTGCAAGTGAGGTGTCCCAGCCAGGGCTCCAGTAGAGCAGGGGAGATTCTAAGAGCGAGGCATCCCTGCCAGGTCTCCAGGAGAGCATGCGAGATTCTCTAAGCGAGGCATCCCAGCCAGGGGTCCAGGAGAGCATGGACATGTTGTGTGCTAGGCATCCCAGCCAGCGCTCCAGGAGAGCATGGGAGATTCTGCAAGTGATGCATCCCTGCCAGCACTCCAGGAGAGCATGGGAGATTCTGCGAGTGAGGCGTCCCAGCCAGGGCTCCAGGAGAGCATGGGAGATTCTGTGAGTGATGCATCCCTGCCAGGGCACCAGGAGAGCATGGACATGTTGTGAGTGAGGCATACCAGCCAGGGCTCCAGGAGAGCATGGACATTTTGCAAGTGAGGCATCCCGGCCAGGGCTCCAGGAGAGCATGGACATGTTGTGAGCGAGGCATCCCATCAAGGGCTCCAGGAGAGCATGGGAGATTCTGCGAGTGAGGTGTCCCTTCCAGGGTTCCAGGAGAGCATGGACATGTTGTGCGCTAGGCATCCCAGCCAGCGCTCCAGGAGAGCATGGGAGATTCTGCGAGCAAGGCATCCATGCCAGGGCTCCAGGAGAGGATGGGAGATTCTCCGAGCGAGGAATCCAAGCCAGGGCTCCAGGAGAGCATGGGAGATTCTGTGAGCAATGCATCCCTTCCCGGGCTCCAGGAGAGCATGGGCAATTTTGGAAGTGAGGCATCCCTGCCAGGGCTCCATGAGAGCATGGGAGATTCTGCGAGTGAGGCATCCAGGACAAGGCTCCAGGAGATCAAGGACATGTAGTGAGCGAGGCATCCCATCCAGGGCTCCAGGAGAGCATGGGAGATTCTGTGAGTGAGGTGTCCCTGCCAGGGCTCCATGAGAGCATGGACATGTTGTGAGCGAAGGCATCCCAGCCAGGGCTCCAGGAGAGCATTGGAGATTCTGCGAGTGAGGTGTCCCACCCAGGGCTCCAAGAGAGCATGGACATGTTGTGAGCGAGGCATCTCAGCCAGGGCTCCAGGAAAGCATGGGAGATTCTGCGAGTGAGGCATCCCAACCAGGGCTCCAGGAGAGCATAGAAGACTCGATGTATGAGGCGTCCCAGCCAGGGCTCCAGGTGAGCATGGATGTGTTGTGAGCGAGGCGTCTCACCCAGGGCTCCAGGAGAGCATGGGAAATTCTGTGAGTGAGGCATCCCAGCCAGGGCTCCAGGAGAGGATGGACATGTTGAGAGCAAGGCATCCCAGCCAGGACACCAGGAGAGCAAGGGAGATTTTGTGAGCGAGGGATCCCTGCCAGGGCTCCAAGGGAGCATGTGCGAGTTGTGAGCGAGGCGTCCCAGCCAGGGCTCCAGGAGAGCATGGGAGATTCTGCGAGACATGTGAGCGAGGCATTCCAGCCAGGTCTCCAGGAGAGCATGGGAGAGTCTGAGAGCGAGGCATCCCGAGAGAGCATGCGAGATTCTCTATGCGAGGCATCCCAGCCAGGGCTCCAGGAGAGCAAGGACATGTTGTGAGCGAGGCGTCCCAGCCAGGGCTCCAGGAGAGCTTGGGAGATTCTGCGAGTGAGGTGTCCCAGCCAGGGCTCCAGGAGAGCATGGACATGTTGTGCGCTAGGCATTCCAGCCAGCGCTCCAGGAGAGCATGGGAGATTCTGCGAGTGATGCATCCCTGCCAGGGCTCCAGGAGAGCAAGGAAATGTTGTGAGCGAGGCGTACCAGCCAGGGCTCGAGGAGAGCATGGATAATTTGTGAGTGAGGCATCCCGGCCAGGGCTCCAGGAGTGCATGGACATGTTGTGAGTGAGGCGTCCCAGCCAGGGCACCAGGAGAGCATGGGAGATTCTGTGAGCGAGGTGTCCCAGCCAGGGCTCCAGGAGAGCATGTGCGTGTTGTGAGCGAGGCGTCCCATGTTGTGAGCGAGGTGTCCCAGCCAGGGCTCCAGGAGAGCATAGGATATTCTGGGAGCGAGGTGTCCCAGCCAGGGCTCCAGGATATTTGGTGAGCGAGGCATCCCTTCCCTGCAGCACACTGCCACACGGTGGCAGACAGGGGGAACTGCAACCTCTGGAAGTCCCGATGAGGTTTTGAAAAAGGGCCTGATGCCTGGACCCATCTCCAGGAGGCCGGGTAAAATCCAGCAGTGCCCCGCAAAAGGTGGCACACAGTAGTGATGCCATGACGTCCGGGGGAATTCCTCAAGTGGATTCACAGATGGCGAGATTCTGCAAGTGAGGTGTCCTGGCCAGGGCTCCAGGAGAGCATGGGAGATTCTGTGAGTAAGGCGTCCCACCCAGGGCTCCAGGAGAGCATGGGAAATTATGCAAGCATGGCGTCCCTGCCAGGGCTCCAGTAGAGCATGGGAGATTGTCCGAGCGAGGCATCCCAGCCAGGGCTCCAGGAGAGCATGGACATGTTGTGAGAGATGCCTCCCAGCCAGGGCTCCAGGAGAGCATGGGAGATTCTGCAAGCAAGGTGTCCCAGCCAGGGCTCCAGGAGCGCATGGACAAGTTGTGAGTGAGGCGTCCCAGCCAGGGCTCAAGGAGAGCATGGGAGATTCTGTGAGCGGTTCGTCCCTGCCAGGGCTCCAGGAGAACATGGACATGTTGTGAGTGAGGCGTACCAGCTTGGGCTCGAGGAGAGAATGGGAGATTTTGCGAGTGAGGCATCCCTGCCAGGGCTCCATGAGAGCATGGGAGTTTCTGCAAGCGAGGCATCCTGTACAAGCCTCCAGGAGAGCATGGACATGTTGTGAGTGAGGCATCCCATCCAGGGCTCCAGGAGAGCATGGGACATGTTGTGAGTGAGGCGTACCAGTGAGGGCTCCAGGAGAGCATGGGAGATTCTGCGAGTTAGGCGTCCCAGCCAGGGCTCCAGGAGAGCATGGGAGATTTTGTGAGCAATGCATCCCTTCCATGGCTCCAGGAGAGCATGGGCGATTTTGTGAGTGAGGCATCCCAGCCAGGGCTCCAGGAGAGCATGGGAGATTCTGTGAGCAAGGTGCTCCAGGAAAGCATGGACTTGTTGTGAGTGAGGCATGCCAGGCAGGGCTCCAGGAGAGCATGGGAGATTCTGTGATTGAGGCGTCTCTGCCAGGACTCCAGGAGAGCATGGACATGTTGTGAGCGAGGTGTCCCAGCCAGGGCTCCAGGAGAGCATAGACATGTTGTGAGCAAGGCGTCCCAGCCAGGGCTCAGGAGAGCATGGGCAAGTTGTGAGCTAGGCGTCCCAGCCAAGGCTCCAGGAGGGCATGGGAGATTCTGCGAGTGAGGCGTCCCATCCAGGGTTCCAGAAGAGGATGGATATGTTGTGAGTGAGG
The DNA here is from genome assembly GCA_031769625.1 of Taudactylus pleione. Classification (NCBI taxonomy): domain Eukaryota; kingdom Metazoa; phylum Chordata; class Amphibia; order Anura; family Myobatrachidae; genus Taudactylus; species Taudactylus pleione. The sequence continues at coordinate 3,059,062 of JAUIMM010000895.1, read as the reverse complement.
TATCCCAGCCAGGGCTCCAGGAGAGCATGGGAGATTCTGTGAAGCGATGCATCCCTTCCAGGGCTCCAGGAGAGCATGGGCGATTTTGCGAGTGATGGATCCATGCCAGGGCTCCATGAGAGCATGGGAGATTCTGCGAGTGAGGCATCCCGGAAAAGGCTCCAGGAGAGCATGGACATGTAGTGAGCGAGGTATCCCATCCAGGGCTCCAGGAGAGCATGTGAGATTCTGCAAGCGATTCGTCCCTGCCAGGGCTCCACGAGAGCATGGACATTTTGTGAGCGAGGCATCCCAGCCAGGGCTCCAGGAGAGCATGGACATGTTGTGAGCTAGGCATCCCAGCCAAGGTTCCAGGAGAGCATGGACATGTTGTTGGCGAGGCATCCCTGCCAGGGCTCCAGTAGAGCATGGGAGATTCTGCGAGTGAGGCATCCCAGCCAGGGCTCCAGGAGAGCATGGACATGTTGTGAGTGAGGCATCCCAGCCAGGGCTCCAGGAGAGCATGGGAGATTCTGTGAAGCGATGCATCCCTTCCAGGGCTCCAGGAGAGCATGGGTGATTTTGCGAGTGAGGCATCCCTGCCAGGGCTCCATGAGAGCATGGGAGATTCTGTGAGCGAGGCTTCCCGGACAAGGCTCCAGGAGTGCATGGACATGTTGTTAACGAGGTATCCCTGCCAGGGCTCCAGGAGAGCATGGGAGATTCTGTGAAGTGCTGCATCCCTTCCAGGGCTCCAGGAGAGCATGGGTGATTCTGCGAGCAATGCATCCCTGCCAGTGCTCCTGGAGAGCAGGGACATGTTGTGAGCGAGGCGTCACAGCCAGGGCTCCAGGAGAGAATGGGAGATTCTCTGAGTGAGGCATCCCTGCCAGGGCTCCAGGTGAGCATGGACATGTTGTGAGCGAGGTGTCCCAGCCAGGGCTCCAGGAGAGCATGGACATGTTGTGAGCGAGGTGTGCCAGCCAGGGCTCCAGGAGAGCATGGGAGATTCTGCGAATGAGGCGTCCCAGCTAGGGCTCCAGGAGAGCATGGGAGATTCTGCGATTAAGGCATCCCAGCCTGGGCTCCAGGAGATTCGGTGAGCGAGGCATCCCTTCCCTGCGGCACACTGCCACCCGGTGGCAGACAGGGGGAACTGCAACCTCTGGAAGTCCCCATGAGGTTTTGAAAAAGTGCCTGATGCCTGGACCTAGTTCCAGGAGGTTGGGTAAAATCTGGCAGTGCCCTGCAAAAGGTGGTGCGCAGCAGTGATGTCTGGGGGAATTCCTCAAGGGGATTCACAGATGGCGAGATTCAGTGAGTGTGGTGTCCTGGCCAGGGCTCCAGGAGAGCATGGGATATTCTGTGAGGAAGGCATCCCAGCCAGGGTTCCAGGAGAGCATGGAAGTGTTTTGAGCGAGGCGTCCCACCCATGGCTCCAGGAGAGCATGGGAGATTCTGAGAGCGAGGCATCTCTGCCAGGTCTCCAGGAGAGCATGGGAGATTCTCCGAACAAGGCATCCCAGCCAGGGCTCCAGGAGAGCATGGACATGTGAGCGAGGCATCCCTGCCAGGGCTCCAGGAGAGCAAGGAAATGTTGTGAGCGAGGCGTACCAGCCAGGGCTCGAGGAGAGCATGGATAATTTGTGAGTGAGGCATCCCGGCCAGGGCTCCAGGAGTGCATGGACATGTTGTGAGTGAGGCGTCCCAGCCAGGGCACCAGGAGAGCATGGGAGATTCTGTGAGCGAGGTGTCCCAGCCAGGGCTCCAGGAGAGCATGTGCGTGTTGTGAGCGAGGCGTCCCATGTTGTGAGCGAGGTGTCCCAGCCAGGGCTCCAGGAGAGCATGGGAGTTTCTGCAAGCGAGGCATCCTGTACAAGCCTCCAGGAGAGCATGGACATGTTGTGAGTGAGGCATCCCATCCAGGGCTCCAGGAGAGCATGGGACATGTTGTGAGTGAGGCGTACCAGTGAGGGCTCCAGGAGAGCATGGGAGATTCTGCGAGTTAGGCGTCCCAGCCAGGGCTCCAGGAGAGCATGGGAGATTTTGTGAGCAATGCATCCCTTCCATGGCTCCAGGAGAGCATGGGCGATTTTGTGAGTGAGGCATCCCAGCCAGGGCTCCAGGAGAGCATGGGAGATTCTGTGAGCAAGGTGCTCCAGGAAAGCATGGACTTGTTGTGAGTGAGGCATGCCAGGCAGGGCTCCAGGAGAGCATGGGAGATTCTGTGATTGAGGCGTCTCTGCCAGGACTCCAGGAGAGCATGGACATGTTGTGAGCGAGGTGTCCCAGCCAGGGCTCCAGGAGAGCATAGACATGTTGTGAGCAAGGCGTCCCAGCCAGGGCTCAGGAGAGCATGGGCAAGTTGTGAGCTAGGCGTCCCAGCCAAGGCTCCAGGAGGGCATGGGAGATTCTGCGAGTGAGGCGTCCCATCCAGGGTTCCAGAAGAGGATGGATATGTTGTGAGTGAGGTATCCCAGCCAGGGCTCCAGGAGAGCATGGGAGATTCTGTGAAGCGATGCATCCCTTCCAGGGCTCCAGGAGAGCATGGGCGATTTTGCGAGTGATGGATCCATGCCAGGGCTCCATGAGAGCATGGGAGATTCTGCGAGTGAGGCATCCCGGAAAAGGCTCCAGGAGAGCATGGACATGTAGTGAGCGAGGTGTCCCAGCCAGGGCTCCAGGAGAGCATGTGCGTGTTGTGAGCGAGGCGTCCCATGTTGTGAGCGAGGTGTCCCAGCCAGGGCTCCAGGAGAGCATGGGAGTTTCTGCAAGCGAGGCATCCTGTACAAGCCTCCAGGAGAGCATGGACATGTTGTGAGTGAGGCATCCCATCCAGGGCTCCAGGAGAGCATGGGACATGTTGTGAGTGAGGCGTACCAGTGAGGGCTCCAGGAGAGCATGGGAGATTCTGCGAGTTAGGCGTCCCAGCCAGGGCTCCAGGAGAGCATGGGAGATTTTGTGAGCAATGCATCCCTTCCATGGCTCCAGGAGAGCATGGGCGATTTTGTGAGTGAGGCATCCCAGCCAGGGCTCCAGGAGAGCATGGGAGATTCTGTGAGCAAGGTGCTCCAGGAAAGCATGGACTTGTTGTGAGTGAGGCATGCCAGGCAGGGCTCCAGGAGAGCATGGGAGATTCTGTGATTGAGGCGTCTCTGCCAGGACTCCAGGAGAGCATGGACATGTTGTGAGCGAGGTGTCCCAGCCAGGGCTCCAGGAGTGCATGGACATGTTGTGAGTGAGGCGTCCCAGCCAGGGCACCAGGAGAGCATGGGAGATTCTGTGAGCGAGGTGTCCCAGCCAGGGCTCCAGGAGAGCATGTGCGTGTTGTGAGCGAGGCGTCCCATGTTGTGAGCGAGGTGTCCCAGCCAGGGCTCCAGGAGAGCATAGGATATTCTGGGAGCGAGGTGTCCCAGCCAGGGCTCCAGGATATTTGGTGAGCGAGGCATCCCTTCCCTGCAGCACACTGCCACACGGTGGCAGACAGGGGGAACTGCAACCTCTGGAAGTCCCGATGAGGTTTTGAAAAAGGGCCTGATGCCTGGACCCATCTCCAGGAGGCCGGGTAAAATCCAGCAGTGCCCCGCAAAAGGTGGCACACAGTAGTGATGCCATGACGTCCGGGGGAATTCCTCAAGTGGATTCACAGATGGCGAGATTCTGCAAGTGAGGTGTCCTGGCCAGGGCTCCAGGAGAGCATGGGAGATTCTGTGAGTAAGGCGTCCCACCCAGGGCTCCAGGAGAGCATGGGAAATTATGCAAGCATGGCGTCCCTGCCAGGGCTCCAGTAGAGCATGGGAGATTGTCCGAGCGAGGCATCCCAGCCAGGGCTCCAGGAGAGCATGGACATGTTGTGAGAGATGCCTCCCAGCCAGGGCTCCAGGAGAGCATGGGAGATTCTGCAAGCAAGGTGTCCCAGCCAGGGCTCCAGGAGCGCATGGACAAGTTGTGAGTGAGGCGTCCCAGCCAGGGCTCAAGGAGAGCATGGGAGATTCTGTGAGCGGTTCGTCCCTGCCAGGGCTCCAGGAGAACATGGACATGTTGTGAGTGAGGCGTACCAGCTTGGGCTCGAGGAGAGAATGGGAGATTTTGCGAGTGAGGCATCCCTGCCAGGGCTCCATGAGAGCATGGGAGTTTCTGCAAGCGAGGCATCCTGTACAAGCCTCCAGGAGAGCATGGACATGTTGTGAGTGAGGCATCCCATCCAGGGCTCCAGGAGAGCATGGGACATGTTGTGAGTGAGGCGTACCAGTGAGGGCTCCAGGAGAGCATGGGAGATTCTGCGAGTTAGGCGTCCCAGCCAGGGCTCCAGGAGAGCATGGGAGATTTTGTGAGCAATGCATCCCTTCCATGGCTCCAGGAGAGCATGGGCGATTTTGTGAGTGAGGCATCCCAGCCAGGGCTCCAGGAGAGCATGGGAGATTCTGTGAGCAAGGTGCTCCAGGAAAGCATGGACTTGTTGTGAGTGAGGCATGCCAGGCAGGGCTCCAGGAGAGCATGGGAGATTCTGTGATTGAGGCGTCTCTGCCAGGACTCCAGGAGAGCATGGACATGTTGTGAGCGAGGTGTCCCAGCCAGGGCTCCAGGAGAGCATAGACATGTTGTGAGCAAGGCGTCCCAGCCAGGGCTCAGGAGAGCATGGGCAAGTTGTGAGCTAGGCGTCCCAGCCAAGGCTCCAGGAGGGCATGGGAGATTCTGCGAGTGAGGCGTCCCATCCAGGGTTCCAGAAGAGGATGGATATGTTGTGAGTGAGGTATCCCAGCCAGGGCTCCAGGAGAGCATGGGAGATTCTGTGAAGCGATGCATCCCTTCCAGGGCTCCAGGAGAGCATGGGCGATTTTGCGAGTGATGGATCCATGCCAGGGCTCCATGAGAGCATGGGAGATTCTGCGAGTGAGGCATCCCGGAAAAGGCTCCAGGAGAGCATGGACATGTAGTGAGCGAGGTATCCCATCCAGGGCTCCAGGAGAGCATGTGAGATTCTGCAAGCGATTCGTCCCTGCCAGGGCTCCACGAGAGCATGGACATTTTGTGAGCGAGGCATCCCAGCCAGGGCTCCAGGAGAGCATGGACATGTTGTGAGCTAGGCATCCCAGCCAAGGTTCCAGGAGAGCATGGACATGTTGTTGGCGAGGCATCCCTGCCAGGGCTCCAGTAGAGCATGGGAGATTCTGCGAGTGAGGCATCCCAGCCAGGGCTCCAGGAGAGCATGGACATGTTGTGAGTGAGGCATCCCAGCCAGGGCTCCAGGAGAGCATGGGAGATTCTGTGAAGCGATGCATCCCTTCCAGGGCTCCAGGAGAGCATGGGTGATTTTGCGAGTGAGGCATCCCTGCCAGGGCTCCATGAGAGCATGGGAGATTCTGTGAGCGAGGCTTCCCGGACAAGGCTCCAGGAGTGCATGGACATGTTGTTAACGAGGTATCCCTGCCAGGGCTCCAGGAGAGCATGGGAGATTCTGTGAAGTGCTGCATCCCTTCCAGGGCTCCAGGAGAGCATGGGTGATTCTGCGAGCAATGCATCCCTGCCAGTGCTCCTGGAGAGCAGGGACATGTTGTGAGCGAGGCGTCACAGCCAGGGCTCCAGGAGAGAATGGGAGATTCTCTGAGTGAGGCATCCCTGCCAGGGCTCCAGGTGAGCATGGACATGTTGTGAGCGAGGTGTCCCAGCCAGGGCTCCAGGAGAGCATGGACATGTTGTGAGCGAGGTGTGCCAGCCAGGGCTCCAGGAGAGCATGGGAGATTCTGCGAATGAGGCGTCCCAGCTAGGGCTCCAGGAGAGCATGGGAGATTCTGCGATTAAGGCATCCCAGCCTGGGCTCCAGGAGATTCGGTGAGCGAGGCATCCCTTCCCTGCGGCACACTGCCACCCGGTGGCAGACAGGGGGAACTGCAACCTCTGGAAGTCCCCATGAGGTTTTGAAAAAGTGCCTGATGCCTGGACCTAGTTCCAGGAGGTTGGGTAAAATCTGGCAGTGCCCTGCAAAAGGTGGTGCGCAGCAGTGATGTCTGGGGGAATTCCTCAAGGGGATTCACAGATGGCGAGATTCAGTGAGTGTGGTGTCCTGGCCAGGGCTCCAGGAGAGCATGGGATATTCTGTGAGGAAGGCATCCCAGCCAGGGTTCCAGGAGAGCATGGAAGTGTTTTGAGCGAGGCGTCCCACCCATGGCTCCAGGAGAGCATGGGAGATTCTGAGAGCGAGGCATCTCTGCCAGGTCTCCAGGAGAGCATGGGAGATTCTCCGAACAAGGCATCCCAGCCAGGGCTCCAGGAGAGCATGGACATGTGAGCGAGGCATCCCAGCCAGGGCTCCAGGAGAGCATGGGAGAATCTGCGAGTGAGGCATCCCTGCCAGTGCTCCAGGAGAGCATGGACATGTTGTGAGCGAGGCGTCCCAGCCAGGGCTCCAAGAGAACATGGGAGATTCTGCGATCGATGCGTCCCTGCCAGGGCTCCAGGAGAGCATGGACATGTTGTGAGTTACGTGTACCAGCCAGGGCTCCAGGAGAGTATGGGAGAATCTGCGAGTGAGGCATCCCTGCCAGTGCTCCAGGAGAGCATGGACATGTTGTGAGTGAGGCGTCCCAGCCAGGGCTCCAGGAGATCATGGGAGATTCTGTGAGCGATGCGTCTCTTCCAGGGCTCCAGGAGAGCATGGGCGATTTTGCGAGTGAGGCATCCCTGCCAGGGCTCCATGGGAGATTCTGCGAGCGAGGCATCCCGGACAAGGCTCCAGGAGAGCATGGACATGTTGTGAGCGAGGCATCCCATCAAGGGCTCCAGGAGAGCATGGAAGATTCTGCGAGTGAGGTGTCCCTTCCAGGGTTCCAGGAGAGCATGGACATGTTGTGCGCTAGGCATCCCAGCCAGCGCTCCAGGAGAGCATGGGAGATTCTGCGAGCGAGGCATCCATGCCAGGGCTCCTGGAGAGGATGGGAGATTCTCCGAGCGAGGAATCCAAGCCAGGGCTCCAGGAGAGCATGGGAGATTCTGTGAGCAATGCATCCCTTCCAGGGCTCCAGGAGAGCATGGGCAATTTTGGAAGTGAGGCATCCCTGCCAGGGCTCCATGAGAGCATGGGAGATTCTCTGAGCGAGGCATCCCGGACAAGGCTCCAGGAGAGGATGGGAGATTCTCTGAATGAGGCATCCAAGCCAGGGCTCCAGGAGAGCATGGATATGTTTTGAGAGAGGCATCCCAGCCAGGGCTCCAGGAGAGCAAGGGAGATACTGTGAGTGTGGTGTCCCCGCCAGGGCTCCAGGAGAGCATGGGAGATTCTGCGAGTGAGGTGTCCCAGCCAGGGCTCCAGGAGAGCATGATAGATTCTGTGAGCAATGCATCCCTTCCAGGGCTCCAGGAGAGCATGGGAGATTCTGCGAGCGAGGCATCCTGGACAAGGCTCCAGGAGATCAAGGCCATGTAGTGAGCGAGCCATCCCTTCCAGGGCTCCAGGAGAGCATGGGAGATTCTGCGAGCGAGGCATCCTGGACAAGGCTCCAGGAGATCAAGGCCATGTAGTGAGCGAGCCATCCCATCCAGGGCTCCAGGAGAGCATGGGAGATTCTGTGAGCGAGGTGTCCCTGCCAGGGCTCCATGAGAGCATGGACATGTTGTGAGTGAAGGCGTCCCAGCCAGGGCTCCATGAGAGCATGGGAGATTCTGCAAGCGAGGCATCCCTACCAGGGCTCCAGGAGAGCATTCGAGATTCGGTGAGCGATGCATCCCAGGCAGGGCTCCAGGAGAGCATGGACAAGTTGTGAGCAAGGCATCCCAGCCAGGGCTCCAGAAGAGCATGGGAGATTTCTGCGAATGAGGCATCTCAGCCAGGGCTCCAGGACAGCATGGATATGTTGAGAGTGAGGCGTCCTAGCCAGGGCTCCAGGAAAACACAGGAAATTCTGTGAACAAGGCATGCCAGCCAGGGCTCCAGTAGAGTATGGGAGATTCTGCGAATGAGGCATCCCAGCCAGGGCTCCAGGAGAGCATGGGAGATTCTGCGAGTGAGGCATCCCAGCCAGGGTTCCAGGAGAGCATGAACATGTTGTGAGTGAGGCGTACCAGCTAGGGCTCCAGGAGAGCATGGGAGATTCTGTGAGCGATGCATCCCTTCGAGGGCACCTGGAGAGCATGGGCGATTTTGCGAGTGAGGTATCCCTGCCAGGGCTCCAGGAGAGCATGGGAGATTCTGCGAGCAAGGCATCCCAGCCAGGGCTCCAGGAGAGCATGGACATGTTGTGAGCGAGGTGTCCCAGCCAGGGCTCCAGGAGAGCATCGACATGTTGTGCGCGAGGCGTCCCAGCCAGGGCTCCAGGAGAGTATTGGAGATTCTATGAGTGAGGCTTCTCAGCCTGGGCTCCAGGACAGCATGGACATATTGTGATCGAGGCATCCCAGCCAGGGCACCAGGAGAGCATGGGGGATTCTGGAAGTGAGGTGTCCCTGGCAGGGCCACATGAGAGCATGGGAGATTCTGCGAGCGAGGCATCCCAGCCAGCGCTCCAGGAGAGCATGGACATGTTGTGAGCGAGGTGTCCCTGCCAGGGCTCCATGAGAGCATGGGAGATTCTGTGAGCGAGGCATCCAGGACAAGGCTCCAGGAGAGCATGGACATGTTGTGAGTGAGGCATCCCATCCAGGGCTCCAGAAGAGTATGGGAAATTCTGTGAGTGAGGCGTCCCTGCAAGGTCTCCATGAGAGCATGGACATGTTGTGAGCAAGGCATCCCAGCCAGGGCTCCAGGAGAGCATGGATGTGTTGTGCGCGAGGCCTCCCAGCCAGGGCTCCAGTAGAGCATGGGAGATTCTGTGTGCAATGCGTCCCTGCCAGGGATCCAGGAGAGCATGGATATGTTGCTGGTGAGGCATCCCTGCCAGGGCTCCAGTAGAGCATGGACATATTGCGAGCAAGGTGTCCCAGCCAGGGCTCCAGGAGCGCATGGGAGATTCTGTAAGTGAGACGTCCCAGCCAGGGCTACAGGAGAGCATGGACATTTTGCAAGTGAGGTGTCCCGGCCTGGGCTCCAGGAGAGCATGGGATATTCTGTATGTGATATGTCCTAGCCAGGGCTCCAGGAGAGCATGGGATATTCTGCATGCGAGGCGTCCCAGCCAGGGCTCCAGGAGAGCATGGATATGTTGTGAGTGAGGCATCCCATCCAGTGCTCCAAGAGATCATTGGAGATTATGCGAGTGAGGCGTCCCTTTCAGGGTTCTCCACGAGAGCAATGGACATGTTGTGTGCGAGGTGTCTCAGACAGTGCTCCTGGAGAGCATGGACATGTTGTGTGCGAGGCGTCCCAGCCAGAACTCCAGGAGAGCAATGGACATGTTGTGCGTGAGACGTCCCAGCCAGAGCTCCAGGAGAGCATGGACATGTTGTGAGTGTGGCGTCCCAGCCAGGGGTCCAGGACAGCATGGACATATTGTGAGTGAGGCCTCCCAGCCAGAGCTCTATGAGAGCATGGGAGATTCTGGAAGCGAGGCATCCCAGCCAGGGCTCCAGGAGAGCATGGATATGTTGTGAGTGAGGCATCCCAGCTAGGGCTCCAGGAGAGCATGGGAGATTCTGCGAGCGAGGTGTCCCAGCCAGGGCTCCAGGAGAGCATGGATATGTTGTGAGCGAGGTGTCCCAGCCAGGGCTCCAGGAGAGCATCGACATGTTGTGCGCGAGGCGTCCCAGCCAGGGCTCCAGGAGAGTATTGGAGATTCTATGAGTGAGGCTTCTCAGCCTGGGCTCCAGGACAGCATGGGAGATTCTGTATGCGAGACGTCCCTGCCAGGTCTACAGGAGAGCATGGACATTTTGCAAGCAAGATGTCCTAACCATGGCTCCAGGAGAGCATGGGAGATTCTGCAAGCGAGGCGTCCCAGCCAGGGCCCCAGGAGAGCATGGATATGTTGTGAGTGAGGCATCCCATCCAGTGCTCCAAGAGATCATTGGAGATTCTGCGAGTGAGGCATCCCTGCCAGGGTTCTCCATGAGAGCAATGGACATGTTGTGTGCGAGGTGTCTCAGACAGTGCTCCAGGAGAGCATGGACATTTTGTGTGCGAGGCGTCCCAGCCAGAGCTCCAGGAGAGCAATGGACATGTTGTGTGTGAGGCGTCCTAGCCAGAGCTCCAGGAGAGCATGGGAGATTCTGCGAGCGAGGAGTCCCAGCCAGGGCTCCAGGAGAGCATGGAAATGTTGTGAGCAAGGTGTCCCAGCAGGGCTTCAGGAGAGCATGGGATGTTCTGCGAGCGAGGCGTCCCAGCCAGGGCTCCAGGAGAGCATGGAAATGTTGTGAGTGAGGCGTCCCGGCCAGGGCTACAGGAGAGCATGGGATATTCTGTACATGATGTGTCCTGGCCAGGGCTCCAGGAGTGCAAAGGATATTCTGCAAGCGAGGTGTCCTAGCCAGAGCATGGGAGACTCCAGCATAGCCAGAGCCCCGGCAAGGGCTCCAGGAGACAATGGGAGATTTTATGAGTGAGGCATCCCGGCCAGGGCTCCAGGAGACAATAGGAGGTTCTGTGAGTGAGGAGTCCTGTCCAGGCCTCCAGGAGAGCATGGGAGATTCTGTGAGCGAGGCAGCCCGGCCAGGGCTCCAGGAGAGCATGGGAGATTCTTGGAGTGAGGCATCCCAGCCAGGGCTCCAGGAGATTCGGTGAGCGAGGCGTCCCTTCCCTGCGGTGCACTGCCACCTGGTGGCAGACAGGGGAACTGCAACCTCTGGAAGTCCCGATGAGGTTTTGAAAAAGGGCCTGATACCTGGACCCAGTTCCAGGAGGCCGGGTAAAATCCGGCAGTGCCGCGCAAAAGGTGGGGCACAGCAGTGATGCCGTAACAACCGGGGGAATTCCTCAAGTGGATTCACAGATGGCGAGATTCTGTGAGTGAGTCGTCCTTGCCAGGGCTCCAGGAGAGCATGGGAGATTCTGAGAGTGAGGCATCAGTGCCAGGGCTCGAGGAGAGAGCTTGGGAAATTCTGCAAGTGAGGTGTCCCAGCCAGGGATCCTGGAGAGCATGGACATGTTGTGAGCGAGGTGTCCTGGCCAGGGCTCCAGGAGAGCATAGGAGATTCTGTGAGTGAGGCGTCCCTGCCAGGGCTACAGGAGAGCATGGACATGTTGTGAGCGAGGCGTCCCAGTCAGGGCTCCAGGAGAGCATGGGAGATTCTGTGAGTGAGGCGTCCCAGCCAGGGCTCCAGCAGAGCATGGGAGATTCTCCGAGTGAGGCATCCCAGCCATGGCTCCAGGAGAGCATGGACATGTTGTGAGCAAGGCATCACAGCCAGGGCTAAAGGAGAGCATGGACATGTTGTGAGCGAGGCATACCAGCCAGGGCTCCAGGAGAGCATGGGAGATTCTGTGAATGAGGCATCCCAGCCAGGGCTCCAGGACAGCATGAGAGATTCTGTGAATGAGGCATCCCAGCCAGGGCTCCAGGAGAGCATGGGATTTTCTGGAAGTGAGTCATCCCAGCCAGGGCTCCAGTAGAGCATGGACATGTTGTGAGCGAGGCGTCCCAGCCAGGTCTCCAGGAGAGCATGGGAGATTTTGAGAGTGAGGTGTCCCTGCCAAGGCTCCAGGGGAGCATGGACTTGTTGTGAGCGAGGCATCCCAGCCAGGGCTCCAGGAGAGCATGGGAAATTCTGCGAATGAGGTGTGCCAGCCAGGGCTCCAGGAGAGCATGGGAGATACTGTGAGCAATGCATCCCTTCCAGGGCTCCACGAGAGCATGGACATGTTGTGAGCGAGGCATCCCAGCTAGGGCTCCAGGAGAGCATGGGAGACTGTGTAAATGAGGCGTCCCGGCCAGGGCTCAGGAGAGAAAGGGAGATTCTGCGAGCAGTGCATCCCAGTTAAATCTCCAGTAGCAGAATGGTAGATTCTGTGAGCAAGGGCTTCCCGGCCATAGCTCCTGGAGAGCATGGGAGATTTTATGAGTGAGGCATCCCGGCCAGGGCTCCAGGAGACCATAGGAGGTTCTGTGAGTGAGGAGTCCTGTCCAGGCCTCCAGGAGAGCATGGGAGATTCTGTGAGCGAGGCAGCCCGGTCAGGGCTCCAGGAGATTCGGTGAGCGAGGCGTCCCTTCCCTGCAGTGCACTGCCACCTGGTGGCAGACAGGGGAACTGCAACCTCTGGAAGTCCCGATGAGGTTTTGAAAAAGGGCCTGATACCTGGACCCAGTTCCAGGAGGCCGGGTAAAATCCGGCAGTGCCGCGCAAAAGGTGGGGCACAGCAGTGATGCCGTAACAACCGGGGGAATTCCTCAAGTGGATTCACAGATGGCGAGATTCTGTGAGTGAGTCGTCCTTGCCAGGGCTCCAGGAGAGCATGGGAGATTCTGAGAGCGAGGCATCACTGCCAGGGCTCGAGGAGAGAGCTTGGGAAATTCTGCAAGTGAGGTGTCCCAGCCAGGGATCCTGGAGAGCATGGACATGTTGTGAGCGAGGCGTCCCAGTCAGGGCTCCAGGAGAGCATGGGAGATTCTGTGAGTGAGGCGTCCCAGCCAGGGCTCCAGGAGAGCATGGACATGTTGTGAGCAAGGCATCACAGCCAGGGCTAAAGGAGAGCATGGACTTGTTGTGAGCGAGGCATCCCAGCCAGGGCTCCAGGAGAGCATGGGAAATTCTGCGAATGAGGTGTGCCAGCCAGGGCTTCAGGAGAGCATGGGAGATACTGTGAGCAATGCATCCCTTCCAGGGCTCCACGAGAGCATGGACATGTTGTGAGCGAGGCATCCCAGCCAGGGCTCCAGGAGAGCATGGGAGATTCTGGGAGCGAGGCATCCTGGCAAGGGCTCCAGGAGATTCGGTGAGTGAGGCATCCCAGCCAGGTATCCAGGAGAGCATGGACATGTTGTGAGTGAGGCATCCTAGCCAGGGCTCCAGGAGAGCATGGGAGATTCTGCAAGCGAGGAGTCCCTGCCAGTGCACCACGAGAGAATGGACATGTTTGCACGAGGCTTCCCAGCCAGGGCTCCAGGAGAGCATGGGAAATTCTGAGAATGAGGCGTGCCAGCCAGGGCTACAGGAGAGCATGGGAGATTCTGCGAATGAGGCGTCCCAGCCAGGGCTCCAGGAGAGCATGGGAGATTCTGCAAGCAAGGCATCCCAGCCAGGAATCCAGGAGAGCATGGGAGATTCTGTAAGTGAAGTGTCCCAGCCAGGGCTCCAGGAGAGCATGGAAATTTTGAAAATGATGCGTCCCGGCCAAGGTTCCTGGAGAGCATAGGAGATTCTCTGAGCGAGGCGGCACAGCCAGGGCTCCAGGAGAGCATGGGAGATTCTGTGAGCGAGGCCGCCCTGCCAGGGCTCCAGGAGAGCATGGGAGATTTTGCGAGTGAGGCATCCCAGGCAGGGCTCCAGGAGTTCATGGACATGTTGTAAGCGAGGCATCCCACCAAGGGCTCCAGCAGAGCATGGGAAATTCTGCAAGTGAGGCATCCCAGCCAGGGCTCCATGAGAGCATGGACATGATGTGAGCGAGGTGTCCCAGCCAGGGCTCAAGGAGAGCATGGGAGTTCCTGCGAGTGAGGAATCCCTGACAGGGCTCCAGGAGAGCATGGACATGTTGAGCGAGGCGTCCCAGCCAGGGCTCCAGGAGAGCATGGGAGATTCTGGGAGTGAGGCGTCCCTGCCAGGGTTCCAGGAGAGCATGTGAGATTCTGCGAGTGAGGTGTCCCAGCCAGGGCTCCAGGAGAGCATGGACATGTTGTGAGTGTGGCATCCCAGCCAGGGCTCCAGGAGAGCATGGGAGATTCTGTGAGCAAGGCATCCCTGCCAGTGCTCCAGGAGAGCAGGGACATGTTGTGAGTGAGTCGTCACTGCCAGGGCTCCAGGAGAGCATGGGAGATTCTGTGAGCGATGCATCCCTGCAAGGGCTCCAGGAGAGCATGGACATGTTGTGAGCGAGGCGTACCAGCCAGGGCTCCAGGAGAGCATGGGAGATTCTGCAAGCGAGGCATCCCAGCCAGGGCTCCAGGAGAGCATGGGAGATTCTGCGAGAGAGGCATCCCTGCCAGGGCTCCATGAGAGCATGGACATGTTGTGCACGAGGCGTCCCAGCCAGGGCTCCAGGAGAGCATGGACATGTTGTTGGCAAGGCATCCCTGCCAGGGCTCCAGTAGAGCATGGGAGATTCTGTGAGCGAGGCATCCCAGCCAGGGCTCCAGGAGAGCATGGACATGTGAGCGAGGTATCCCAACCAGGGCTCCAGGAGAGCATGGGAAATTCTGCGAATGAGGCATGCCAGCCAGGGCTCCAGGAGAGTATTGGAGATTCTATGAGCGAGGCTTCTCAGCCTGGGCTCCAGGACAGCATGGACATATTGTGATCGAGGCATCCCAGCCAGGGCACCAGGAGAGCATGGGGGATTCTGGAAGCGAGGTGTCCCTGGCAGGGCCACATGAGAGCATGGGAGATTCTGCGAGCGAGGCATCCCAGCCAGCGCTCCAGGAGAGCATGGACATGTTGTGAGCGAGGTGTCCCTGCCAGGGCTCCATGAGAGCATGGGAGATTCTGTGAGCGAGGCATCCAGGACAAGGCTCCAGGAGAGCATGGACATGTTGTGAGTGAGGCATCCCATCCAGGGCTCCAGAAGAGTATGGGAGATTCTGTGAGTGAGGCGTCCCTGCAAGGTCTCCATGAGAACATGGACATGTTGTGAGCAAGGCATCCCAGCCAGGGCTCCAGGAGAGCATGGATGTGTTGTGCGCGAGGCCTCCCAGCCAGGGCTCCAGTAGAGCATGGGAGATTCTGTGTGCAATGCGTCCCTGCCAGGGATCCAGGAGAGCATGGATATGTTGCTGGTGAGGCATCCCTGCCAGGGCTCCAGTAGAGCATGGACATATTGCGAGCAAGGTGTCCCAGCCAGGGCTCCAGGAGCGCATGGGAGATTCTGTAAGTGAGACGTCCCAGCCAGGGCTACAGGAGAGCATGGACATTTTGCAAGTGAGGTGTCCTGGCCTGGGCTCCAGGAGAGCATGGGATATTCTGTATGTGATATGTCCTAGCCAGGGCTCCAGGAGAGCATGGGAGATTCTGCATGCGAGGCGTCCCAGCCAGGGCTCCAGGAGAGCATGGATATGTTGTGAGTGAGGCATCCCATCCAGTGCTCCAAGAGATCATTGGAGATTCTGCGAGTGAGGCGTCCCTTTCAGGGTTCTCCACGAGAGCAATGGACATGTTGTGTGCGAGGTGTCTCAGACAGTGCTCCTGGAGAGCATGGACATGTTGTGTGCGAGGCGTCCCAGCCAGAACTCCAGGAGAGCAATGGACATGTTGTGCGTGAGGCGTCCCAGCCAGAGCTCTATGAGAGCATGGGAGATTCTGGAAGCGAGGCATCCCAGCCAGGGCTCCAGGAGAGCATGGATATGTTGTGAGTGAGGCATCCCAGCTAGGGCTCCAGGAGAGCATGGGAGATTCTGCGAGTGAGGTGTCCCAGCCAGGGCTCCATGAGAGCAAGGACATGTTGTGAGCGAGGAGTACCAGCCAGGGCTCCAGGAGAGCATGGGAGATTCTGTATGCGAGACGTCCCTGCCAGGTCTACAGGAGAGCATGGACATTTTGCAAGCAAGATGTCCTAACCATGGCTCCAGGAGAGCATGGGAGATTCTGCAAGCGAGGCGTCCCAGCCAGGGCCCCAGGAGAGCATGGATATGTTGTGAGTGAGGCATCCCATCCAGTGCTCCAAGAGATCATTGGAGATTCTGCGAGTGAGGCATCCCTGCCAGGGTTCTCCATGAGAGCAATGGACATGTTGTGTGCGAGGTGTCTCAGACAGTGCTCCAGGAGAGCATGGACATTTTGTGTGCGAGGCGTCCCAGCCAGAGCTCCAGGAGAGCAATGGACATGTTGTGTGTGAGGCGTCCCAGCCAGAGCTCCAGGAGAGCATGGGAGATTCTGCGAGCGAGGAGTCCCAGCCAGGGCTCCAGGAGAGCATGGAAATGTTGTGAGCAAGGTGTCCCAGCAGGGCTTCAGGAGAGCATGGGATGTTCTGCGAGCGAGGCGTCCCAGCCAGGGCTCCAGGAGAGCATGGACATTTTGTGAGTGAGGCGTCCCGGCCAGGGCTACAGGAGAGCATGGGATATTCTGTACATGATGTGTCCTGGCCAGGGCTCCAGGAGTGCAAAGGATATTCTGCAAGCGAGGTGTCCTAGCCAGAGCATGGGAGACTCCAGCAGAGCCAGAGCCCCGGCAAGGGCTCCAGGAGACAATGGGAGATTTTATGAGTGAGGCATCCCGGCCAGGGCTCCAGGAGACAATAGGAGGTTCTGTGAGTGAGGAGTCCTGTCCAGGCCTCCAGGAGAGCATGGGAGATTCTGTGAGCGAGGCAGCCCGGCCAGGGCTCCAGGAGAGCATGGGAGATTCTTGGAGTGAGGCATCCCAGCCAGGGCTCCAGGAGATTCGGTGAGCGAGGCGTCCCTTCCCTGCGGTGCACTGCCACCTGGTGGCAGACAGGGGAACTGCAACCTCTGGAAGTCCCGATGAGGTTTTGAAAAAGGGCCTGATACCTGGACCCAGTTCCAGGAGGCCGGGTAAAATCCGGCAGTGCCGTGCAAAAGGTGGGGCACAGCAGTGATGCCGTAACAACCGGGGGAATTCCTCAAGTGGATTCACAGATGGCGAGATTCTGTGAGTGAGTCGTCCTTGCCAGGGCTCCAGGAGAGCATGGGAGATTCTGAGAGCGAGGCATCAGTGCCAGGGCTCGAGGAGATAGCTTGGGAAATTCTGCAAGTGAGGTGTCCCAGCCAGGGATCCTGGAGAGCATGGACATGTTGTGAGCGAGGTGTCCTGGCCAGGGCTCCAGGAGAGCATAGGAGATTCTGTGAGTGAGGCGTCCCTGCCAGGGCTACAGGAGAGCATGGACATGTTGTGAGCGAGGCGTCCCAGTCAGGGCTCCAGGAGAGCATGGGAGATTCTGTGAGTGAGGCGTCCCAGCCAGGGCTCCAGCAGAGCATGGGAGATTCTCCGAGTGAGGCATCCCAGCCATGGCTCCAGGAGAGCATGGACATGTTGTGAGCAAGGCATCACAGCCAGGGCTAAAGGAGAGCATGGACATGTTGTGAGCGAGGCATACCAGCCAGGGCTCCAGGAGAGCATGGGAGATTCTGTGAACGAGGCATCCCAGCCAGGGCTCCAGGACAGCATGAGAGATTCTGTGAATGAGGCATCCCAGCCAGGGCTCCAGGAGAGCATGGGATTTTCTGGAAGTGAGTCATCCCAGCCAGGGCTCCAGTAGAGCATGGACATGTTGTGAGCGAGGCGTCCCAGCCAGGTCTCCAGGAGAGCATGGGAGATTTTGAGAGTGAGGCGTCCCTGCCAAGGCTCCAGGGGAGCATGGACTTGTTGTGAGCGAGGCATCCCAGCCAGGGCTCCAGGAGAGCATGGGAAATTCTGCGAATGAGGTGTGCCAGCCAGGGCTCCAGGAGAGCATGGGAGATACTGTGAGCAATGCATCCCTTCCAGGGCTCCACGAGAGCATGGACATGTTGTGAGCGAGGCATCCCAGCTAGGGTTCCAGGAGAGCATGGGAGACTGTGTAAATGAGGCGTCCCGGCCAGGGCTCAGGAGAGAAAGGGAGATTCTGCGAGCAGTGCATCCCAGTTAAATCTCCAGTAGCAGAATGGTAGATTCTGTGAGCAAGGGCTTCCCGGCCATAGCTCCTGGAGAGCATGGGAGATTTTATGAGTGAGGCATCCCGGCCAGGGCTCCAGGAGACCATAGGAGGTTCTGTGAGTGAGGAGTCCTGTCCAGGCCTCCAGGAGAGCATGGGAGATTCTGTGAGCGAGGCAGCCCGGTCAGGGCTCCAGGAGATTCGGTGAGCGAGGCGTCCCTTCCCTGCAGTGCACTGCCACCTGGTGGCAGACAGGGGAACTGCAACCTCTGGAAGTCCCGATGAGGTTTTGAAAAAGGGCCTGATACCTGGACCCAGTTCCAGGAGGCCGGGTAAAATCCGGCAGTGCCGCGCAAAAGGTGGGGCACAGCAGTGATGCCGTAACAACCGGGGGAATTCCTCAAGTGGATTCACAGATGGCGAGATTCTGTGAGTGAGTCGTCCTTGCCAGGGCTCCAGGAGAGCATGGGAGATTCTGAGAGCGAGGCATCACTGCCAGGGCTCGAGGAGAGAGCTTGGGAAATTCTGCAAGTGAGGTGTCCCAGCCAGGGATCCTGGAGAGCATGGACATGTTGTGAGCGAGGCGTCCCAGTCAGGGCTCCAGGAGAGCATGGGAGATTCTGTGAGTGAGGCGTCCCAGCCAGGGCTCCAGCAGAGCATGGGAGATTCTCCGAGTGAGGCATCCCAGCCAGGGCTCCAGGAGAGCATGGACATGTTGTGAGCAAGGCATCACAGCCAGGGCTAAAGGAGAGCATGGACATGTTGTGAGCGAGGCATCCCAGCCAGGGCTCCAGGAGAGCATGGGAGATTTTGAGAGTGAGGCATCCCTGCCAAGGCTCCAGGGGAGCATGGACTTGTTGTGAGCGAGGCATCCCAGCCAGGGCTCCAGGAGAGCATGGGAAATTCTGCGAATGAGGTGTGCCAGCCAGGGCTTCAGGAGAGCATGGGAGATACTGTGAGCAATGCATCCCTTCCAGGGCTCCACGAGAGCATGGACATGTTGTGAGCGAGGCATCCCAGCCAGGGCTCCAGGAGAGCATGGGAGATTCTGGGAGCGAGGCATCCTGGCAAGGGCTCCAGGAGATTCGGTGAGTGAGGCATCCCAGCCAGGTATCCAGGAGAGCATGGACATGTTGTGAGTGAGGCATCCTAGCCAGGGCTCCAGGAGAGCATGGGAGATTCTGCAAGCGAGGAGTCCCTGCCAGTGCACCACGAGAGAATGGACATGTTTGCACGAGGCTTCCCAGCCAGGGCTCCAGGAGAGCATGGGAAATTCTGAGAATGAGGCGTGCCTACCAGGGCTACAGGAGAGCATGGGAGATTCTGCGAATGAGGCGTCCCAGCCAGGGCTCCAGGAGAGCATGGGAGATTCTGCAAGCAAGGCATCCCAGCCAGGAATCCAGGAGAGCATGGGAGATTCTGTAAGTGAAGTGTCCCAGCCAGGGCTCCAGGAGAGCATGGAAATTTTGAAAATGATGCGTCCCGGCCAAGGTTCCTGGAGAGCATAGGAGATTCTCTGAGCGAGGCGGCACAGCCAGGGCTCCAGGAGAGCATGGGAGATTCTGTGAGCGAGGCCGCCCTGCCAGGGCTCCAGGAGAGCATGGGAGATTTTGCGAGTGAGGCATCCCAGGCAGGGCTCCAGGAGTTCATGGACATGTTGTAAGCGAGGCATCCCACCAAGGGCTCCAGCAGAGCATGGGAAATTCTGCAAGTGAGGCATCCCAGCCAGGGCTCCATGAGAGCATGGACATGATGTGAGCGAGGTGTCCCAGCCAGGGCTCAAGGAGAGCATGGGAGTTCCTGCGAGTGAGGAATCCCTGACAGGGCTCCAGGAGAGCATGGACATGTTGAGCGAGGCGTCCCAGCCAGGGCTCCAGGAGAGCATGGGAGATTCTGGGAGTGAGGCGTCCCTGCCAGGGTTCCAGGAGAGCATGTGAGATTCTGCGAGTGAGGTGTCCCAGCCAGGGCTCCAGGAGAGCATGGACATGTTGTGAGTGTGGCATCCCAGCCAGGGCTCCAGGAGAGCATGGGAGATTCTGTGAGCAAGGCATCCCTGCCAGTGCTCCAGGAGAGCAGGGACATGTTGTGAGTGAGTCGTCACTGCCAGGGCTCCAGGAGAGCATGGGAGATTCTGTGAGCGATGCATCCCTGCAAGGGCTCCAGGAGAGCATGGACATGTTGTGAGCGAGGCATACCAGCCAGGGCTCCAGGAGAGCATGGGAGATTCTGCAAGCGAGGCATCCCAGCCAGGGCTCCAGGAGAGCATGGGAGATTCTGCGAGAGAAGCATCCCTGCCAGGGCTCCATGAGAGCATGGACATGTTGTGCACGAGGCGTCCCAGCCAGGGCTCCAGGAGAGCATGGACATGTTGTTGGCAAGGCATCCCTGCCAGGGCTCCAGTAGAGCATGGGAGATTCTGTGAGCGAGGCATCCCAGCCAGGGCTCCAGGAGAGCATGGACATGTGAGCGAGGTATCCCAGCCAGGGCTCCAGGAGAGCATGGGAAATTCTGCGAATGAGGCATGCCAGCCAGGGCTCCAGGAGAGCATGGACATGTTGTTGGCAAGGCATCCCTGCCAGGGCTCCAGTAGAGCATGGGAGATTCTGTGAGCGAGGCATCCCAGCCAGGGCTCCAGGAGAGCACGGACATGTGAGCGAGGTATCCCAGCCAGGGCTCCAGGAGAGCATGGGAAATTCTGCGAATGAGGCATGCCAGCCAGGGCTCCAGGAGAGCATGGATATGTTGTGAGCGAGGCATCCCAGCCAGTGCTCCAGGAGAGCACGGGAGATTCTGTGAGTGAGGTGTCCCTGCCAGGGCTCCAGGACAGCATGGACATGTTGTGAGCGATGCATCCCAGACAGGGCTCCAGGAGAGCATGGGAAATTCTGCGAATGAGGTGTGCCAGCCAAGGCTCCAGGAGAGCATGGGAGATTCTGTGAATGAGGAGTCCCAGCCAGGGCTCCTGGTGACCATGGGAGATTCTGCGATTGAGGTATCCCAGCCAGGGCTCAAGGAGATTCGGTGAGCGAGGTGTCCCTTCCCTGTGGCACACTGCCACCCGGTGGCAGACAGGGGATCTGCAACCTCTGGACGTCCCGATGAGGTTTTGAAAAAGGGCCTGAAGCCTGGACCCAGTTCCAGGAGGCCGGGTAAAATCCGGCAGTGCCCCGCAAAGGTGGCGCACAGCAGTGATGCCGTGACGTCCGGGGGAATTCCATGAGTGGATTCACAGATGGCAATATTCTGCGAGTGAGGCATCTTGGCCAGGGCTCCAGGAGAGCATGGACATGTGGAGAGCGAGGCATCCCACCCAGGGCTCCAGGAAAGAGCATGGGAAATTCTGCAAGTGAGGTGTCCCAGCCCGGGCTACTGGAGAGCATGGACATGTTGTGAGTGAGGCATCCCAGCCAGGGCTCCAGGAGAGCATAGGAGATTCTGCGAGTGAGGCATCCCTGCAAGGGCTACAGGAGAGCATGGACATGTTGTGAGCGAGGCGTCCCAGTCAGGGCTCCAGGAGAGCATGGGACATTCTGTGAGTGATGCGTCACAGCCAGGGCTCCAGGAGATCATGGACATGTTGTGAGTGAGGCGTCCCAGCCAGAGCTCCAGGAGAGCATGGGTGATTCTGTGAGCGAGGCGTCCCTGCCAGGGCTCCAGCAGAGCATGGGAGTTTCTCCTAGTGAGGCTTCCCAGCCAGGGCTCCAGGAAAGCATGGACATGTTGTGAGCAAGGCGTCACAGCCAGGGCTCCAGGAGATCATGGACATGTTGTGAGTGAGGCGTCCCTGCCAGAGCTCCAGGAGAGCATGGGTGATTCTGTGAGCGAGGCGTCCCAGCCAGGGCTCCATGACAGCTTGAGAGAATCTGTGAACCAGACTTCCCAGCCAGGGCTCCAGGACAGCATGAGAGATTCTGCGAATGAGGCGCCCCAGCCAGGGCTCCAGGAGAGCATGGGAGATTTTGAGAGTGAGGCGTCCCTGCCAGGGCTCCAGTAGGGCATGGACCTGTTGTGAGCGAGGCGTCCGAGCCTGGGCTGCAGGAGAGCATGGGAAATTCTGTGAGTGAGGCATCCCTGCCAGGGCTCCAGGAGAGCATGTGAGACTTTGTAAATGAGGCGTTCCGGCCAGGGCTCAGGAGAGAATCGGAGATTCTCCAAGCAGTGGATCCCGGTTAAATCTCCAGTAGCAGAATGGAAGATTCTGTGAGCAAGGGCATCCCGGCCATAACTCCAGGAGAGCATGGGAGATTCTAGGAGTGAGGCATCCCAGCCAGGGCTCCAAAAGATTCAGTGAGCGAGGCATCTCAGCCAGGGCTCCAGGACAGCATGGACATATTGTGAGCGAGGCATCCCAGCCAGGGCTCCAGGAGAGCAAGGGAGATTCTGGAAGCGAGGCGTCCCTGCCTGGGCTCCATGAGAGCACAGGAGATTATGCGAGCGAGTCATCCCAGCCCGGGATCCAGGAGAGCATGTACATGTTGTGAGTGAGGCATCCCAGCCAGGGCTCCAGGAGAGCATGGGAGATTCTGCAAGCGAGGCATCCTTGCCAGTGCTCCAGGACAGCATGGACATGTTGTGAGCGAGGCATCACAGCCAGGGCTCCAGCAGAGCATGGGAGTTTCTCCTAGTGAGGCTTCCCAGCCAGGGCTCCAGGAAAGCATGGACATGTTGTGAGCAAGGCGTCACAGCCAGGGCTCCAGGAGATCATGGACATGTTGTGAGTGAGGCATCCCTGCCAGAGCTCCAGGAGAGCATGGGTGATTCTGTGAGCGAGGCGTCCCAGCCAGGGCTCCATGACAGCTTGAGAGAATCTGTGAACCAGACTTCCCAGCCAGGGCTCCAGGACAGCATGAGAGATTCTGCGAATGAGGCGCCCCAGCCAGGGCTCCAGGAGAGCATGGGAGATTTTGAGAGTGAGGCGTCCCTGCCAGGGCTCCAGTAGGGCATGGACCTGTTGTGAGCGAGGCGTCCGAGCCTGGGCTGCAGGAGAGCATGGGAAATTCTGTGAGTGAGGCATCCCTGCCAGGGCTCCAGGAGAGCATGTGAGACTTTGTAAATGAGGCGTTCCGGCCAGGGCTCAGGAGAGAATCGGAGATTCTCCAAGCAGTGGATCCCGGTTAAATCTCCAGTAGCAGAATGGAAGATTCTGTGAGCAAGGGCATCCCGGCCATAACTCCAGGAGAGCATGGGAGATTCTAGGAGTGAGGCATCCCAGCCAGGGCTCCAAAAGATTCAGTGAGTGAGGCATCTCAGCCAGGGCTCCAGGACAGCATGGACATATTGTGAGCGAGGCATCCCAGCCAGGGCTCCAGGAGAGCAAGGGAGATTCTGGAAGCGAGGCGTCCCTGCCTGGGCTCCATGAGAGCACAGGAGATTATGTGAGCGAGTCATCCCAGCCCGGGATCCAGGAGAGCATGTACATGTTGTGAGTGAGGCATCCCAGCCAGGGCTCCAGGAGAGCATGGGAGATTCTGCAAGCGAGGCATCCTTGCCAGTGCTCCAGGACAGCATGGACATGTTGTGAGCGAGGCATCACAGCCAGGGCTCCAGGAGAGCACGGGAGATTCTGCGAGCGAGGCATCCCTGCTAGGGCTCCACGAGAGCATGGACATGTTGTGCACGAGGCGTCCCAGCCAGGGCTCCAGGAGAGCAAGGACATGTTGTTGGCGAGGCATCCCTGCCAGGGCTCCATAGAGAATGGGATATTCTGCGAGCGAGGCATCCCAGCCAGGGCTCCAGGAGAGCATGGAAATGTTGTGAGTGAGGAATCCCAGCCAGGGATACAGGAGAGCATGGGAGATTCTGCAAGCGAGGCATCCTTGCCAGTGCTCCAGGAGAGCATGGACATGTTGTGAGTGAGGCATCACAGCCAGGGCTCCAGGAGAGCATGGGAGATTCTGCGAGCGAGGCATCCCTGCTAGGGCTACACGAGAGCATGGACATGTTGTGCACGAGGCGTCCCAGCCAGGGCTCCAGGAGAGCAAGGACATGTTGTTGGCGAGGCATCCCTGCCAGGGCTCCATAGAGAATGGGATATTCTGCGAGCGAGGCATCCCAGCCAGGGCTCCAGGAGAGCATGGAAATGTTGTGAGTGAGGCATCCCAGCCAGGGATACAGGAGAGCATTGGAGATTCTGCAAGCGAGGCATCCTTGCCAGTGCTCCAGGAGAGCATGGACATGTTGTGAGTGAGGCGTCACAGCCAGGGCTCCAGGAGAGCATGGGAGATTCTGTGAATGAGGAGTCCCAGCCAGGGCTCCAGGTGACCATGGGAGATTCTGTGATTGAGGCATCCCAGCCAGGGCTCCAGGAGAGCATGGGAGATTCTGCGAGTGAGGCATCCCTGCCAGTGCTCCAGGAGAGCAGGGACATGTAGTGAGTGAGGCGTCACAGCCAGGGCTCCAGAAGAGCATGGGAGATTCTGCGAGCGAGGTGTCCCAGCCAGGGCTCCAGTAGAACATGGACATGTTGTTGGCAAGGCATCCCTGCCAGGGCTCCAGTAGAGCATGGGAAATTCTGCGAGCGAGGCATCCCAGCCAGGGCTCCAGGAGAGCATGGGAAATTCTGAGAATGAGGCATGCCAGCCAGGGCTCCAGGAGAGCATGGGAGATTCTGTGATTGAGGCATCCCAGCCATGGCTCCTGGAGATTCGGTGAGCGAGGTGTCCCTTCCCTGTGGCACACTGCCACCCGGTGGCAGACAGGGGGAACTGAAACCTCTGGAAGTCCTGATGAAGTTTTGAAAACGGGCCTGATGCCTGGACCCAGTTCCAGGAGGCCGGGTAAAATATGGCAGTGCCCCACAAAAGGTGGCGCACAGCAGTGATCCCGTGACGTCCAGGGGAATTCCTCGAGTGGATTCACAGATGGCGAGATTCTGCGAGTGAGGTGTCCTGGCCAGGGCTCCAGGAGAGCATGGGAGATTCTGTGAGCGAGGCATTTCACCCAGGGCTCCAGGAGAGCATGGAAGATTCTGCAAGCGAGGCGTCCATGCCAGGGCTCAAGGAGAGGATGGGAGATTCTGCGAGCGATGCATCCCTGCCAGAGATTCTGCGAACGAGGCGTCTCAGCTAGGGCTCCAGAAGAGCATAGGAGATTCCATAATTGAGGCATCCCAGCCAGGGCTCCAGGAGATTCGGTGAGCGAGGCGTCCCTTCCCTGCTGCACACTGCCACCCGGTGGCAGACAGGGGGAATTGCAACCTCTGTAAGTCCCGATGAGGTTTCGAAAAAGGGCCTGATGCCTGGACCCAGTTCCAGGAGGCCAGGTAAAATCCGGCAGTGCCCCGCAAAAGGTGGCGCTCTGCAGTGATGCCGTGACATCCGGGGGAATTCCTTGAGTGGATTCACAGATGGCAAGATTCTGCGAGCGAGGTGTCCCCCCGGCCAGTGCTCTAGGATAGCATTGACATGCGAGGCGTCCCAGCCAGTTCTCCAGGAGAGCATGGGAGATTCTACAAGCGAGGTGTCCCAGCCAGGGCACCAGGAGAGCATGGGATATTCTGTAGGCAAGGTGTCCCAGCCAGGGTTCCAGTCAAGCATGGGAGATTCTGTGAGTGGGGCATCCTGGACAAGGCTCCAGGAGAGCATAGGAAGTTCTGCGAGCGTGGTGTCCCAGCCAGGGCTCCAGGAGAGCATTGGAAATTCTGCAAATGAGGCATCCCAGCCAAAGCTCCTGGAGAGCATGGACATGTTGCGAGCGAGGTGTCCCTTCCAGGGCTCCAGGAGAGCATGGAAAATTCTGTGAATGAGGCATCCCACCCAGGGCTCCTGGAGAGCATGGGAGATTCTGTGATTGAGGCGTCCCTGCCAGGGCTCCAGGAGAGCATGGACATGTTGCGAGCAAGGTTTCCCGGCAAGACCTCTAGGAGAGCATGGGAGATTCTGTGAGCGAGGCGTCCCTGCCAGGGCTCCAGGAGAGCATGGACATGTTTTGAGCGAAGTGTCCCAGCCAGGGCTCCAGGAGACCATGGGAGATTCTGTGAGCGAGGCGTCCTGGCCAGGCCTCCAGGAATGCATGGAAATGTTGCGAACAAGGTGTCCCGGTCAGGGCTACAGGAGAGCATGGACATGTTGTGAGTGAGGCTTCCCATCCAGGGCTCAAGGAGAAAATGGGAGATTTTGCGAGTGAGGCATCCCGGCCATGGCTCCAGGAGACCATGGGAGATTCTGTGAGCGAGACGTCCCACCCAGGGCTCCAGGAGAGCATTGGAATTTCTGCAAACGAGGCGTCCCAGCAAGGGCTCCAGGAGAGCATGAACATGTTGCAAGCGAGGTGTACCATCCAGGGCTCCAGGAGAGCATGGGAGATTCTGCGAGCAAGGCAGCCAGGGCAGGGCCCCAGGAGAGAATGTGGGAGATTCTGCAAGCGAGGCATCCTGACCAGGGCTCCAGGAGAGAATGGGAGATTCTGCGAGTGAGGTATCCTGGCCACAGCGTCAGGAGAGCAACTGAGATTCTGCGAGTGAGGCATCCTGGGTAGGGCTCCAGGAGAACATGGGAGATTCTGCGAGTGAGGCATCCCGGCTAGGGCTCCAGGAGAGCCTTGGAGATTCTGAGGGCGAGGCATCCCGGCCAGGGCTACAGGAGAGCATGGGAGATTCTGCAAGCGAGGCATCCTTGCCAGTGCTCCAGGACAGCATGGACATGTTGTGAGCGAGGCATCACAGCCAGGGCTCCAGCAGAGCATGGGAGTTTCTCCTAGTGAGGCTTCCCAGCCAGGGCTCCAGGAAAGCATGGAGATGTTGTGAGCAAGGCGTCACAGCCAGGGCTCCAGGAGATCATGGACATGTTGTGAGTGAGGCATCCCTGCCAGAGCTCCAGGAGAGCATGGGTGATTCTGTGAGCGAGGCGTCCCAGCCAGGGCTCCATGACAGCTTGAGAGAATCTGTGAACCAGACTTCCCAGCCAGGGCTCCAGGACAGCATGAGAGATTCTGCGAATGAGGCGCCCCAGCCAGGGCTCCAGGAGAGCATGGGAGATTTTGAGAGTGAGGCGTCCCTGCCAGGGCTCCAGTAGGGCATGGACCTGTTGTGAGCGAGGCGTCCGAGCCTGGGCTGCAGGAGAGCATGGGAAATTCTGTGAGTGAGGCATCCCTGCCAGGGCTCCAGGAGAGCATGTGAGACTTTGTAAATGAGGCGTTCCGGCCAGGGCTCAGGAGAGAATCGGAGATTCTCCAAGCAGTGGATCCCGGTTAAATCTCCAGTAGCAGAATGGAAGATTCTGTGAGCAAGGGCATCCCGGCCATAACTCCAGGAGAGCATGGGAGATTCTAGGAGTGAGGCATCCCAGCCAGGGCTCCAAAAGATTCAGTGAGTGAGGCATCTCAGCCAGGGCTCCAGGACAGCATGGACATATTGTGAGCGAGGCATCCCAGCCAGGGCTCCAGGAGAGCAAGGGAGATTCTGGAAGCGAGGCGTCCCTGCCTGGGCTCCATGAGAGCACAGGAGATTATGCGAGCGAGTCATCCCAGCCCGGGATCCAGGAGAGCATGTACATGTTGTGAGTGAGGCATCCCAGCCAGGGCTCCAGGAGAGCATGGGAGATTCTGCAAGCGAGGCATCCTTGCCAGTGCTCCAGGACAGCATGGACATGTTGTGAGCGAGGCATCACAGCCAGGGCTCCAGGAGAGCACGGGAGATTCTGCGAGCGAGGCATCCCTGCTAGGGCTCCACGAGAGCATGGACATGTTGTGCACGAGGCGTCCCAGCCAGGGCTCCAGGAGAGCAAGGACATGTTGTTGGCGAGGCATCCCTGCCAGGGCTCCATAGAGAATGGGATATTCTGCGAGCGAGGCATCCCAGCCAGGGCTCCAGGAGAGCATGGAAATGTTGTGAGTGAGGAATCCCAGCCAGGGATACAGGAGAGCATGGGAGATTCTGCAAGCGAGGCATCCTTGCCAGTGCTCCAGGAGAGCATGGACATGTTGTGAGTGAGGCGTCACAGCCAGGGCTCCAGGAGAGCATGGGAGATTCTGCGAGCGAGGCATCCCTGCTAGGGCTACACGAGAGCATGGACATGTTGTGCACGAGGCGTCCCAGCCAGGGCTCCAGGAGAGCAAGGACATGTTGTTGGCGAGGCATCCCTGCCAGGGCTCCATAGAGAATGGGATATTCTGCGAGCGAGGCATCCCAGCCAGGGCTCCAGGAGAGCATGGAAATGTTGTGAGTGAGGCATCCCAGCCAGGGATACAGGAGAGCATTGGAGATTCTGCAAGCGAGGCATCCTTGCCAGTGCTCCAGGAGAGCATGGACATGTTGTGAGTGAGGCGTCACAGCCAGGGCTCCAGGAGAGCATGGGAGATTCTGTGAATGAGGAGTCCCAGCCAGGGCTCCAGGTGACCATGGGAGATTCTGTGATTGAGGCATCCCAGCCAGGGCTCCAGGAGAGCATGGGAGATTCTGCGAGTGAGGCATCCCTGCCAGTGCTCCAGGAGAGCAGGGACATGTAGTGAGTGAGGCGTCACAGCCAGGGCTCCAGAAGAGCATGGGAGATTCTGCGAGCGAGGTGTCCCAGCCAGGGCTCCAGTAGAACATGGACATGTTGTTGGCAAGGCATCCCTGCCAGGGCTCCAGTAGAGCATGGGAAATTCTGCGAGCGAGGCATCCCAGCCAGGGCTCCAGGAGAGCATGGGAAATTCTGAGAATGAGGCATGCCAGCCAGGGCTCCAGGAGAGCATGGGAGATTCTGTGATTGAGGCATCCCAGCCATGGCTCCTGGAGATTCGGTGAGCGAGGTGTCCCTTCCCTGTGGCACACTGCCACCCGGTGGCAGACAGGGGGAACTGAAACCTCTGGAAGTCCTGATGAAGTTTTGAAAACGGGCCTGATGCCTGGACCCAGTTCCAGGAGGCCGGGTAAAATATGGCAGTGCCCCACAAAAGGTGGCGCACAGCAGTGATCCCGTGACGTCCAGGGGAATTCCTCGAGTGGATTCACAGATGGCGAGATTCTGCGAGTGAGGTGTCCTGGCCAGGGCTCCAGGAGAGCATGGGAGATTCTGTGAGCGAGGCATTTCACCCAGGGCTCCAGGAGAGCATGGAAGATTCTGCAAGCGAGGCGTCCATGCCAGGGCTCAAGGAGAGGATGGGAGATTCTGCGAGCGATGCATCCCTGCCAGAGATTCTGCGAACGAGGCGTCTCAGCTAGGGCTCCAGAAGAGCATAGGAGATTCCATAATTGAGGCATCCCAGCCAGGGCTCCAGGAGATTCGGTGAGCGAGGCGTCCCTTCCCTGCTGCACACTGCCACCCGGTGGCAGACAGGGGGAATTGCAACCTCTGTAAGTCCCGATGAGGTTTCGAAAAAGGGCCTGATGCCTGGACCCAGTTCCAGGAGGCCAGGTAAAATCCGGCAGTGCCCCGCAAAAGGTGGCGCTCTGCAGTGATGCCGTGACATCCGGGGGAATTCCTTGAGTGGATTCACAGATGGCAAGATTCTGCGAGCGAGGTGTCCCCCCGGCCAGTGCTCTAGGATAGCATTGACATGCGAGGCGTCCCAGCCAGTTCTCCAGGAGAGCATGGGAGATTCTACGAGCGAGGTGTCCCAGCCAGGGCACCAGGAGAGCATGGGATATTCTGTAGGCAAGGTGTCCCAGCCAGGGTTCCAGTCAAGCATGGGAGATTCTGTGAGTGGGGCATCCTGGACAAGGCTCCAGGAGAGCATAGGAAGTTCTGCGAGCGTGGTGTCCCAGCCAGGGCTCCAGGAGAGCATTGGAAATTCTGCAAATGAGGCATCCCAGCCAAAGCTCCTGGAGAGCATGGACATGTTGCGAGCGAGGTGTCCCTTCCAGGGCTCCAGGAGAGCATGGAAAATTCTGTGAATGAGGCATCCCACCCAGGGCTCCTGGAGAGCATGGGAGATTCTGTGATTGAGGCGTCCCTGCCAGGGCTCCAGGAGAGCATGGACATGTTGCGAGCAAGGTTTCCCGGCAAGACCTCTAGGAGAGCATGGGAGATTCTGTGAGCGAGGCGTCCCTGCCAGGGCTCCAGGAGAGCATGGACATGTTTTGAGCGAGGTGTCCCAACCAGGGCTCCAGGAGACCATGGGAGATTCTGTGAGCGAGGCGTCCTGGCCAGGCCTCCAGGAATGCATGGAAATGTTGCGAACAAGGTGTCCCGGTCAGGGCTACAGGAGAGCATGGACATGTTGTGAGTGAGGCTTCCCATCCAGGGCTCAAGGAGAAAATGGGAGATTTTGCGAGTGAGGCATCCCGGCCACGGCTCCAGGAGACCATGGGAGATTCTGTGAGCGAGACGTCCCACCCAGGGCTCCAGGAGAGCATTGGAATTTCTGCAAACGAGGCGTCCCAGCAAGGGCTCCAGGAGAGCATGAACATGTTGCAAGCGAGGTGTACCATCCAGGGCTCCAGGAGAGCATGGGAGATTCTGCGAGCAAGGCAGCCAGGGCAGGGCCCCAGGAGAGAATGTGGGAGATTCTGCAAGCGAGGCATCCTGACCAGGGCTCCAGGAGAGAATGGGAGATTCTGCGAGTGAGGTATCCTGGCCACAGCGTCAGGAGAGCAACTGAGATTCTGCGAGTGAGGCATCCTGGGTAGGGCTCCAGGAGAACATGGGAGATTCTGCGAGTGAGGCATCCCGGCTAGGGCTCCAGGAGAGCCTTGGAGATTCTGAGGGCGAGGCATCCCGGCCAGGGCTACAGGAGAGCATGGGAGATTCTGTGAGTGAGGCGTCCCAGTCAGGGCTCCAGTAGAGCTTGGGAGATTCTGCGGGCGAGGGTCCCGGCCAGGGCTCCAGGATAGCATGGGAGATTTTGAGAGCAAGGCATCCTGGCCAAAGCTCCAGGAGAGCATGGGTGATTCTGCGAGCAAGGCATCCCAGTCTCTGCTCCAGGAGAGCATGGGAGATTCTGCGAGTGAGGCATCCCGGCCAAGGCTCCAGGAGAGCATGGGAGATTCTGCGAGTGAGGCATCCTGACCAGGGCTCCAGGAGAGAATTGGAGATTCTGCGAGCGAGGTGTCCCGGCCAGTCTCCAGGAGAGCATAGGAGATTCTGAGAGCGGGGCATCCTGGCCAAAGCTCCAGAAGAGCATGGGAGATTCTGCAAGCAAGGCATCCCAGTCAGGGCTCCAGGAGAGCATGGGAGATTCTGCGAGTGAGGCAGCCAAGGCAGGACTCCATTCTGGGAGTGAGGTGCAAGCTCCGGAAGTCCCAATGAGGTTTTGAAAAAGGGCCTGATGCCAGGACCCAGTTCCAGGAGGCCGGGTAAAATCCGCCAGTGCCCCGCAAAAGGTGGCGAGCAGCAGTGATACCGTGACATCCGGGGGAATTCCTCGAGTGGATTCACAGATGGCGAAAAGGCAAGAGAGAGAGAGTGCCAGGAAGAGATCCGTGGGGACGAAGTGTCCCGGCCAAGGCTCCAGGAGGGCATGGGAGATTCTGCAAGCGAGGCGTCCCATGCCAGGCCTCCAGGAGAGCATGGGAGATTCTGTGAGTGAGGCATCCCGGCCAGGGCTCCAGGAGAGCATGGGAGATTCTGCGAGCAAGGCTGCCAGAGCAGGGCTCCAGGAGAGATTAGGAAATTCTGCGAGCGAGGCGTCCCAGCCATGGCTCCAGGAGAACATCGGAGATTCTGCAAGTGAGGCGTCCTGGCCAGGGCTCCAGGAGAGCATGGGAGATTCTGCAAGCGAGGCGTCCCCTCCAGGAGTGATTGGGGAGAGAGCCCCCTCCACCAGCGTGGGTCTCCCGGCAGGGCCGAATGGGTATGACCCTTCCCCTTCTGCGTTCCCTGTGGTGCAGGGGAACTGCAACCTTTGGAAGTCCCGATGAGGTTGGGAAAAAGGGCTTCAGTCCGGGACCCGGTTCCAGGAGGTCGGGTAAAATCCATCGGTGCCCCGCAAAAAGTGGCGCGCAGCAGCGACGCCGTGACGTCCGGGGGAATTCCTCGGGTGGATTCCTAGGTGGCGAAGAGGCGAAAGAGAAAGAGCCAGGAAGTGAACCATGGGGCACAGCGCGAGATGGCTCAAAGGTTCACCT